>JAVXUO010000299.1:0-56754 GCA_033065855.1 Escallonia rubra | reverse complement strand
ATAATTGATAACTAGGCCAATGAGGCAACAAAGAACCGTGCTAAACTTAAAAAAAGTAATAGAGAAGCAACTCAGTACTGATAAACAAACACAAAATATAATGGAGCTCAATTTCAATATGTGCTGTGATTAGATCCAACTGACAAAGGGATAAGTACATGTCCACTGGCCAGACCGACTCTGGGAACCGACCAAAATAAATAAGTAATCTGGTGAACCTTACAACTTCTCACACTAACCAAACGCGAAAAATGTCAGATTACCAACCAATACAGCGCAATGCATCAAATATCTCTCTATCACCTCAAAAAATGTAACCTGCTGCGGTGCATACTACTCCCTCGAATTGAAGGGATTTAATAATTTTAGTGCTTTGACCTCATAGGCGGATCTCTGTGAGGTGCATACTATTCCACAGAATTTGCTAATCATATAAAGGTTATTTGATCGAGTACCAGATATGTACGGAAACAATCAGCTTATATACTATCACAAGGTCAAGTATCAACAAGAAATCTACACGGGCATAACCAGATATGGGTGAGAGCATGTGATTTTTGCTTAAAAAAGACTAGCTAACTACTAAAAGTAACTTGGTAACAGATTGAAAAAAAAAATTTGGTAAAAGATTTTCAAAGGGAGACGTAGATCTATCAAATGATATCAACATCAGTTTTCTGCTGCTGGCATTAAGCCAAAAAAATCTTTTAGTTACTAGATACTAAATATCTCTAAGCATCATCAATTAATCCACATACTTTCCCTCCTTCTGATAAGTACTATAACAAAATTCCTAGCAGCCATCAGTCAGGTTTTAAAACAAATGAGGCCCAAATGAATCCCACATATTTTCAGATTACACTTGGATAGATATAAGACTTGGCCTTCTATTTCAATTTTGCTTTGATGGTTTTTTTGGTAAAAGTAACTTCCTTGACAGATCATAAAAAACCCCAATGCAATTGCAGACAGACAACGACCAAAACACGTTATGCTTTAAAAGAAATGACATCGGACCAATAGATAGTATTTCGATGGTCTTTGAAAGCTGGCACTATGAGGAACCCGAAGATTATTCTAGATAAGAACTTCACCTCATAAATCTAGATTAGGATTGATCTATTAGACATAAAACATATACCAAATCATCCTTAAAATAATAGGCCCAAACATGTATAACCCATCAATTCATTAAGAAAGCTAAGCAATTAGGTTTGTTAATTTGGTTCAAACATAATAATAAATACAATCATTGTCCATGTTTGACAAGTATTCAGCTACTTTCACAAAATCAAATCTTTTTCCCTCTGTTTCCTCAAAATATTAGCACACATAAGCAAATAAGCAGAAGAGTTCCAATAAAAGTCAATGTAAATTAATAGAAACTAGAGAAGAACAATAACCCTCACAACGCCCAATAATCAATTGATCCAGACAAATCAAGGACAATCACCCACATTTTCAAATCAAAGAACAGAACAAAACCCAATCCCAAAATCCCAATCCCTTCCCCCGAACTCTTTCCAAGAAACCAAACACCCCTTCAAGAATTTTAGTTATCGGCAAACAACCAAATAAAACAGAAATTTCTTCACAACATACCGATATATACGTGAATGAGCTTGATCCTGAAGGATTCGGGGCGGAGCTTGAACGGCGAGTGCGGACGGGCAGATCCGAGAGAGATGAATTCCAGATGAGCGGAAAGGGGAACGGAGATTTTGGTAAAGGAGCTGGGGGGTCCGTATTTATAAAGGGGAAGCAACGAGAAGCGCGTGCTAACTGAGCGTGCTAACTGACTCTCCCCTCGTATTGGTCGACGTTTTGCTGACGGTTTTGACACGTGTCCAGAGAGAGAGAGAGAGTTAAAACGTGGCGCGTGTAGCATGTGACCGCTGTTTACTCGTGAGCTGAAATGTGGTTTGACTTACGCGCGCGCGTGCCTCATTTTCAATTTATTTCACCTGCAACATTAGCTGTAAACATTAATTTTTTTGAAGGAAACGACAAATGTTACAACCAACGGAAAAGTGAACAAATTTTGGTTAAATAAATAATACATTATGTGAGGAGGTGAATTTTGACATGAATTCAAAATTGGAGGAAAAATATTAACTTATTTTAGAAAAATAGAGGCCATGGACCATATGATGGGAATATTAACTTATTTTAGAGAAATAGAAGCCATGGATCATGGGATGGGATGTGACCCATAATTGTATTTTAACTAGTGTTACAGTTGACGGGTCAATTTGAGTATCTTTAGAGTAACATTATAGATACGTGTTAACCAATGAAGAAGTGACTTGAGTTGCCGTTGAAGTCGCACCATGGGTTCATTTTGGAGCTTTTTTTATTTTAAAGTTATTTTTAAATAAAATTTGGCAATAATCTCATTTTTCTAATTAAAAATAACCATTTAGTATCATTAATGCAACTTTTGGCAAAAGATAAAGGAAACTAGACCCATTGATACAAAACACATGTTAGAAAGGTAGCAATAGTAACAAAGTGCATATAGCAACTTTAAAAGCCTCTAATTGTCCCAAAAAAATTATAGGAACGTTTGGCTTTGCACCCTCAGTTTGTCGCAAAAAGGTACGGTGGAGAAGAAATATTAACCTTTTAGCAACAAAACATGATGTCAACAAAGCATCTAAAGTGTTAAGGCAGGCACTTTCAGCATTTATTAGGAAATTTATTATCGAAAATCGCCACCGACGCTATTATCCGTCACATCTAAAATTATTATACCACACAACGAAGCAAGATATGAACATAACATTCATTTACGCAACACTTGATTTGACACGTCGTCTTTGTTAAATAATATCCATTCCGTTATTCCTTCATCTACCGTCACACCTCATAATTTGATATCCTTGTATTCCTATTCTTAGTCTCCTGCGCTAGAGATTATTCGTGGAAAACTATGTCAGGTTACATGAGCCGTCAGATAGTCTTAATGCTATCTCACACTCACAGTGAGTCTCATGACCAAAAAAGCACGCTGTTTGTGTTGAATGTTTGGTGGCTCAATGTAGCGTTCCTTGGAGAAGAATGCTCATGTGGTAGACCAGAAGTAACGCATCACATAAGCTGAAAATTTGACCGTCCAGAAGAACGTGACTGCTTGTTTATCCACCATTTACTCTGGAAGTAGTTTGACCACCCTCAAGCACTCGGAAAAAGCTCATTAACTACGATCCTATGCATTTCTGTTGTAGTAAAAAAGTATTAAATATATTTTAACGATAAAAGTTTGTGACCTTAAATTTTACCGTAAGCGGCAATGTCTTGTCATTTACTGTTACGGTAGAGAATCCTTGTCATATTAACTGTTAGACATTTTGCTGGAATTAGAATCGATAATTGCACTACATTTTTTTCATATGAAACTAATATGTCAGTTTAATGGCTGTACAACGATACTTATATTTTGGACAATAAAAGGCGAGCTTAAATGACAAAAGAATAAATAAAGCTTGAATGTCACCTCTCTTTTCTTTTGAGATGCATTTGCTTACCTTCTTTTTATCTTTCATAGTTGACAACCAAACTTTTTCTTATTTCCTATCTTTGTTTTGCTATAATAGCTTTTCATTTCATAGTTCATGCATGTATTACTGTATAGGCAGGAAAGTGTGGAGTAAGATGTAAAAGCTCTGCCTAATTTTGTTCGCGCCAGTAAAAATACTTGATTTAATCACAAAAAGGATCATTGTCTTCGCAAGACTTTGGTCTCCAAATGTTTAGCAAAATGTTGCTAAAAGTTTGTCATTTTATTAGCAAAGAAGCTGAGGTGACCAAGGGAGGAAAAGAAAAACGACTTTATTGACATCGCGAGGCAATGGTACAGTGTTAGCTACTGAGACACGCCTCCAAAGTCCAAGCCGTAGTGTAATCCTCTATTCTCACAAAATGAATACAAATTTCTGCGACATTTTTTTATTTTTTTAACTTGCTAGATAATATTGGCCACAAGAAAAAGGCACATACCAAATTTTTGTTTCAAAAACAGAGGGTAGTTATAATTCATGCCCTCAATGGTGTAAAGTTATTTGGTTTACCCCTAAGGTTCAACCATAACAATTGAAAACTAGACCTGGATAATTCTAGACAAAATTTTAGGCGAAAATTTTCTATCAGACTTCTTCTTCTTCTTCTTCTTTTTGGCGCAAAAACATAATGCCAAATTGAACGCCAAACTAAAAGGAAAAGCCATCTGGCCACCACCTATTCTAGCTTGAACCCCATCGGCCACCACCGCCATGCCAAACACAATAGTACCGAACTAGAATTGCAGGTAGTTCTCAATCTCAAGTGTTACATCACTCCTGAAATAAAGTGCATTTATGCCGTTTAGTTGCCCAATTAGTTTGTTTGAATCAGTCATTAGTTCTTATCTAATCAAGTACGAGTAATGAAATTAAGAACCGTCGTTATCACAACTAATACCCAAATAAGTCGTTTTGAAAAATCAACACAATTGCATTTAATTTCCATAAGTCGATAATATCGCCACCGTATGATGGTTTGGGATCTGGAAAAGGTATCTTCCTTGAGAACAGGCATAGGACTTCCATCGCAGCCGCACTAGTAGACATGTCACCTCGGAAGCCGCTTATGCTTCTAGATGGTTCTCCTGGTCAACGTTTGCGATTTGCACGGCAAGCCAGATACAAAAGTGACTGAGATGATACGCATGGAACCCACGAGAGTAAATTAATTGTCCCCAATTTTGGTTTGGGAGTCTATTTTCCTTTCTATTATGCTAATTTATGTTCTTGTTTATCGTTAAATTTTTTCATTAAACTTTTAGCAACGAAGAAAAAATTAATCATATAAGAGAGTAAAAATAACATTTCTTTTGTATCTATTTTCATTGCATTTGTAAAGTAACTGCATTATTTTAAAACACTTTGGTGATAAATGGGTACGAAGAATGACTGAACAATTTTTCACAAAGATAATTTCAAGGAGTCGCCAATTGGCAAAAAGAATTAAGATCTCGAGAATAATGTCGCTTGGCCACAAGAAAATTCTCTTTGCAAAACAGGTGCTTCATTTATTTATATATTTTTTGTTGGGAGCAATTTCTCTCAATGTTTTCATTCAATCCTTAAACTTGGCCTTTTTTTTTACTTCACTTTTAACCCCGTTCTTAACGTATTCGACTCTGCAAGTTACTTTCCTTCTTTCAATTTCAAATGGCAAAACTTACTTGGTTGTGTGTGGGGGGTGGGTGTTTTTTTTTTTTTTGTTTTTGGGGGGGGGGGGGGGGGGGGGTTACAGATGTCAAACATAAGCTTGTCTGATTCATGCCACCAAATTTTGTCCGTTAGGTACTGTACACTTCGCGGCCACTCAGACGTCACTTTTGAAGATATAAAATTATACATATAGTACATTTTCTAATTAATATAAATCTCAATTGAATGAGAGTTCTGATTTTCGCATTGTTTATTGTTATAAATGCTTTTATTCTCTTCTAATTAGTTCTGAAGTTCTCTCTTTTCCTTCTGTCCATCAGTTAGTCAATCGATGGAATGTATATTATGTAACAATCTACATTGTTAACGAAAAAATACAAAAATAATATTCTCTCCCTTTCAAAAAATTGATCGTATTTTATTTTTGGGACTATTCTAAAAAAAATTTGATCACTTTCTAAATTAAATAATATATTTTTAAGTGTTTCTCAATGTTTACCGTTTTTATACTTAGTTTATTCTATATTTTTTTTACACATTTAATCCTTCACAATTCATTTTCTGTCTTCTAATTCACTTTTTTCATCTCTTTTCTCTTTTACAGTAGAATAAAAAATTAATAAAATATGACTTATGACTGGTATTCTAAATAAAAGTACAAGTTAAACACGACTAATGTATGAGAAAGAAGAAATAAAAAAAAAAATTGGTCGCTCCACTTGTTATGGTGGCGAAGATCATATCTAGAATGTCAACCGACAAATAAACTTAGACCAACGTTTGATGTCTGAGTGAGGTTGACAAGTCGGAAAGAGGATAAGGTGGCCACGTATATGTAACATCTGGATTTCCGCCTCAGGTAGCGCCACCCTATCCGAATTAAAGGGAACATTTTGCCAGCTTTTATCTCTTATTAACATTCACATCACTGCTTCAATCGTTGAATTGTGAAGTTGCTAAATCCTATCCACTTCATCATGTGCTCAGTTCAACGTGTCAAGTGTCCCATTTCCATTAACTGCAACCGTGTACGGTGATAACTCTGCATGTCTTACCGGTAAGGAAGACCAGAAAACTTTAGATAGTTTTTTAAATCACTTTCAAATTTAATTTATTTTTTATTTTTTATTTTTAAAAAAGTTAAAATTAAAATTTATTTAATTTTATTTTTATTTTCTACAAAAACAAATGGGTGTTTGATTACTCCGTTTTTATTTTGAGTTTAAAATAAAAACAGCCATATTTTAAAAATTGGCCAATGGGAGGGTGGTGGTGGTCTTAAAATAAAAATCAAAACTCAAAATTCTTAAATGGGAGTTTTTCAAAACAGCCTTATTTTAAAAATTGGTTTTCAAAACTGGAAAAAAAAAAAAACAAAAATGTGTGTCAAACGCTATTTTTTTCTTCAGTTTACAAAACTAGAGAAAAAACTGAAAAAGAAAACGTTTTCAAACAGAGCCTTAAATTGCAGCTTCTCGGTTCACACACCAACCTGCGTAGAGGTAGTCGTAAGTGAAAATTTTAGCATTAAAACCGTTTATTTTTTTCTTAAACACAGGGACATAAAAAGGCTTCTCTAGAAAAATTTCTCTACCTTCTTTCTAAAAAGTTTTCCACGTAAAATCCACCATGGCTGCCTCAGCACGCGTCGGCGCGAGTGGGGCGGTGGCCGAAATCCGGCCTAAATATAGATATACTATACGTCTCTCTTTTTGGTGTGGTTACGCTGTGGAAGGACGACCATAGTGACCGGCGATAGATCGAGGGTGGGCGACGGTGCGATGGCCAACATCATCTCCCCAACCACGATCGAGGATGGTGATGTCGTTATCTGCTCCGATTTCTTCAATTCAGATCTATGAGATTTTGGAATTTTTTTTCTTCTTGATCCTTTGGATCTGATGGGCTTAAATCGTAGTTTTTGTCTTGGGTTGATTAGTTTTATTTGCTTTATTGAAGAGGCGTCGTTGCTAGGGCTGAATCTTTCATCGCCGGCAATGGCCGGAATTCCACTGGCAGTGACCGGTATTTTTGGCCGACAGCAGTAAGGGTTTAAAAGCTGGTTGTGGTGTTATCCATTGTGGTTACTAGGTAGTGTGTCTAGGGTTATGGAGTGATGTCCTTGGGGGTGTGGGGGATAGGGCCTCGGGGGCTTGGGGGTTTGGGCGTGTGTGTGCGTTTGGGGGGTGGGGTGGGGTTATCAGGGTAATCTGCTATAGGGGGTTTTTTTTTGGGGGGTGGGGGCTGGGTATAGTTCGGCTTACCCTAGTTTATTGTTGGTTGCTGCCCGACTTTACAGTGATCGTGTTAAAATGCTGGTGGAATATTGTGAACCATGCAGGGCTAGATGCCTCTTGTTTTCCGCTGTGATTCCCTTGATTGTCGAGGTTTCCTTCGATTATCTGTCCGGTTTCGGTTGACTTCCTTGGTGTAATTTTATGTTTCTTGTTTTACATTGTTTTGTCTTTATTTTTAATAGGTGTTGTCTGTAACCTTTAGACTTTCGCATGTTACTTAAAGTTAGACTAAAGTGTATGATATGCTCTACTTTAGTTTAATTGTAATTTTTATCGGGTTCATAGGTTAATTGTTAGTTTCTGACCTTTGTGGTCTTGTATACAATGAGTCACGAGAATGTCGTGACCTATACATGCCGTTTAGCGACTTTGTAACTTTTAATTTTTAATACTATTCTCTTATTACAAAAAAAATATATATATACAACATTTTTGTTCTACTCTTTATATGAAGTTATGTTGTGGAGAATGCAATAATTTGTACTTTTTTTTGTCAATATACTCTATTTGATAAGATTTTTGTCAAAAATTAAACAAACCTGCTTCATATGTTGAATGCACTTTGTCTAACCCGTGAAGTGTAAATTTGTCTGGGCCAGTTCTACGTTCCTTGACTTCCAATGGCTCCATTCAGGTTGTCACCTTGAATTTTCTTAGCGTATGGGGAAAAGTGGTCTTGTTTAACCAACAAAAAATGCGTTTTCAAAAGGAAGCTTCGGAGACATTAGAGAGCGAAGCAAAAAAACGATGCTAAGAACCAAGAACGTTGGTAATTTCTTTTTTGATAAAATGAGATAATAGCATTGATAAAGACACTGTTTAAGCGGTTTACAGACAAGTAGTTTCCATGACATATCATGGTCAAATAAAACGGAGTACATAAATATTAGAACACAATACCATCAAAAAGGGACAAAAGGTGTTGTTTAGTGCAGGTGACATAGATCATGTTGCAACAAAGAGTCATGTAGCCAGTCTTGATGTACGTCAATTCTAGCTTGACAGACAAAAATTGTTAAAGATCTGGCCTCCTTGAGATCTATTAGTGACGCCATGTTCATACTGTAATAGTGAAAATCTGTTACAATATAGCAAAAGTCGTACCATAGGGTGCTTACCGTAGATCTAATGTCTTCAGCATCCGAAATCTGTGAAATGAGGAATGTAGAGTCAGTGAAAACGTTGACATGCATTAATTTGTGTGACTGAACCCACTTTGTAGTAAGTAGGAGTCTTTTTGCAAGAGCAACATGCCGGTTAGAGGCCCTTGTAGAAATAGCAGCCGAGCCACATCTTATATTTATTTTTATTGATACAAGAGATACCTATACATGTTTTCATACTAGACCAATTGTTCTCTATTAGTTTTTTAATGCAATGTCTTGCTTACAAAAAAAAAACATGCCTGTCAGAGGCCCTTGTAGAAATAGCAGCCGAGCCACATCTTATATTTATTTTTATTGATACAAGAGATACCTATACATGTTTTCATACTAGACCGGTTGTAAGAGATTGAAATGAACAGACAAATAGGGCTAGATGAGGTATTTGAGCAATTGTGAATATTATTCGCTACTAAAAAAGGAAGGTTGGTTTGGTCATTCAAGGTGAATTTGTACCGGTGGGAGTTGATATGTGATTTCATAGGGAATGAGAGGAGTAAGCAGGAAAGGTTAGAAATTTCTCTAAGGGTTTGTAACGGGTGAAAGGTGTTGTGTCTAAAAAACAATTTGGTTCCTATTCAACCATATACACCAGATCGTGCTATATTAACAAAGCCAAAAGTATTTGAGTGCGATATTTTGATATTTTTGACCCAAGCAATCAGCCATTCACGGGAGGAGAAATCAATCAAGTCGGTTTTAATGCACATTGGTCCTCCAAACCAAATGCGTCTGATGCAAGGGCATCGAAGGAAGAGATGAGTTAAAGTTTCAAGTTGGAGAGAGCAGAGGGAACAGAGAGGGTTAATAAAATATTTAGCTGGCAAAGTTTTTCTTGAGTGGGTAACGGGTCCCAAAAAATTGGCCAAGAACAGATGTAAAATTTTCGGCAGTAAGGGGAGAGACCATAGTTTTGGTCCAAAAGGCTTTTCCATAGGAAGAAGGAGAGTGTAATGGTCGGTCTCCACCCCGTTCCGCAGATTGTTTATTGTAAGTAATTTTGTATGCTGAGGCCACCGAGTAGTTTCCAGAACTTGTAGCTTTCCAAACCCGTTGGTCACTTCAAATGTTGGTCAAGTGAATCGGAATGAGGCATCGAGTTTCTTCACAAATCCAGTATGGAAGCGAAATATGACACTATTGAGAGGTTGCACACGAGTCCTGTCATTCTAACTCTATGCCCAACGAAAAGCACCTTCTGTATTTCAGGCTGTTACTGGGCAATCAAACGGCCCACGACTTCATGCTTCAGGTCTTATCCTTTTATTGTTAGTTTTCATGCTAGCCGAACAAGATCCTTGGCTATGAACTCAACAAAGAAAAGCCTAAATTTCAACTCCGTATATTAACTCCGATCGCCAGTCAGTCCATTTTTGGGTTTATGTTTTCATTGCCCCACGAATGATGATCAAAATGAATTTGTCTATATTTTGTCTTCAATTCACACTTTGGAACCTTTTTGCGGCCTTTTGCCTGTTTGCATTTACTAGCTCCCCACTGGCACTCATCACACCAACAACTGGCACCATCACAGCACGTACATAGGTTTCAGCTTTGCCGCTGCAACCCTGTTATCCACACCTTCCACAAAAAAGCATCAGACTTCTGGAAGGCACAAAATCTGCCTCGGGTGCACGAAATTTGTGGATGCCTCTTCTTAGGCAAGTGCACTAAGACTTTGGACACCATCACCATACATTCATTCCCCCCCTCCCCCTCCCTCCCTCTCTCTCCCGGAAAACACCTCTCTCTTTGTTGGACTCCTTAGACACATCCATCATCACTATTGTCACCCCAAATCTTCACATACATAGAGCCAGCAATTTATCTGCACATAACATCACCCTCAACTATCAGCCCATCGCCCTTGCCATGATTCTCCGAAGACGAGGCACCTCAACTTCCCTTAGCGAATGGGAACTAAAATCCAGAAGAAACTGTAATCTGAAGCATCTGCGACGTACATTGACGATGGGACAAGCATGATGAAAGATGGGAATTTGACTGAGGCTCATCTTCACTATGGCATCAAACAATTCTCACATCCCAGTAAGCCCTAGAAAGAGCTCATTTATTATTCTGATGGGAAAGATCTCATCTTCACTATGTATAAATTCGGGCATCTTCTTTATGTGCCAAGCAACTTTCCAGCAGAACCTTAAAAAACAATATGGTTCACTGTTACTATCAATGAACCATCTCAGAAAGGGAAAAAGAAATATAGCACCAAGGAACAAAGAAATGCCCCGATATTATCCCTTTGTAGCCTTCAAAAGACATCCTCATCTTTCATAATCACAAATTCACAACAACAGACTTTAATGATCAAGTTCTAAAGGAGCTGCAGAAATGCTTATCCCTGCAAAATGCTTTACAAGGAATCTATTGCTTGTAAAGTGGGGGAAAAAAAATAAGGGCATGAAAACGATTCAAGGCCACCGAGAAGCCAAACATATCTGAGTTGGCAATAGTCAAATCTAACTAACCACCACCAGCCACCAACCGTCGAAAAAGAGATGGGGTGGTGGGAGATGTTATAGGCCTAGTGGTAGAGAATGAAAAATATTTCTAGAAACTGAATCATAAAGATAGAAACCGAAGTCTCAACTCTTAATATGTAGTCATAGATAAGGAAATCATGTAAATTAAACCTATCTAGACATACAAGAAATTTTCTATTCACTAAATTTAGCTGAAACCAAATAGAAATAAGAGCAACATCCAACTATACAGGAGCATATCGGTTTATTGAGGCAGCATAATATCCAAACTTGTGTCATCATAAGCTAAAGAGAGGAGAAATACGTAACAGCTTAACTCCCATGAAACTAATATACTTACCACCTCTACAAGAACTTTTCTATGCTGGTGGTCAACGTTGATTTGGGAACTGCACCAATAACTGCATCTTTCTTCTCTCCACCTTTGAAAATTATGACCGTTGGAATGCTTCTTATTCCATATCGGGTCGCAATTGAAGGGCTCTCATCAGTATTCACCTTGTAGCACTTGAGCTTACCCATGTACTGCTTTGCCAGTTCATCAATAACAGGGTGGATCATGCGGCATGGCCCGCACCATGGAGCCCAAAATTCAACTAGAACGGCACAGTCAGATTCCAGAACAAGTGGTTGCCAGTTTGCATCAGTAACAGGAGCCACTGTAAAGAGGAAAAACAGAAGCAAACCTTAAATTTCCCTTTGACAAATGCACCCCACCAAAATGCAACTGGAAATGTTGACGGAAATAAACGCCAAGAGGGTAAGTTACAAGGTTCTCCTCTAAGCATTGTAAGGAAAAAGGGATTTGTATACAAAATAACAAAAACCACCACAGCAAGAATTGCCAGGCAGTGACCATTAGCAGGCCAGGATTTCAGTTTACAACTCCTTTCTATTAGTCTGCATACAGTATAAGAAGGGTTGTCTATATACGCGCGTGCCTCTGTGTGTGTGTGTGTGTGTGTGTGAGAGAGAGAGAGAGAGAGGGGGAGAGAGAGCTTGAAAAAAAGGAAAAATAAAAGTTTTGCTGCTGCTAATAGTCGCAGCTTGCGACTTTGACAATGACTATACTTGTACATCTATCAGCCACCAGCAGAAGCGACACATAACTCTCTGAGAAAAAAGGAAACCTTTAATGGATAAGAACAAGGAGAAAGAGGTGGAACCTAAAACTACACAGTAAAAGAGAAACAAAGAGAAATGTATAGAAAGCATAGTTCCCCCATGATCAATGACCAAGGAGAAATACATTGGTACACATGCGTGCACTTACGTCCTAAACTTGAGCAGCGACGTAAGAAGCTAGCAACAAATAATAGTGCAGGGTGTTGCATCAAAGATCAAAATTTAGGGGACTAATGATTAGATGGGTCAAACCACAAAGATTAAATGTGTTTTTGCCATGAAGAGAGAAAATCATGCATCGGAGTAAAGCATGGTCAAACATTGGGTGAAGTACATTACCATAGTCCTCGATCCTCACATTATCTACCTCTTCACAAGTTATATGTCACTTTTATAGTTTCTGGATGTCAAACCTTTAGAATGGAGTAACAAAAGAAGACCCAAACCAGCTCCAAAGTGCCAAGAGCGAAACATGGGTGAATTGTTTTTCATCTCAATATGTTTGTAACAGCTATTACGTGAAACATAGGTAAATAGATGTCTTAATACATTGGGGATTTTCTGGTGCAACAGATGCAGGCAATCAAGTCTAACAAGTAAGTAAGTTGGTAAGAAGTATCAAGTCCGCCTAATTATCCCCTCAATTCGTCATCGTGTAACATACTGCTCCTCAAAGTCGGACTGCTAAGTCTCATCATCCTCTAATTTACTCGCTTTACAAAAAACATTTCCACGTACATAACCTATGTCGCTCGAGTCTTTGAATATGTCGGTATTAGCTGATTTTGCAGAATCACTTAAACCATCACCACAATATCAGAGTAATTACTTCAGCAAATAACAAGTCGTGAAAGAATTCACCATTTAAACCAAAAGTGAGTGACACAAATTTACGATTCTGACCTTGGACGGCGGTTTCCTGGGCCTCGCACACGATTCGTCCACCACGGCGGGCAAATCTCGAGCGCGAGCTAGCCGATCCAGAAGAACGAGTTGATTGGGCCTTAAGTCCTCTGAACTCCGAGAATTTAGGGGAATTAAAGGGACGGGAGAGCGAAGAGACCGATGAACTGGCGATCGGAGCCAACGACGCCGTCGGAAAGGCGGAGGCGCGGGGTACAGCGACGGTTTCGAGCACACCGGCCATTAAAGCTGTACAAAAAGGTGGGTTTTGATCTGCACAGAAGAGTTTGTGAGAAGAAACTGTGGGTGGCTGGAGTTTGTTAACAAGATAGACAGATTGGGTTGGATTGAATGAGAGCGAGTGAGTGTGGAGTGCGAGTGTGAGTCACTGAGTGTCCCCCTAAATTGAAAGATATTGAGTGGTCAAACAGTAAACCGAGACGTAAAAAAAAGAAACTAGAGCAAGTACCTAGAAGGTGTTTGAAATTAATTTTAGGACTAATTATATTTATGTGCATGAAATTACGAGGTAATTACAGTCAATGACACTAAGTTTCAAAATGTAACATTTCATGACCAAAAGTGTTTCAAATGTATCACCCGTGTCCATCCGTTAAGGTTCTGTCTAAAAAATGTACTTTTTTTATGATGTCAGCAATACGTATTTTTAAAATGACAAAACAATCCTTGTACTGTATATACTGAGTAATTTTTATTGTATATACTAAGTATTTTGAACAAAAAAATGTTATTTAATAATTAGAATAATTATTTTGTCTTCCCCAGCTAATCGTCAGCAGCCCCCTCCCCTCACCCCACGCCGGCAGCCCCCTCCTCTCGCCTCACGCCGGCGGCCCCCTCATCGCCCCACGCCATGGCAACCCCACTACCGACCGCACAAGCGGTCGCCGGCGACTAACTCCGTTCCCCGCGCCTTCACCCAAATGCCCCTTCATCGTGCCTCTGCGAGCATCGCATCGATGCCACCGTGCCGCTACCACTGCAACCGTCCGATCAATGTTGCCGGCCCGGCGAATCGAGGGCGACTCGATGAGTTGGAGTCGAGTCTTGGTGATGTCGATCAGGAAGGTGGTGGTTTCCGCCACCATGGCGGATAGCGAGGCCAGTGCGACGGTTACCTTCTTCGCGGGAGGCTTCGGAGCATTGTCACGGCCTTTCATGGAAATAGATGTTTTCTTCGTCGAAACCGGGAGGCCGGTGCTCTGTCTCACTCTTCTGGCCAATGCATAGTTGGGGAGGCAGGCGAGGTGCGGCGCGGGGAAGGGGAGGACGACGGGAGGGTGGGTGACGGGGAATGGGGTGCAGATGGGTTGGGCGGGGGTTAGGGGGTGGGGCGTGGGTGGGTTAAGAGTAGAGTAAAGTAAAGTCTTTCTTTCTTTTTTTTTAATGAAGTAATGGCATTAGAAAAAAAATAAGGTTCCAACTCAGGGGCAATACAGTCTTTTCATCAAAACCGTTAGGAATTTTAGGGTTCCGTTTGGTCAATGGACACAAGTGTAATTTGTCCAAACTATTGTCATTGGCTGTAATTACCCCTAAACCTCAGGGATATAGGTGTAATTAGCCCTTAATTTTATAATGATCAAATTTGTTTAACTTCGTATTAAACAAGTTTTGAAGTGTTTGACGAAGAAAGGTAAATTGATTAAATTTGTTTCAATGTGTTCCAAATTGATTAAATTTAGAATCCTAATCTTCTTGGATTTTGATTTAATAAGTTTGGTTTGGCCAAGAGAATTATCCGAATATCCATACATTTAAACATATATAAAGTGCCCCATTTAAATCTGAATATATAATGTGATAATTTTATCACACTGAATCAATTTTCTTCTGTTTTTAACCAAGCACCTTAAACAATTTTTAGTCTATTATGTTTGAAATAAATTAAAGTTAATTTTAAAAACTATATTCAATTTAATCAAAAAAAAAAATTTTAAAGTCAATCTTAAACCGCATTTAAGAGTTGAAGCCTTGTCCACTTAAAAAATTTAGTAACCCAAAATATCATCTCATGGTTTGGATCCCTGTGCATTTTCGGGCTCGTGGAGGGCACTATTACTGGCCCACGAGCTTGGATTTTCCTTCAATTATTAACAATAGGGCAAGGTAAAAGTGAAAAAAAGTTCAGGAATTCCATTGTCAATGGTTGAAGGCAAGAATAATGCTAGGCAGTATGGTATATCTCTTGGGATACAAATCATAGAGTCACGCCCCAATTTGTGATTCATTGAAGGTGCTTATTTGTTTGGTAACAGTGGTGAGAGAGAGAGAGATTTCTAAAAATTATACTATGTGTTGCCATATAAACAAACACATTGCTTAAACTGTAAATTACGATCATTAAACAGTTTTGACGTCTACAACATTTATAATGCCATAATTAAGGTTGTTCTCATGAAAAGGAACGCAATTTCCTTTTGTTTTGAAGCTAAAATAGTGCCTCGTAAAGCTTATTTGATGTGGTTACGCTGTGGACGGGCGACCATAGTGACCGGCGGCAGATCGAGGGTGGGCGACAGTGAAAGCGACGATGCGATGGCCGGCGCCATCTCCCCAACCACGATCGGGGATGGCGATGCCGTTATCTGCTCCGATCGTCTCAGATCTGCTCCGATTTCTTCATTTCAGATCTATGTGATTTTTGGGTTTCTCTTGATCCTCTGGATCTGTTGGGCTTAAATCGTAGCTTTTGTCTTGGGTTGATCAAATTTTTTTTTTTTGCTTTATTGAAGAGGCGTCGTTGCTAGGACTGAATCTTTCATCGCCGGTGGTGGCCGAAATTCCATCGGCGGCGACCGGTATTTTTGGCCGACAACAGTGAGGGTTTAAAGCTGGTTTTGGGGTTATCCATTGTGGTTACTGGGTAGTGTGTCTAGGGTTTTGGAGTGGTGTCCTTGGGGGTTGGGAGGGGGATATGGCCTTGGGGTGGGGTGGGGGTGGTTTGGGTGTGTGTGCGCATTTGGGGGGTGGGGTAATCAAGGTAATCTGCTCTAGGGGTTTTTAGGGTTTGGGGGGTGGGGTGAAGATGGATATAGTCCGGCTTACCCTAGCTTATTGTTGGTTGCTGCCCGGCTCTACAGTGGCCGTGTTGATATGCTGGTGGAATTTTGTGAACCATGCAGGGCTGGATGCCTCTTGTTTTCCGCTGTGATTCCCTTGATTGTCGAGGATTCCTTCGATTATCCGTCCGGTTTCGGTTGACTTCCTTGGTGTAATTTTGTGTTTCTTGTTTTACATTGTTTTGTTTTTATTTTTAATAGGCGTTGTCTGTAACCTTTAGCCTTCCGCATGTTACTTAGAGTTAGACTAAAGTGTAGGATATGTTCTGCTTTAGTTTAATAGTAATTTGTATCGGGTTTATATGTTTGTTGTTAGTTTCTGACCTTTATGGTCTTGTATACTTTGAGTCACGGGAATGTCGTGACCTATACATGTCGTTGGACAACTTTTTAACCTTTAATTTTCAATGCTATTCTCTTATTACAAAAAAAAAAAAAAAGATTCTTTGTATCATCATACTAGACAAATGGGATTCCTTTTCCCTTTTGGAATAATTTTTGTAAGTGCATTTGCTCTTGGAGAAAGTTGCAATTGTTTTGAGATGTAAAGTATGCTTATCTACATCCAACAATTTTCTTTGGCTTAATTACTAATTATACTCCAAGATATGATACGTTTGCAAGTTAACACTCAAACCTACTAAAATATTACTCGTACTTATTTTACACCTCTCTATATCACGTTTTTTTGTGCGTACCTCTGTTGATTTTTCGATTAAGTGGGGTGATATTCTTGTCAATTGACTTATTTGTAAAGTATAAAAATTCAACCAAACCAAAATGCGAGAGGATAATTTTTCAACGACACACGTATGCCTAAAAAAAATGGGAACCACAACCCCCTCCCACGATCACCGCTCCCTTCCCCAGCCACACACGAGTGTTCTCGCCCACATGCACACACAAGACATGCACAACACACGACACACACACGCGCGCGCGCGCGCCCAGACAACACACACAGAGTCAACCCCCCATCCCTATACACTTATCAACCACTTGATCCCCTGGCTATCGCTTTTTCCCTCAAGACTGCCCTTTCTTTGCCCCCCCCCACCCCCCACCATACACACACACACACTGTGTCGATCCCCCCGACCCCGAACCCACCATCACCCTACCCTGCACTCACACAAAGACACACACCCATCGCCCACCACGTTGCCCGGCCACCAGCCTATTCCTCAGCCACACACAGACAAACACACATTGTTGCCCCCCCCCCAATCCCACTACACCACCTTGCACTCATGCACATCACCGACCACGTTTACAGACCATTAGCCCCTTCTCAAGCGATCGCCCTCTTCCCTGGCCATACACATATGCACACTTGATTGAGCACTAACATTTCCTCCAAAACACCCCCTGCGATTTGACCGATTTGTCCTCAATATTTGAGGTATACTTCTGCAAGCCTTAGTTTTTTTCAATAAGTTGGACAAAAGATAAGTTTTGCAGGACATGCCATATGTTGATATAAAAAAAATGCTATTTTGGTAGGTCTGAGTGTTTACCCGCAAACGTGCCATATATTAAGGTATATTTAGTCACTTAATCCATTTTTTCTACTGATAATGGCCTAAAACATGAATGAGTAGATATAAATGCTATCAATTAAAACAATGCAATTAAACTACCAAAGAGACCTGAATGTACAATTCAGTTATCTGCACCTGGAGGAGGGTAAGTGCAGATGTTGGACTTGCAGCAACTTTTTTGTCTCTTAAGGATCATATTTTGCTTGAGCTTGCGGATGGTGTCCGTTGTGTCTATATTTGTTCTTCCATGGTTAGAAAGATATTTCCATATTGATTCGAAGTCAAACAATTGAACTAGAGCAAGTTTTGCTTCTAAGATACTCTACCAAATGCTCTGAGGAGGTTTAATAGATATTTTAATGTGCGGACATGCTAAATTCTGACGGGACCATATGTAAACACAATTCTTAACTAAATTAAACCGTCTAGTATTTGAGAGTATGCCACTTCTATAACTTCCTTCAAAATGATCAGCAAAGACTTGAGAATATTCTCGAAGTTCTTTTGGCAAGATCTTTTCTAGTGCAATTTAAGTTATAGCTACTCCTACCTAATATATTCCTACTCCTAATCAAACATAACATATAAATACAAGGAACATAATCATGTTCATAATGATCAAACACTTATACATTGGTAAAGGTTAGAGAGTACAAAAGCGTCAATTCAAAGATTAAATACACTTTGATAACTGTTTAAGTGAATTAACAATTGGTTTGATGTACTTAAGGGAAACATGTTTACCTGGGGTAAATGAAGGTATGCTAATATAAATTAGGAGCTAGTTTATGTGTGGTGCTGAAGAGGGTTAATTGGCACAACACTATAACTTGCTTTACAATCATTTAATCTTAAGTCGATCCAATTTGGAAAGCCACGTGTTTCGCCATGCTTATTTTATGCTTTGGCTCATATTAAGCTTTTTTTATTTGATCTGATCTTGTCAGGCATTAAGATTAGGTAGGCATTATGTGTGGAACTTTGCTCAAACTCAGTTAGTTCCAAAAAACGGTAATGATCATCAAGTTATTAGCAACAAAATGTGTTCGCAAAAGGTGCTAAAAATTGACAAAATCTAACATATGCAGCCGGGTACATGCTAAGGCTTATTTGTTAGGACTTCGCAATCTTAACTACTTCAATTGTTCTTTTAAAAAAAAAAGGTAAGAACTTTAGCATTAATATTAAAGACGATTTACATCATGACCCTATAAGTCAAGTGAATCAACACGCTGATGACATCTCCATTCAATAGAAATCACAAAAAATGTAACGGACAACTACCAACTACAAATTAAAAAACAAAATACAAAAAGTAATAAAACTAGAAAAACAACTAATCAAGCACTAAAAGAATAAACAAGCAGTAAACTAAAACCAAACTAAATAGGTAATTTATTTTGTTTTGTTTTGCTTTGTATTTTATTAATTTTCTTATGGAATCAGATTAACCCAAGATAAACACTCCATGCAACCTGACATCTAGCCTCCACGCCCTCATAGACTAGCACGCAGATCAACGCCCACGCGTTGTAACTCGACGCGCCACCGCAGCTGCAACTCCAAACCGGCCGCCGTCATCTGCCAATTCACCGACATCTCCACCGCCGGCAACGCCTAACGGCCTGTCACCAATCGACCATCACGGCCACACAGAAAACCACTCTCACACCGACACACCTCCGAACCTTGCAATCTCCTCAAATCTGCCACCACTTCTACCACACGACCCAAGGCTCCAACACACCAACGCGAGACCACCATGTGCCCAACCAGCAGCCCCACCACCCGAAGCCTGAGAAACCCTTCCATCACCGCAGTAGCATTAATCACCACGGCCTCCAACCTTTCTGCAGCAAAAATGGGGATGGATCCACTAGGGGGAAGACAATCTACCGGAGATTAAAACCCATTCCTACAGACTCACCCGCGCAACCATGCCCACCAAACCAACTGGAGATCCCACCAAAACTAGCAAACGGACTCACATCGGCTGAATTTCAGATCACCAACACCACAACAAGAAACCCATCTCAAACCGTCAAGCCGATGCACCGCTGCCAGAGATCCGATGAACAACTAACCCCATCGTCGCAGATCGAGCTCGGCAAAGTCAGGCACAAGGAGAAAAAGAGGAAAAAAATAAACCACAACACTCACAAACTAACTACTTCAATTGTTAAGGATGTTGATGACAAAGTTATTGTCCTATTTCCCGTAATAATATAGTCACTAAACAAAAAATAAATATTTAACAAAATGGCCATCATAACTTATATGTATCTGAGAAATTAATATTGCTCCATTATCATAACTCTCCAGGTACACGGAATTGGAGAACAAATGTAAAAAAATGTCTTTAACTATGAAGGCAATTATAGCTCCCATTCCTTTTAGAAATGCACTAGTTTTACATAAAGTTTAAGTTGGTCGATATGTACAACATGCACAAGATTTTAACTTTTAGTTTTTCATTCTTTTTTTGACATGTTTCAGACAAATATTAAGCTGTCAAGTATGGTTCGGACAAAACTTATATTCTAAGGAAATTGATAATTGAGACATGTGTTAGGCTATGTGTAAACTTTTAGCCTTTAAACAAAGTTAGGCCACGAAAAAATGATGCTTAACATGCATTTCCGTGACACGTGAATAAATATTGCATGATCTTAAATTAATGATTCCGAATCAAATATTTAATATTATTAAATGAGAAAAGCTAACGCGATAAGATAAAAAAGTCAAAACAGACAAAAAAAAATTAATCATAGAGCCAAAATAAAACAAACCTCCAACTTTATGAAGTAGCATTAAAATAAAAGGACTTTTCCTCAACCAGCAGCTAAGGTTGGAGTCAACAAAGTTCGCATACACACTCGTCATGCATTCTTGCCCCCTCATGCTTCTCTCGTTTCAGTGTACTCAACCCCACACCAAGAATCAGCCAACTGCCCATTCACACTCTACATATTCGATCCGACTCTAAATCACCGACCATATAACCCCCTCATCAGAAAAAGAAAAAAAAAATCTTTAGTAGCAGTGAGGAAACCATATAGGTACAACTACGGATGAGATTTAGTGGGATAAAAGAACTTCCAGACAATAGTTAATCAAGATTTTGTTATTCTTTGGTCTCATTGTTAATTCCAGGTTTTTTTTTTCAAGAAGGGCTCTCAGTTTCTTTCTAATTCAGATTAATGGTCAGCTAGGTAAACCGTATAATCTACTTTCACCAAGTTCTTAAGTTTTACTGTAGACATGAAGCAGTCATGTCATATAGGAGTACAATACAATCGTCATTTAACAGGTTTTACTTTGAATAGAACAAAGGGAATAAGACTAGTCTAATAATCTCATTCTCAGTACAGTCAGTCAACGTAGAATTCAAACCTTCGTCGCCGCTCCTGCTCCAACCACTCCATCTCTCTCTCTCCCTCTCCCCTTAGATACATAGAGTCAAATATTAACATTCTGCCCTTTTCTTTGTACTCAAATATTCTCTTTCACAAGTCTCTATATCTGTCTTTCATGGAGAAGGCGAAGGAATGGAAGGAGAAGCAAGTGGTGCAACACAATCCTTCCTCTCATGATCACCGGAAAGAAGTGGCGATCAACGGCGGTGATCACGGGTCTCAGCCGGAATTACAAGTGAAGCTCGCTGCAATCGCCATTAGTCTCAACATAAGGCTCAAGTCTGCCGACATGCCGGCCACCATGCAGGAGCGTGCCCTCCGCCACGCCAGATCACTCCTCGACGCCTCCCCGTCATCCCGCCCAAGCCCCACCGTCCTTGCTCGTTCCCTCAAAAAGGTATGCATGTCAACCTCTTTCTGTATATATCATGATGTATTTGGGTGCAAATTAAGTAGATGTTGAGCTGGTAGTTTTTGTGTGAAACACAGGAGTTTGACTCGGTATACGGGCCGGCGTGGCACTGTGTGGTGGGAAAGAGTTTCGGGTCGTTCGTGACTCACTCGCCGGGTGGGTTCGTTTACTTCTCGCTCGACTCGCTCTCTTTTCTTCTCTTCAAAACAGAGGTTCAACTGGTCAGTGAGCCAGCAGGCCGCTGCCATTGAATTTTCTTTAGAGTTTTATATATCTACAGTTTTAAAACGGTGCATGCAAAGTCTTTGTCCTGGCCTTGCTCCTCATTGAGCTTTCTAGAAGAAAACACAAGGGATTTTGCCAACTCCCATTGAGCTACCAATTTGTGTCCTTGTTGGTTTGTTCCATTTCATTGCTGGCTTATTAGAAATATACATATAACTGCTGATTATTTAAGCATATACTGTGCTAACCTAATGCGTAATGAAAAGTTGTTTTTACTGCAATTCCAATAATAGGAATAACCCCCGTATAGTAGTAATCATGGTGATAAAGATAACTAGTGGCACCTTGAGCTCAGTTCTTTAGCTGCAATTTTTTATTGTCACTACTTAAAAGTCACTAAGCAAGTTTAACGATCATTATTTGTCGCTATATAGATAGTTGCAGTCTCTTCTTAATTATATCCCGAATTTTGGTCAAATTTTTTTCATGCATAATTACTCTCTATTTGGGGCCTGAAAATCAAAACTAAAGGAAGAAGATCGAGGAGAAAGACTAGAATACTCTATCTCCAATGAACTCAATTTATGGATTTCAGCTTAATAATTTGTGTGAATCGATTTATTGCTTGATAATAATGGTGGGTTATAACTACTGAAGGTAAGAATATTACTAGCATACAATGCAAAAAGTAGTGTAGATTTGGCAGAAAAGGAATCCGTAGACCGAACACAGCGTAAGCAGCAGCCCAACTGCTCCCTGATTGGCTCTGCCTCACTTCTATGATTACACGCAAATGTGCAGTGCAATTCGGTGGTCAGTTTTCCATTTCCCCAGGACTAATTAAGTATTTCATTTGGTTCGCCCATCTATACTTTCTGGCTGTAGATTTACTTCCTCGTACAAGATTATAGAATTTAGTCCACTTGATTTTGGCAAGCTGAGCTCAATAATAGGACTTGGTCCAGCTTAATCATAGAACTTGTAGGGTTAATTGTGGATAGCTCCGGTTGCCAAAGGAACAAACTTTGCCTCATCCTCGGGTTGTAAAAATCTTCTTCCAACCCCGTATACAGTGACGATTAATAGTCGCTAAATATTTTCAGTGATTTTTCTTCTAATTTATAAATTTTAGCAGCAATTATTAACAACACTTTTTTAATTTCACTAAATAAAAGTCACTATAAATTTTTATAGGCGATTGATTGTCGCTATATAGAAAGTAGAAGAAAGATTTCTCCAACCGGGGTAGCAGCCAAATTTTTTCCTTGCCAAAGCGATGGTGGATGGGGCTTTAGTCAAAGCAATAGTCGAGCCGATAAGATTTTTGTCAAAGCAACATTTTGTTTTTAAGTAATGACACAACAAAAATGTCCTTTTAGTCAAAATCCGAATCGTCTTCCTCTTGGTCTACCAAATTCACAACCCACTTCGGTAGATCAAAGTTCACATCAACCGTGGCCATGGTGTATAGACTGAAATCATTGACAACGACGTAACCAAACAGGCTTACGTGAAAAAGTCCTGCCTAACTAAAATCTGGCACTTCATTTTAATGAAACGGTTTCAGGCAAGAGGACCGTGCATCAACAGCCTGACCAAATTCATAAGCTCAAAGCAGAAGGAACTTGTTTTTACATCATCAAGATTGTTCCGGCTACATGCAGTAACTCAAGAAGAAGTTGGGTCATGCTAGGGTCAAAAATTTCGACGTAGGCGTAACCCAATTCGGCATGGGCCTGAATATATGCATTCGGCACAGCCCAAGTTCTAAGCCTACTAATTTTCAGACCAGGCGGCTTCAGACATATTTCAAGCTATTTAGTGAAAATTTGTGACCCAGAAAGAGTTTCAGTCTTACACGCGCACCACGAAGAACGCAAAAGAAAAAAAAAACAGAAAATATAATTTACTACCAAAAACAATCCATGAAAAGAGAAAAAGAAGGAGAAAAAAAAAACTATTGCCATCTGGGAGCCAATTACTAGTTATGAAACTATAAATTACCATTCTTTTCTGCATTTCTTCTTTTTCTGTAGCGCGGACTAAGACAAGTTTCTCTCGCGCATAAAACTTTCAATCTTTTCAACATCTTCTGGGATGTCAACACCATGAGCCTCGTGGTCAACTTTTATCACCTGCAAGCAAGAATACTTTATTATCAGCAACGAGGTGCTTACATCCACAGTATTTCCCTGATCCATCATTATATTTCTCATTCTACTTGTATTTTCAATATATAGAGGTGTTAGCATTCCTACAGACAAATAGCACAATTGACAGGATCAATGGAAGATTGCTGCATTCATTCTAAAATTAAGTGCGCATAAATTAACCTTGAAAACAATCGAAGAAGAAAAACAAAAAATATGAAAGAGAAGTTTTATCGACACCTTCATCTTGTAACCGTTTTCGAGGACCTTCAGTTGCTCCAGATCTTCTTCTAGTTGCAATGGAGTAGGCGTTAGCTCCGAGTATATCTTGAGAAACTTTGTGTCGTAGCTCTAAACAGGCATTAGAGGCGTAAGATCATCTACCCATGCAGGAATGACAATGCAGGGAACATACAAAAGGTCATTGAAACAGAAAATGCCATCTTAATACCTGAATTCCAAGATGAAGCATATATGGAAACTGAGGATTGACCTTCCCAGACCTGTATCGGATATGTAAAGTAAGTACCAAGCAATGATATGTGGAATATAAGAGGGATCAACGCTGCCACAATTAACAGACAACGGTACTAACTTGTTATGTGGAATCAGTCCTCGTGAGAAATAGATTGCATAGCCACGATTATCTACCACACATTTCACGCGATTTGGGTCAAATGCATCTTCAGGTTTTAAAGAGGTGACTGCGGTGCTGAACACTGCATCTGGGGCAGCCTGCATGTTCACAAAATTACTGATGTTAAAAGAGAAAAACTACAGGAAAGGAATAAGAGGAAGCTTATTAGGCTTAGTTCCATGTTATTGTCGCTGGCTGACTAGATGATTTGAGCAATTTAATAGCGCTGCCTAAGGCTCAGGCAACTATGCACAATAACTGTGAAAGTTGAGCACTTTAACAGCTACGCCTAAGGCTCATCTAGTCATACTACAAATCCAGAGAAGATGATGGAAAATCCAACGACACTAACCATCTAATAGGAAATTTTGCCCATGTTCCCTAGACCTAGTGCATTTTTCTCTCAAAAGCTCATGTTCATTGAGCTTTTTGCATCATACAAATTTCAAAAAGAGCAAACAGACATCTATCACGAAGACATGATTAGCTTACATCTTCATTTTGTCCTCCCTCAGTCCTACCATTTGACATTATGAAAGTCATTCTAATACTGGCAAGTCTTAAAAGCTCTGGTCCCTCGTAATCGCCTTTTCAATTTATATTGACATCACAAGTCGATATAAGAACAGGCAAGTGACATTCCAGATGGGACCCGAGTGACAAGGTCAATAATATTTTCATTTCGACAATTTCCTGCAGGCTGAAAACCTGAAACTCCTAATCCTTGACGTTATCACACGTGCTTCAATTTATAAGACAATTGGTTCTGGTTTCAACATTGTAACCCAAATGGGGTAGCCTATTAAGCCACTTGTACACTTGCATATTTAGGTCATAAGTTCAGATCTTCCCGAAATTTTGGTTCCATAACTAGCACTTGAACTTTTTCATTTGTCAAGTAGGACTGCATGGGTTGAATTTTGGCAACCTTGACATATAAGACAGATCCAAGGTTTTCTCATTTAGAATGTCAACGGAACAGCAGACAACGTTTATTCCTATTATGCCGTTTTTAGTCACGTCACAGTATAGTATTGGGGAAAACAGGACATCCCACCACCACCGCTCTCTTCATCCTCCCCCTTTAATTATTCAGTCCTCCACCCCCCCCCCCCCCCCCCTTCTTCCCACCGACCCACCCCCCGCCCCGCTTTACTGTTTACCCATGATCTTGGAATCATCAACTTAACATCTGCAGCAATTCTTTGAACCCCGGCATTCCAATATATCAAAGTCATCATCCTATGATAAGGACAAGGTTCAAGCCAATTCCCTACCGCTGTCCAATCATAAAATTCCAAAAAACGTGTAGTTAAATACAGTACTTATTATAAAGATCTCAATAGGGTTACTTATTCCAGGACACCAAAACTATACTGCACAAAGGGCACAAAATTGGGATGACGAGACATGAGGCCAATAACCATCAAACCAACAAATCCATGCCCATTGAGCCAGCTCATGAATGCAGTCACAGAACAGTTCCCTCCCTGGGAAGCATCCACTTACATTATGTAGTTCAAGAAAGCCCAGATCACGTACGATAGAGCGAAACAAATTTGAACATAAAGCAGAGTCGGAAACCCCCCACCTCATCCCAACCGGTAGAAGAAAAAGCACTAAAAGGTTAGGCTAGTATCAGCCAAATCCAATGAAGTTAAATGTATGCCAGATCCAGAGGAAGGTAGAAAGAACAAAGAAAATGGATACCATTGGGAAAGTGCCAGATAAATAGTGATAAGAAAGGCAATATGGGGAGGCGAGATTTCCGCTCCTATTTTAGACTAGCGCTCGACCATATATTTTATAGCAAGGACATTACAAGGCAGCCATACTCCTCTTTCACGGGCCCTGGGTTCCTGTCTCGTATGTCTATCAACTCAACCTTATCCAATCTCCTCTGTTCTACTACTCAAAAGATCCAGATAAGCTAAAAACTACAACCGCTGGAAGGAGATCTAACGTCTTATCATGGCGGTCGATGAATCTAATCTTGTTGTCGGATTCTTCATAGGAATTTTGTTCTTATTCTTGTAATTGTAACCGACAGTTGTTATTTAACCTTGGATCGATCTGGTAAAGATAACTACTTAAGATAACCAATTAAGATTGGTGTCCTAATCATATATTTCTCTAAGTTAGGGTAAGGGTTTGATCTTTTTGGGACTTGGCAATTAGAATTTGGTGATCAACAGCATGATGATTGGTGGGTGGAAAAAGAGGTTGGTGAGGATTGTGGAGGTAGGTCTGAGGAGGGAATTCGGCGGCCATGTTGTGGCGTTGGAGAGATTGATGGGGGATGCGAGGAATTGTGGTTTAGTAGCGGCGACTTAGTGAATTTATAACTACCTGGCAATATGGTCTAAGGCAACATAAAGATCCATAGCAATATTATTAGATTCTGGCTTCTACTGTATGTTCAATGGACAGGTCACAAAAGTGATACATGCAGTTATGATCAGCGTCTCAGCGACTAGCATACATTCTATGTTTACAAGGTGATGCTCAGGCATCATCGGGAAGCAAACGGGATAAACCAACTAATCAATTTGCAATAGAGCAACTTTACCTGTAGCGCTTTGACAATCCCATCTATTACTTCGGGTTCAATAAGAGGCTCATCTCCCTGAATATTAACAACAACATCATACTTCTTTTCAAGCTTTTGAAGTGCTTCATTACAACGCTCAGTACCTGAAAAAAGGAACTGCGACTAGTTAGCTATTGATAAAATCAGTTGAAGGTTAAGAAATTTTGAGAGATGAAGAATAATGTATCTTACCATTTCGACAAGATTCTGATGTCATTATCACATCAGCACCAAATCCTCTACAGCATTCAGCAATCTTTTCATCGTCAGTTGCCACAACTACACCAGATAGAATCTCAGTACCCGTGTTACAAACACACACACAGAGAGAGAGGATATCCTTTACAGAGTACATATGCCATGATGTCCCAGCTCCTGTTTTACCAATTCCTTATTTGGTGCATGTTTATAGTTTCATGCTTTTAACGTCAATCATGCCATGAGCTAGAAAGTAAATTACTAATTTGAAGGAATTCGGCTCACTTTCCTTGGCTTAGTATTTAGTATTTTTATTTGACAGTTGAGGATATAGCACGAAGAAAGGGGCAGCGCCATTATCACACTAAACCAATTGTAAGTATCAACGTACAGATAGACACATCCTTAGAGAATAAGCTTTACACTTGCTGATTTCGCTCTTCCTCTCCATTAGCTGTTTAAAAGATTCAAAGACACGTACTACCTTTGAGAGCTTTAACCTCAACACGTCTATTTACAACTACCCCTTCTCAACAATCAACAAATAGAAAGCCCTCAAATCTTGTGAATTCCATGAAACCTGATAACCCAAATGGCATTTTAAATAAAGCGTTACAGATCCAAGATATGCACTAATTTTTTGGATTCTTTTATAGAGAATGGGCTGTCCTTTAGCCTGCAGTGTCATTGAGTCTGTTAAATATGGAGTCCTGATTTCCATTCTACCAGCCCACTCTCAGTCTGACCTTATATTACACCATCCCAATCTGTGCACGAGCATCACCAAAGCATTTTTCTTCAAGCAATTGAGTAAAGGTCAAGAAACTCCATCTCAGGGCAATGTCCTTCATAGTACCTTTTCTTTTGTTTATTGCCTTTTTTGATAATTTAGCACTGTCCCCATAATATTCCTTCTCCGACATTCTACTTCCATCAAAACTTCCCCGATGAGTTAGAGGATCCATGAAAAATTATCCATCCATTCACAATCTCATTCATGGTTAGCCACTTGTCCAAGATAACCGATTAGCCCATAAGATCAATTGATAATCTCTCTCCACTACGAGGATGTTTGTTAACTATCTTGGTAAGGAAACCTTGTACACCGTTTACAGTTGGGATAAAAGACCAACAATGATAGTGTATCCATTAAGGAAAGTTGTGACTCTTATCAAAGATATTAAGACGGAGCAACTAAATATTTACAAGTCATATTGAATATCCAGCCGCCATCACGAATCACTTGCTATGTACAGCATTTAAGTGCATCTATAAGACCCAAATACAAGTACCAGAGAGTGGCATCCCCAGATAAACATGATCTTGTAAGTGCTGTCAACTGACTTTTATTTTTATTTCATTAAGCAAACAACTTCAGAATTAGAAAATAAAGTTGCAAATAGGATTGAGCTTGAGACATACCAACTTGGTCCAATGTTGATGCCAATTTTGCCCTCTCCCATGTCCTCTGTAAAGAGCATCTGAAAGTGTGAGTGGATATAGTATGACGTTTTAGACTCCGTCTAATAACATAAACCTATAAAACACTGCTCTAAGGTAAGAAGAGAAATTTAGAAGGAAAAAAAAATGGATATGCAGACAGGAGTCTAATGCAATTTAAAAGTCAGCTCTGAACTCATTCTGCCTCCCAACTCACTCAGACCTGATTAATCTTAGGGTAATTTTTTATCCGCAAGTTGCACAAATACACAAATCCACATTTCCACTTATTTCTCAAAATTCAAAACCACATTATGATGTAAAGCACGTTGAGAAATATTTTCACAAGCAAGTTAAAGTGATGCACTCTAGTAGTGCCTGGTCATACCGGTGCTAACTCGAACTGAGATTCAATCAAAGGCATTGCTTTTACGAAGGTGAAACCTAGAATCTAATCCCTTGTATTATCTAGGCCTGCCTCCAATTAGTCCATCTAAGGCAAAGGCAAGTAAAGAGTAAGATTTGCCTACAGAGTTGCCTTGATGAAGATTCCCTACTCTACTTGCCACAGTGTCCAACTCCACTCTTGTATACCAAGTAAAATAACATTCAAGCCTCCTTATATCTCGTGTGATTTTTAAACTCAGCACATCTAGCATATCACTTTCACTTAGCCTCACTCGAACACCGCAAATTTGATTTGGATTACGCTTTTTGGTGTTAAAGAGCGAGTGTCCCCTCTGTTTCATAAGTTTTTATCCCCTTCCAACTTCATGCAAACTAGTTACCTGGCACATGCGATGTGTGCGGCAAAGGAAAAAAGAAAGAAACAAATTGAGACGTGCTAAAAACTGGTAGCTATAACGTGACATGGGTGGAAGCTACCAATTTACAATGTTAACAAAGCCCAAACATTGCCTACATGGTAGTTATTTACTAAATAATTTTTAACTTTTCACTTTTTGTTGTAGTACTACTATATTACTCCTAATTAGTTGATCATGTTTCCTTTTTGGGCTGTCCGAAGAAAATTGATCACTTTACAAATTTAGAAAGATTCCATGGTGAACTTCTATGTTTACCCTTCTTTCTCTCCACATTTAAACCTCCACCAACCCATTTTTCACTATCTTCCCTCCCTTTCTCTCTCTCCTTGGGTAGAATGAAAACTCTTGAAATATAACTCGTATCTGATCAAATAAATGGGGTCGGAAGGAGTAGTATCTGGCACTAAAACTACTCCATACTAAACAGTTTATTAGCGGTTGCCATTATAAATAGTTTAAATTTTAGGTGTACAGAACAGCAGTCATAGATCAAATAAGTAATGATTGACACGACAAACAATTCCATAACAAAGACGGAGCGGGCAAGATTTAGTGAATATAAGAGTACCTGGATCATGGGCTTTCCGAGGATTTGTACGAGGGGTTTGCCCTGGAACCGAGACGAGGCGAAGCGGGCGGGTATAATTCCGATGACTCTGCTCCGAAACTTGCGGGATCGGGAGAGATAGAAGTAGGCGTGGGCGCCGACAGCCACCGCAACGGCAACACCGACGGCCACGCCATGCACTATCAACGCTTTCGTAGTGCTTGGAGGGGTTGGCTCCGACGAGGAGGAAGAAGAAGCACAGATCGACATTCGGGTCAAATTTTAGTAGCAAACAGTGTAGTCAAAAGAGTAAGCTTTAAGCCTTTAACTTCACTTCAACCGGACGCGGGAGGAGAAAGGGGGAGAGAGAGAGTGAGCGCGAGAGCACACATTACACACGGTTGGGCTGCAATAGCCCACGCCTATTATCATTGATCATCCTTATCACCTTATGGCATTTTATCAGCTCTAAATGAGACATGATCCCGTGATACCTGCACCTGCACCGAAAATTTAAGTTAAATTGTCAGTGTGATCTGATCGTTCATCCGTTGTGGATAGACAGTTCAGATCAAAGTTTTATTAAGTTTTTCCGCCGTCCACTATATTAGTCGTCTGCTATATGACGTAACGGATGGAAACTTTAACCAAAATGGCTCGCAGGTATTTAATGAGTCGAATGTTTTCTTATGCATATAGGGGGAGCAGTTTCATAATTTTTACCGTCCGCTACATAAAGTGGTGGACGATGAATTTTTTTTTTAAAAAATTAGCTAACCCATTCATTCGCGATGAATAGACGGTCAGATGGTGCTAGCAACTTAGTTTAAGTTGTCTGCACGAACATTTTATCAGCTCCCAAAATATTATGGGTCATATATTTGCAATATTTTTTTAGCAAAGATAGAGAGAGAGCGTGCACGTATAGACTAAAAAAATTTAATTGCAACACCCTGTCTAGTCTTATTCTCCCTATTTTCCTAAATTCCTTTATTATTTAAGATACTTTCCGCTAGAGTGTGTCCCTAACCGCTACTAAGTATAGTGTTAGTATACAAAATATTCAATCTAAGCCGTCCACAACCTCTAAGGGACGACTAGATCACCGCCTCCCCCCGCACTCTCACTCACACACACGCACACACATCTATATCAATTAATGCGGGAAAAAAAAGAGTCAAGGATGTGATGTCATGGAGGACTTTTGACGAGTCTCTTTTGCACTGTGCTTATAAGAAACGATGGATAGTGAAATGCCTTTTAGTCTTTTACCAAGTTAACAATTTTGTTGAATGAGTCATGGATGAAACGACGTGTAATTGGAGCAAAGAAATTGCGGAACACTGATATTGGTTAAGGATAACAACTCGGGGAGTAGTTGTACTAAAGTCAAATTGTTTGGAATGCACATGCAGAGTGCCCCATGTGATTGTGATTACTAACAAAAGCATTGGCTACAAATGAATTGACGAGAAGAAATTGGTTCTTAGCAAATATTTTGACTTTTTGCGCCCTCAACTTATTCGTGTAGGTGAAAGTTGAACATACAACCGCGAGAAAGTGATTGTTAATTGAGTTTTGCTTTCTGATATGTGCGATTATGCAAATCGCTTCATTTCATCTCTGGCAACAATTGATGTCTTGACCGAAGGCCACTCTCATTTTGTCGGGGCCTCAAACCCCAAAGATCACTTTCAGAGTTGAATGTGCTTAAATCATACCATGTTGGGTTGAGCAGGGTGAAACCCTGCCGGGGTCATGGCCGCGGTGACTATATTCGAGATTTGAAGATAACCGTAAATTTTGCATGCATTAATTTGTACATCGATAGAAGGATTAAATGCACAGGAAACCCCATACTTTGGGGCCTTTTACACGGAACACCCTAAGGTTTAATTTTTGGTTCTCACCACCCCATACTTTCAGTAATGTGCTCCACGCACCATTTTGACGGTCAAAGTCACCTTTGACCAAACGTCGGTTAGTTTTTGAGGGATAAAATAGTCCCTTTGTTATTGTCCCCTCTAAAACCAAAACCAAAACCTAAAACAAAACCTAAAACTGAATCAAGAACTTCCACCACCACCACCAAACTATGCCGCCTCCACCATGTGCACTGGCGTCACCACCATACCACCGCACCACCACATCAATCTCATCATCGATGACCACCACACCACCTCCTATCTCAATTGTCATCGCCATCGCAGCGCAGTTACCGGCCCAGCCCACACCGGTTGCCACCCCCGCAGTCCACACCGACCGCCACACCCCAGCAGCCACAACCCTTTACATAGCCGCCACCAACACACCAAATCCCTTCATCACCGACCTCCACTCCACTCTCTATCTCCCCCCTCCCCCCGATGGTCACCACTACCGTAACCCACATCGATCGCTCACCACGAGAGCCTGCAAAACCTTTGAAATCTCAGCTGAAATGGGCGTCGTCTTTTGGTGTTGTTCGCGGATCTGGGCTCCTTGTCGGATGCCATCACAGATCTAGACTCCAGTAATTTAGGGTTCAACAATCAGAAGATGTGTCGTCCGGCTATGCCGTCGCCGGTGGGTGATGGTTCTTTCATGGCAGCGATTTCAGGCTGCTTCGAGTTTCGTAAGGGAGAGGTATTGTAGATCGCGTCGCTGGAAGATGGAGGAGGTGGATGTACTGTTGTCGTGTCGTTGCCGGGAGGTGGAGGGCGTGGAGGAGTCCTCTCAGCTAGCAGATGAAATGAGAGAGAGAGAGAGAGTCTGACTTGGAGAGAGAATATTAGGTCGGCAGCGTGTTTATGGAGGAAGTTATATTTATGCCCTCTTCTAACAGACATCCCAAAAAATTGACTAAAAACTGTCAAATGGTGCTATGTGCACCAAAATTGAAAGTTTGGGGCGGTGGGAATCAAAATTCAAACCCTAAGGTGTTTCGTGTAAATGCCCCCAACGTATGGGGTTTGCTGTGCATTTAATCCTTGATAGAATAGCCACTTACCATGTACGTACTTCTTAGTTTTGAATTTGTGAGAGACCAAACCGAAGAAGCAGGGCCTTAAATAATGTGATGGGCAATCAACTACCTCTATAATTTCCTTTCATACAAAAAATAAAAAAGACAAGTTTATTTCTATACAATAAAAACATTAACTTCCACTATTTTCCTGGAAACCTGTTTTATATTTTATTACACGTTATAAAACACAAAGTTACTATTTCTCAGGGGATATGTTTTGCTTCGTATTAAAAAAGATGATCGGTAGTATATAAATATATGGAAAGGGCTGAGTTTCACCCTTATGCTGGGTACGCACTGTTGGATACTATATTAAAATATCAATTCTTCATTCCCTATTATCGCAAGTCTACAATATTTTATAAGTATCCTAATAATTTATGTAAGATCTCTTTTCTGTTTATTGGAAGATAAATTTTTCATGCTATACAAAAATTTCATTGTACTCAGATTATAATGCTTTAAAGAAATAGGGTAGCTATAATATCTAATTATGAAAAACATGTTGTCTTATTGTGAACTGAGTGGATATTTGCTCTTGTTTTCGTATTCTCTGTTGTAATTTAAATTTTACTTATTAAATGAATGAAGACTACGTCTGATGATATTTTGGACTTCGATGAAGTTCACACAACAACAAAGTCACGAGTGTGGATGTTTTATACCAGAAGTATGACAAAAGAGGGTAAAGTTGTATCAGAGTGTAAATATTGTCAAAAAAATTACATTGCTAATAGTTCCCATGGCGCGTCTAACACGAGACGTCATTTATGTAGTCAATGCCCTTCGAGGAATACACATGAAGTACTTGCGCTCTTTGCAGAAAGTACAAGTGGAAGTGCAATATGATATGTTAGATAGAATCAAGAAGGACATCGTGAAGCATTAGGATTGGCCATTAGCATATCATGAAAGTTGCATTCGCTTTTAAATCCAGATGTGAAGCACATCACATGTAAAACTGCAAAGGCCGACATTTTAAAGGTGTTTCACATAGAGAGGATAATACTTCTTGAGTTAATTCGGTCTTTACCGGGAAAAGTAACTCTCACATCAGATTTTTGTACATCGATTACAATCGATGTGTATATCTATATAACAACTCATTTCATTGACAACAACAGAAGTTAAAAATGTCAAGCGACCAATGGACGAGAAGCCCCACGGAAAAAGAAGTTCGGTGACCTTAAAAGAAAACATAAAATGCAGAATAAAAACAAGGATGTGAAATTATTTTTTTTCCCTTTTTTTCTTCTTCTGCTGATTAAACTAACCAAGTGCAGGTAACAAAGGTGAAAGATGGTGATTTGGGTTTAGAAAATCATGACTGAGGTGGAGATTATTGGGTTGGTGCAATACAGAGAGAAGATCGAAGGTACGGTGGCAAGACCAAGATGGCTAGATAGAGGCACATTCGAGGGAGGAAGGGGGACAGTGTGAAGGCTAGCGGAGCAACGATTGACAAGAGATTTCAAACTTTACAGAGAGAAGAAAATGAGGAAAGTTTAATATAAGGTGGCCCGGCAAAACTAAAGTTCTAAAGCAAAGAAGAACGCAAAGATGAAAATGGCACGAGTTGGCCAAGCAAACGACTAAAATAATTCCACCAAAATTGTGAAAGTGTATAAGAGACTCTCAAAACAATGGATCGTGTCGCTCTAATACCATGAGAGAAAAGGTAAAAGGAAAAGACAACTGCATACAATATCCTCATCTAGTGCGTCATGATATTGAGCAGCTACACTAATTAAAATTCCAGCAGTCCAACTGACAGCTGAATGAAATAAGTTAGTTTTAGAGTCTGTGACAATTATACTGCCAATTTTAAGCACTAAGTAAGAATCGAGTCCATTAGAAAGAATCAAATCCAGTAACACAAACCCATCAGGCCAAAACATAAATAGAAAGAGGAATAATACGAAAAACCTAATTACACAAACCCAACCAAAATATTATCAACCAGAGAACAAGATGAGATCAATAAGTTTATAGAAATAACACCTAATCTGAGAGAAGAGGGAGACAAGGATTTAAGAGCGAGAGAAATGGGAATGGAGGCTGCAGGCCACAGAGAGAGGAACTAACGCGGGTAAAAGCTACCCGAATGATAGAGAGAGACCATGTCAGAGAAGATGATGGTTGTCACAGTCAAAAACACCGCTTGGATAGCAAACTAAAGGACGTGCCAACGACAAAGAGAGGAACTGTCGGCAATGGAGAAAGCCGCTCCGGTGATGGAAATAGGCTCTGCTAGAGATGGTTGTCACGGTCGAAGGCGCTGCTTTGCTAGAAAATCAATGAGCGTGACATGTACGGTCTAATATAGGGATCTTGTATTTTGCATGTAAAGCGATACATTTAGACCCTGCGGATCAAGTCACCCAACCCACTCTGACCCATGTTGATAAGAGCAACCCAAGTCTTACCCATTGGTCAAGTCACCCATCCCACAGAGTTTGCTTGGGCTGACCTGCAGAGCCCAAAAACAAGCATATTAGGTAGGGTTATATGGGTAATAGGTTGGGTTGTATTTTACGAGCCCTAGTTCTAAAGCAACATTTCTTCACCAGTTGCAAAGCCACATAATAGAGCGAGAATTGATGCATTTGATCATGTCCCTGCAGCATAAGTGCCATATTATGTGACTTGCAAAGACCATTTTCATGTAGCGTGTACACCTAGTTATTAAATCTCAAGTGGATTACGAAGGCGACACGAATTTTGATCGACATAGGCTGCATTGTCTATGTCGATCATATGCGGCCTATGTTGATCATCGTTGGTGTGCAAATGCATATAATTTACGGTGATCTCCCCAGTTCAAAAAGACAATATAAATAACTAGTGTGAAGCTGCATACAATCTACAACGATCATCAATTCTTTCTTGCAGCAAATATAGCTTATTGTACTTGATTTTTAGCTTATAGATTCCACAATGATATATGTAGAGTATTTGATAGGTTATTAACAGTGTTGAGAGATATAAATCCCACATAATAATAAATAAACTTCAACATATAAGCCTTGTAGGCTTCTCTCCTCATTACCAATTGGTTTTAAGTTGTATACATTCGGATAATATCAGAGCCCAGTAAACAATTCAACAATTAATTTCTACATCGAACAAATAATAAAAATACTACTTCAAAATATAAGCCTCGCAGGTTTAAGTTGAATGTTTTGACCGAGAGAGGCAAAAAGAACACTTTAATGAAATTTATAAACTCATGACAGTTACATTTTGCTTTAGCTTTCCATTTGCTCTTAGCTAGAAGAGAGACAGATTTAATTGGACATAATAATGATTGATTTTGATTTAAATGTAATTAATTTGAATTGAAGCGTGTCGTGTAAAAGAAGATAGGGAGTCCGTCTCACGTTGAAAGGACAATCGAGTTTCAAGATGGTCGTATCTTGGAACGTAGGTGGGAGTGACACCAAAAATGCTTGGACTCAAGGTTCAAAGACAAGAACATATATAGTTACTGATGCATAGGAACTTGGGAGCAAACCGGCAGATCCTTGTAACCAAGTACCGTCTTTTCGACTCAATACAGACGATGAAACCCCGATGAACTTTTTCGAACCGGTGCCTTCATTGTGGAAATTTGGACAGACTTCTGCTTTCCAGAATCAGTTCTCGTAGCAAGAGAGTGGAGAGGAATTATTGGCTCACGAAATAAGTCTCGGCAATTTTTATCGGTACATTATAGTGTCAAAAATTAAGAACTCAAAGTATGTAACACTCGGGAAGCGAAGCAAGTGATGTGTTGACTTCAATGCCAAATTTAGTTATAGCACAGTGTCCTAATTGCAAATGAGATGCATAACGATACTGATAATGCTATTTTTAGAAGATTATCAAGGATTCACTAGGGTAATACTGAAAATTTTGCGCAAAGCCTTTCCTTAAAATAAATAATAATATGACCATTTTATAATAAAAAGCTTTTTATAAAGCCATGTTCTACATTCATAAAATAGCCATTGCTTTTTAACAAAGCCATGCCTCCAAAATAAGTATTGCTTTTACAAAGCCATATGCCTAAAGTTGTGTGAGAGCTGACCAATGCAAGAATTTTGTTCGGCATAGCAGAACGAAAATATCATTTACTAAAAAAATAAGGTACAACTTAAAAGAGCAGAGGTGAATGCTTGGTCCCGATGTTGGAGAAAAATTTACAGAAAGGAAGAAGAAAACGGAAATTCAATGGTTTGAGGCGGATCTAAAGACACTGCATGTCTTTAAGGCGTTATTTGCCCCCACTCGAATCGAGTTTGCTACTGGGTTAATGGCAAATCACCTCCAGGATTACCCAAGCCAACAATCTGCAGATAGCAATTCTGAAGATTCGTTTTCAGAATTGCTCCTCGAAATTGTGTATTTAACTGAAAATTGAGATACGGAATTTAGGAATGTGAAGTTGATCGCTTATTATGAATTTCAGAATCTTATATATGAGCTTAACAGCCACCCCTTCATGAAGGGACACAACTAATCAAAAATAACAGAAGTAACTATTATTTCTGGTGCCTTTTCGGAATTACTTTCAAAGTCATTAAAATAAATAACAGAAAGAAACAATTCCGAAAATTAGTAAAATATGGGCCGTTAGATCATATATAAATCAACGCGTCATACGCGCTCGCGGCAAGTGCGGTGCACCGCACAATAGCATTGCCAATTGTTCCCTCCAAAACATCTCAATTAATTTAATAGTATGTACCATGTGCTTGCTTATAAGGAGAGAGAAAGTTCCTTTTCTCTCCAATGTGGGACAAAGAACAAAACCTAAAACCTTTTGGGTCTTGAACTTCACTTACAATACAAACACATTACATACAATCTATCATCAACACCAACACCCAAAACATCACCTTGAAGAAAAGCACAAAAGATAAGTATCATCGTCATTTGATTTAGAAAATTCAGATCATATGGAGATAAGATGGAAGAGGTGCAACGAGACATCAGATGCAAAAACCGCTTGAAGTGACAGTTTACTTATGCAAGAATAACCCCAAATATGCGTAAAGCTGTGTGGGAGCTAACCAATGCAGAATAATCCCAAGTTTTTATACAACCAAAGTTGACTCAAACTTGTGTTATACATTTTGGAGTTAGTTTTTTTTTTTTTTTTGAAATATTGGCCAATTTGTCTATTGAAAAGAACATGATTTTGACTGGAAAACAAATTAGTCATCAATAAAATCATATTAAGTTCATATGATAAGTCTACATCACTGGTTAACGTCACAATAGAAAATAACAAAATTTAATCATGAGTTGACTACAAACATTTTAACATCCAATTTTAATTAAAGTCACGCAAAAAACAAAACAATTAGTCATGAGTCAACTATAACATCTAAAATAATAATCTGTTTGTAAGTAAAATGGTAACTTCTTGTAACGAATTCTAAAATCTAAGAGTCATTAGAAGTGTAGTGTTCATTATTTTAAGGGTAATATGTGTAGTATTAAAATATTACTTGAGATAATTTTTTTTTCTCTCCGTTTTTTTTTAATTTTGAGATAAAAGTTTTTAAAGACAAAAGAAATTCAAATAAGCTATTAGAATGAGTCACTTTACTTTTTTTTCTCTGTTAAAAAAACTCGCAAACTAGTTATTAGAGACTAAATAAAAAGTTAAATGAAATCTTAGTTCCGGTCTTGATAATCTTTAAACCCTAAACCCTCCGAAATTTGACAAACAACTCCAAAACCCCAAAAGCACTTGGCATTACCATGTTCTCCATCTTGCAGAGATCAAACTCAAACCCAAACAGCCTCATTCGCAAAGGGGTATCATTCATCAGTACCTACTATTTGGGTAAAAACCCAAAGAACGACCTCTTTCCCAGATTAAGTTCCATTAGAGACCCTAACACCAATGTTGGCCAGGTCCTGGATCAGTGGGTTGAGGAGGGAAAACGGGTCAAAGAACCAGAGGTTCAACGCATCGTCCGTGAATTACGCAGCCGCAAGCTATTCTCTCACGCCCTCCAGGTTCCCAGTTTTACCCCTTCTTGGCTTTTCCTGAAATGTTTCTTGATTTTTCTAAAATAATCTCAATTCAGGTTTCTTTATTTCCCATGATTTATGATATTACACACAACAGACACACGCACAAGAAGACACTATGTTATGTTTTGGATGTGCACCACATTGCACATACGTTTCATCAACAATGATATCCACCCGTTTCATATTATTGTCCGCTATGTCTTTTTTTTTTGTGTGTGCATATTTCTCGGATAAGATTCAAGAAACTATCAGGTGAATTGAGCTCTTATGCTGGTGACTGATCAAACAAACAGCTTTTGGCAAGTCAAACTAGAACAGAAACAATGAGCGAAGTAGATGTCTACGTCTTCAAATACTGTTCTAAGAAGTTGCAGAAAGGGGTCAAATTTATGCAATGGAGGGAGTAGTAAAATGGCCCTTGGACCCTCCAAAACCAGATCCATTTAGATTGGAATAATCAGTTCTTGTTTTCAAAGTTCCAAAATGACTTATTTGAGGGTCAATACTTGACAATTTGAAAGGAGAATATATTCCCTCTGTGCCATGGATTGGACGCGTCAATGTTGACTTCACCTTATTGTGTTTAATATTAGCTTGACTTGCCAAATCATACTTATAAAATCTATTATTGCAATTGAGTTTTATCCAATACTCACATGGCACTATTACGTTTCTATCTTAGGCATTTGCATAAAGACAAAGGGAACGTTCCATTTGAGATTCAAGAATACTCTGGTGGTATTTGGAGAGTCAGACGACTTCTCCATATTCTCCTGCAGTGTACAAAGTCAGTGCTTTTCACCTCTCATAGCTCTCCATTAACCATTGGGATTCCAAGAACATTCTGGCCTCTAGAGAGAAGGCCTGAGTAACAGAAGAGCATTCATTTCAAATGATTTTGCATTGGAATCAGCAAAAATTGACGGCAAACGTGACTGTTTGATGTCCTTTTTTTCTCTATGTTCAAAGACAATCATCTCGAACTTTCGTAAAGCATGGTAGTCCGTGTGGATAAGACTGATTTAAGAAGTTTTTTTAAATTAAATACTTAGTGGAAAGTAGCTAAACTTCACTTCGTTTCCAAAGGTAGTGGAAAAAGAAAAAATGAGAATGAGGAAAAACATTTTGAGACTTTAGAAAAGCACATGAGAATGAGGAAAAACATTTTGAGACTGTGTTAAGTTTCTATAACATACTCTTGGAGTATTATAGTTCTTCATAGCAAACTCTCTTTTTTCTGTTCTAGACTAAATGCATCGTAACTCGGAAACTTTAGACAGGACAAAATGAAACTCTTGCAACACGATAAACTATTGGTATTGTGGTTATATGTGTTCATACAGAGTCACAACCTTCATTATATGAAGTCATCAGAATGCACTCTTTTCGGGGCAGAATTCAGTTCAAGAAGTGATAGCTTTATGCCTTTCTGACGAATGAAGAAAACTCAACGTGGAAGCCCTGAAAAAATTTCCTTGAATATATAGAAAAAAGCAAAGAAAAATTAGGAAACAAAGAGGTTATAGATACTATAAATTGTAAACCTGTAAATGATTTTTGTTAAAGCCATCCGTCCGCCAAGTGTTTTGGATCCTAGGAATAGGAATGGTTTGTTAAAAAACTGATAGTAGTGGCACCGTTTTTATCTTGTATTTCATTTGTAAGTACAAAGAGTTGTTCTGATCTCAATCCAGTAGTCTAGATGTTCCTCCAATTTTTTTTTATCTCACATAGGTCATCAGTGTTAGACCTTGAAAACGTTTTTTATGCTTATAGATTGCTGAGTTGGCATGTAAAGTATGTTCAAGTGGTTCTGCGGAAAGAGAATTTCCTCGTCATGATAATAGACCACGCTTTTTGAAGAAGATGGATAAATCTAGTTGGTTTGCACTTGGCTTTGCCAAAACTTATTTTCCGTTTAGGAAACAGATTACAGTTCTTAGTCCGCTGCTTTGCCGTTGTGATGAGAAAATTGCACGAGGAAAACAGTTATGATAAATCTTAGCTGTTTGCACTTTTTGTCACTATGAAGTGGTTTTCGCATCACTTACAGTGTCGAAACAAGTGTCCTGTTTTAGGTGGGGTTGATATCTGTTTCTAACAGAGCTCTTGAAATGTCGTAATAATGTCCAATGGTCAACCTATTATAAGTTCTTTTAATCTGAATTTGCTGATTATTCGTGAATATGATTAATCTATTAATGGAAAACTTTGTTGGATGCTACTATGTTTACCCTTGGTGCAACCAAATGAGAAGGAAAAGGGTTAGAATAACCACGAAAAGGCTTATATGCTTGATTTTCCTAACTATCTGGAACCTTGCTTAAGTTTTATGTTATGCTTGCCCTCTTGATGTCCTCAGTCCTCCAATAGTTACTCTACTAAAAACCAGAGACACTGATTGTAAGTTGTCTAGTGTTTTAAATTATCACTGGTGGATGCTTGTTACGGCAGGTTTTGGAGTGGACAAAGATCAAGGGTCTCTTCCCATTTTCTTCAGGTGATTGTGCTGTGCAGTTGAATCTGATCGGTGTTGTCCATGGGCTAAATGCTGCAGAGACTTACTTCGATAATTTGAGTGACGAAGAAAAAGATGACAAGACATACGGCGCTCTGCTAAGCTGTTACGTCAGAGAGGGCCTCATTGATAAGTCCATCTCCCATTGGGAGAAGATGAAGGACATCGGTTGTGTTTCCTCTCCTCTCCCTTACAACAACATCATGTGCCTCTATGCACAAAGCGGCCAACTTGAGAAAGTCCCTGATGTCTTGTCAGAGATGAAGAAGGATGGCATCCATCCTAATAATTTCAGCTATAAAATCTGCATGAATTCTTACGGGGAGAGATCCGACACTAACAGCATGGAGAAAATGGTAAAAGAACTGGAGAGCAGACCCCATATCTCCATTGACTGGACCATTTATTCTTCATTAGCCAATTGTTACATAAAAGCTGGTCTTAAGGAGAAAGCGCTCATTGCTTTGAGGAAACTAGAGAAGAAGCTAGATAAGGATGCCCTTGGCTACAATCACTTAATTTCGCTTTACGGGCACCTTGGAAATAAAGATGAGGTACTGAGATTGTGGGGGGTTCACAAAGCTGTGTGTAAGAAGCAACTGAACAGGGACTATATAACAATACTGGGTACATTGGTTAAACTTGGCGAACTTGATGAAGCTGAGACAGTGCTCAAGGGCTGGGAGTTGTCTTGCCACACTTATGATTTTCGTGTGCCAAATGTCCTCCTTATTGGGTATTGTCAATATGGGTTGATTGAGAAAGCTGAAGCAATGCTTCAGAAAATTATCAAGACAGGAAAGATTCCAATTCCAAACAGTTGGGCGCTCATTGCTCTAGCGTATTCAGATACGGGGAATATGGAGAAGGCCATCGGTTGCATGAAGGAAGCTCTCGCACTAAACACGCAAAATTCAGGGTGGAAACCAAAACCCAGACTTCTTTCGAGCTTGTTAAATTGGCTCAGTGAAAAGGGTGAAGTTGAAGAAGTTGAAGCTTTTGTGAGCTCATTGAAAATGGTGATTCCAGTAAATAGAGAAATGTACCATGCGTTACTCAAAGCTAGTATCAGAGTCGGCATGGAGGTGTCCGAAATTCTAGAGAGCATGAAATCTGATCAAATAGATGAAGATGAAGACACTTTGAAGATTCTTAGCTACAAAAACTGAACATATAATGCCTTTTAGTATCACCTACCCTGCCTTATTACGAATTACTCCCTTTTGCATTCTCGATCTAATTATATTCACCCTAGTGCAACTATGTTCAGTGCCTTCTTGCCAAAACCTTGTTTAGCTCTTCTCCATTTACCCATCTTTATTTTTTGGAAACATTTCAGCATTGACCAAGGAATCGCATTGAATTCTCTCGTGGAACTCAGTATCCTCAAAACCAAAAGGGAATCCCTAGCTCCCGTGATTCACTCCTAAATGACATCTTGCAGGATTGTTTAGATAGACATCTTTTGGCTCGATTTTCTTGCTTTGGAATAGGTTATATGTTTTTTATACCATGCGTTCAAGGTGGCTAAAAGTTAATGTTGATTTCCTGCTAGCATTCAGCCCATATTTGTTTATTTATAATACAGAAAGCATACCGATAGCAGCTGCATATTCAGGGTTTTAGGTTTATATTGCTAATTTATTTTCCTTTGTTTGAGCCAGCAACCCATAGTTGTCGTCAGGGTTCTTGTTTAGTATGTTGGCATACTAATGTCGGACTCTTCGATTGATTCACCTTGTGTGGCCTAGTTTTGATTGCTTGTTAGTTGTCTGCTGATAATACACCTTATCCAGAGTCCAGGTATTTTGCCACTTCCCTATGTAGTAATTTTTTAACAACTGATTTGGATCAGTTTCGGTAGTTGGATAGGAGCTGAGGCCATCTGTGATGGCGTTCGTTTGGGGTCATTAGCACGTTCAGTTTTATCTCTAGATCATAACCAGGCTTCTATTCTGGCTCTTATTTTAACTGTTAAATGGCCCTTAGCTCATAATAGTCCATATTAGGCTCTCTACTTGATGTTTCACTGTTGTCTCAGCTGGCAGTCACTGTTGATTTACACCACATCAGATACACCTGCCTTTTTCGACTTGCTTCGCAGGCTTGCGGATGCTCAGTGCTTCTATGTTTTTAGAGCTCACCTCTATATCGTCGCCAAGTTCTGAAGGCTAGTTTGCTTCGCATAGAAGAGTCGCAATGGATTGGACTACTCCTTACACCCACAGGCTGTGGTTTTTGACAGGGTTTTTGTGATGTTTGTTGTAACTTGTCTTGGTTCTGTAATTACATAAAGATGGGTTACTTTGTTAATATATATAACTCTGGCTTCTTGTTAGTATAACGTCGCTAGGGCTTTTACCTTTGACGAACATCCTTCTTGGTCCCGGAACAGAGAGTGAAAAGCAAGATCTTGTTTATTTATCCGTTCAGTTCGTTGTACATGCTGATTTCTTTGATTTACAGTTTTGGTAAACGAACATACAGACTCCAGAGTTTTTGCCAAGTTTTAACCTTTCTCAGTATTGGAATACAAATCCTAATCGTCTGCATAACTGCAAAGGACATAGGATTTGGATCCCCAGAGTAGTAAAACTTTGCAATAGCTGGAATCGTGATAGCCGCTGCAGTACTCCACATACGCAGTTCAAGGTTTAAAGTTCTTATTTTAACGTAAATAGTTGTTGTTGCTAATAATACAGCAAGTGTTAAGTGACTGTTCGATGCGATCTACAAAAATGAGGGCATGAGCTGAACTTTCCAAGTCCGATCAGAGTTACTTCAGAAGCTTATAGCATTACTCAGTTCTAAAATATACTCGAGGGGAGTAAACAACATTTACATCGGAATATCTGGGTCCAACCTTCTCTGGATAGCAGCTGCAGCCTAGAGATTTGTATGGAAAGAAGGGTTAGGCGTTTTAACATATAAATAAATTGGAGACTCAATGCAGAGAATCAAGTGTATCTCACCTCGAAGTTGCCAATCTTGTATTCGTAAGCCATTTGTTCCCTGAGCTGAGCCTGCTCTTTCATTGCTTGTGCCTAGGAATTCAAGGAGAGGTGACAATAACAACTACTTCAATTGCTAATCATGACAAAAATAGTTGTAATGTAACTGATAAATCAGTAACACATACCATTCCACTTTGCATAGAACGCTTCAATGCTTGCACCTCTTCTTCCTTCTGTTTTTCACGTTCCCTTTGCAGCTCTAGCCTGAAAAGAAGAACACAAAAATATCAAGGGCATGCAATCCTATGTGACATTTTCAGGTCCACTATGTGTTAAATGTTCCTTCCAATGTTCTACTAACAAACTTTTACATGATATAAATTGTCCTCTGTTCAACCGTTATTTCATCAAAATAGCAGAGGAAAATATTTGAGCTTAGTTCAACTTGGGTTTGTAAGAGTACCCAAATACCCGGAACAAACACGAAACAACCATAACAAAGAAGGTATTAATTACACTTAATGCTACATGAAAGGATTTATTGCCACCTTGCAGTCTTAGAGATTCATGAGCATCCACCTTATCGAGTTGTTTCAAATACACAAACGCCCTTACCGAGTATCCAATCAAGTTGGGATGCTGTAAGAGACCTAACAATATAGACCTAAGCTGTAGAGACCTAGCCACCGTGCAGCCAATCCTCGTAAAGCTTGAGGTTTAAAACCAGCAGCAACTTGAATGACTTTTCCGCTTAGCAATTTCTTATAGTAATTGAAGACCTCCATCACAATGAAACTAATTTATTGACTGCAATACTTCATGCATATAGCAAGGTTCTTCCAGTTAGCATGCAGGTCGAATCTAATGTCATATGAAGGTTACAGAGTCGAAGGAGTCTATTCATAAAATAATTTGCAATATGCAGGCAGCAACATCGCGCAGTATACAGGAAAATCATGCGTAGTTTTGCTACTTACTTCGAAAATCATGAGAAGATTTTTATCTACATATATACTTAATAGCCGATTTGGGCAACTCACAGGGAACACAAATAAGATGCAACAAGGAATCTACAGTAGTCAAGTGTAGAAATAACAATGCTAAGGCAAAAATTAATCTTCAATTTGAAATCATAGAGATAGGACAGAAAGTTGTCGCAAATTAGCAAAATCCTTATACTTTTGGAACCGATCCTTGGATAATACTGGCGACAAAAACTTGTCCATTGTCATCATCATCATAATATCCTTTTTCTGAAGATAGTTAGGGTCAGCAACATGAATCCTTTTCTTCCATTCCCTCCTATCAAAGCACATATTTAATGATAAATTCACAGCAATCAAGTCTTTTCTCGCTACTTGTCATCATGTTCTGTCCACCCCTACCTCGTTTAACCCCATTAACTTGGCACAAATCACTTCGTCTTTGCAGGCATCAAAAGGCGTGCACATCCACCTAAGCTTTTGCATTTCAGCTGCAGTCATCAAATTTGTACGGGGTTTCTTCATTGCCCAACATGTTAAACCATACACCATTGCGCGCTTCACTGCGGTCCATATCCTTCAACTTGGGATAAATATTACTATCACACAACACCCCAGAACTGGACATCCACTTATAGCTAACCTGCTCTTATCCTATGGCCAACATCCTCATATTAATCCAAGATACCTAAGGATTATTCCTTATTTACTTGTTGCCCATCAGTTCTTATTTCCCCCTAGAGACTTGCACTCTTTGTACTTCTTCTTATTCTAAAGCCTTTCGATTCTTAAGCACTTCCTCCATAACTCTAACCAAACAGTTAGTCCTACTCTAGTCTCACTAATTAAAATATAAGATCCGCAATTACATATACCATGGGACCATATCTTGAATACTCTTAGTATGGTCCATAACCAAAAGCAAAAAGAACTGCGCTTAAAACCTGACCCTTAACAAAGTCCAATGTAATTAGAAGCTCACTAGCAATCCATAGGTGGTTCTCACACTAGTATTTGCTCGGTCATACATATCCTTAATCACATCAACATACTTGGTAGGAACTCCTTTTCTATTAAAAAAATGTAAAGATCCTTTCTTTCTCATTACATCCCCTCATAAATCGCCTAATCAGGAATATAGCTTCCATTATGAATCTCACTTCTTGGTCTAAGTTCAGTTATCCTCTCCTAAAGCTTTAGTGTACCTCATGAGCTTGATCCCACGATAACTGTGACTACAATGAATATATCATTTACTATATAGGAACTAATGTGCTTTTCCTCCACTACTCGAGCGTTCTCTCAAAAATTATTGTCTTGTTAAACTACTTCGTCAACTAATCAATGCCACATGGCCAAGCATCTCCAAACCTCAATAGGAATACCGCCAGGTCCAATAGCCTTTCCCATTTTCATCCTCTTCAGAGCTTCCTTCACCTCTGATTTTGTAATTCCACAAACTGACCTGCGATAAGTATCACTAAATGAGTAAATTGCGAGTAAATTGCGCTCTCCTAAATTATTCAAGTCGCTGCTTCTCCTTTCTCTTACCTTAGCTAGCTTGTAGATGCCTTTTTCACCCTCTTAAGTACCTAATCTTTGGTATAAACTTCCATCGGCCTTCCCTCAAGAAAACTTCTTGTGTCTGTTGAGCAAGTGATGATTACACTTGATGAGCAAGCCTTTGCCATTTAACTGCATGATTCTGAAGAGTCTGACACATATGCCCAAGTATTTGGATATGAAATAAAGACAAACGGAAGGTTCTATGGAGCCAAAAAGTCCCAATAACAGGGAGAGATGAACAATGAAGTGCAACATGAACAATAAGCAGCATATGGCCATTGCTCAGATCCATACGATTTCAACCAAAAAAGAATTTCAAGTAAACTAAAGAATACTGAGTGGTCGTGATATCAGCTTCTCTATCTGATGATGATCAAAGCAAACTGCTGAATGCACTAAAACATACCGCCGCTGTTCTTCGTCATTAAAAACAATACGTTCCGTGTGAGCTACTTTTTTGAAACCTTTCTTCATTTCCTTTTCCAATTTCCGCCCATAGTAAGCATCAAGGTTATAATATCTGACAACAACAAAACATCAAAGTAAAACTCTTGCTACATCTAACATGGCTTAAGAGAAAGTTGGAAACAAGTAATGTGAGTTTTCATACGGATAAGTAGAAAATGCCAGATTTGACATAACTCCCAAGACCGAAATATGACACCAAGCGAAAACAACACCTAATAACAAGCCCTGACTTCTGCTGAAGAACTTAAAAGTGAGCAGGGTCAGTCAATATAAATGTAGTACTTAGGCACACTAATAGTATAGAATCTTCTAATCAAAAGGATGGTAAGTTTTAGCTAACATTTGATGCTTTCTGCAGTTTATGTTACTAATCCTTTTGATACAAGACATGCTTTACAGAATAGTCTACTTAACTTTTTCATTCCAGCATGATTCTAGTGCTTGGGTGATGGTGATTTTAACACTCCTCTCAACTCTCATGAGATTCTTTGCGGTGGTGGAGCTGGATGTTACCTCAGACCTCTGCTTCTAACTTCATGTCCTGTATGAACTGTAATGAGTGAGTGACCTGGCTTAAGGGTTTAAAGCTCTCCTGCTTCATTTCTGCCTTATGGGGTCTCTGACTATTAATATGTGGTTGTTTGATTCTTGACTACTCGTAGGAGACGTCCCCCTTTTAAGTTTTGAAGTTGTTGGGCAGAGCAGGAAGATTACTTGAATATTCTTAACAAGTTTGGAGTGTACCAGTTCAGGGATGCCCGATGTCCCAAGCGGTTACAAAATTATTGAGTGTTAAAGGGTTTGCAAAGACTTCTTCAAAAGAGATTTTAGTCAAATTAGCTTATGAGTATAGGCGGCAAGAAACTTTATCGATGATATCCAAATTCGTCTAGTAAATGGTGATAGTCAAGCAAGGGTAGCTGAAAGGGATGATCTATTGCTATCGACCTATTATTAAAACAAAGGAAGCTGTCATGCAACAAAGATGGAAAATCAAATGGCTAAAGGCGGGTTAATCTCATACTAACTATTTGCATACAAAACTCCTAAGAAGGCTTTGAATAGTTTTCTATCCTTAATTCTCTAAATCGCAGACACCTAGAGAACTTTGACAACATAAAACGCGAGGGTTTGAACTATTACCCCTAGGGTTTCAATATAGCTCAGGAGGTTATCCATCATAGGCTTTCAGAGGCTCCAAGAGAGGAAAAGGACAGAGAGGTCTCTGGTAATGACATCAAGAGAGCCATTTTTCCCCAGAAAAGGATTATGCACCAGGTCCCAAAGGATTTAAAGCTAGATTTTTCCATAAAGCTTGGCCTGTCATTGGTCAAGATATATTGAGGGCAGTGGAGAACTTTTTTCCATACTGGCAAACCGAACTTAGGTGAATCGAACGACTGTGTCCATAATACCTAAGGTTTAGAACCCAACCTAGTTACATAAATATATAGACCAATTGCATAATGCAATGAACTCTATAATGTTTTACTACAGTTTTTACCACTTGTTTGACGTTTGGCATGTCTACTTTGGTGGTGAATTAGCAAAATGCTTTCATTAGTGGCACACCATCTCTGGCAATGTGCTTTTACATAACTATCACAAAGCATCTTCCCAGGCCAAGTATGCTATTAGGACTGATATCACGAAGGCACGTGAGAGTTTCTTGGGCCTTGGGGATAGAGGTGCTAGTTTATGGACTTTCCTCCTAGCTGTATTGCTGTCGGAGCTTGTATTTCTTCTCCCCTGCTCTCTTTGGTTCTGAATGCCAGTCTTGAAGGTTTTTCTAAAGGTGCCAAGGGACTGAGGCACGGGAATCCCTTGTCCCGAATCTTGCTTGTTTGCAACTTTGCGTGATGCAAGTTTTTTCTGGAATTCAACAGAAACATATGCGAGAAATGTTTTGGTTATCATCATAAGTGCAAAGGTTTGTCGATCTCCCATTCGTGACATTTTGGCTGATCCCCAATCATTATCACTTGGCTTCAGCCAAAACTTGGAAAGAGTTGCCTTTATGTTTCCGGTGGAGTGCTTCCTCTTAAACTCTATGGCTATGACATAGGCATGCCTTGAGAATATACTCTTTTAAGTGTTTGGGGGGCCTTCGGTTTCTGCTAGGCTTAAAGCTTAAATAGTCACAAGTTGGTGGCCAAACTTACTGCTCGAATTCGGAGCTGAACTCCAGATCACCTTTCCTTTGCTGGAAGGGGTAAGTAATCGGTTTTAGTACTCTTCACTATCCAAGTCTATTAATCTAGGATGTTTATCATACCGTCAAAAAGAATTTGAATGGGGCTGAAACTATTGTGAGAGACTTATTGTGGACATGATAAGACGTGAGCTGTTCATAAAGTCGGGCTGGAGGCGGGCTCTCTATCCGCAAGCCAAAAGCGTCGACCGTTGTTGCCATGGTTGGACAAATTTATTCTCTCAACCAAATAGTAATTCTATCTGGACTAATTGGGTAAAGATGTGTTTAATTAAAACACTGTTTTTAGATGTGAAAATTCAAGATTACTCCTTGACTTGGAGGAAGAGCTTGCTACTTAGAAATGATATCAGCATCTTTTCAAGTTCAAGGTTGGTAACAGCAGGTCAACCTTTTTGTGGAAGGAAAATTGGCATCACTTGGGTATTTTGCAGCATAAGTATGAACATGATGCTAAGACGATTGAAGATGTTTGAAAGTTATATAAATACAAGGTCAGTACTAGTTCATAATCAGTCCAGAGGAGATGGACGAAATTATTGATGCTGCACCCTCCTCTATGAAGCCTGACAGCGATTGTGATGATATAATTGTGTGGAGTTCCACTTCTCATGGTCCTTGGAAGCTGTGCACATAAAGGGTCCTATGGTTACTTCGTATGAACTGCTGTGATTCAGTCACTATATCCCCAAAAAAACTTAATTCTTTGCTTGCGCTGAAGGTCAGGCTGACTACTCTCAATAGGCTTCTCCAATGGCGATTTGTTGCTTCAGCTGTTTGTCCTCTGTGTTTCCTAATATGGAGTCCACATTGCAGATTGGTTATTTGAATGCAGTTTCTCTCAGCAGGTGGCACTGCATGCAACGGCTTCTTAACATTGCTTCTCAGTGCTTACCTTGGACAGAGGAGCACGGGTCAAGCTCTGGTCCGCAGATTGGCTTTTGCTGCTATATTTTATCATCCGTCGAGGATAAAGGCATTCACACTATTTCAAGGCATCATCAAATCCCCGCTTAAGTTTTTGCCAATACTAGATTTGAGGTCAATAATTGCTTAGGGCACATATGCATTTAGTGCACACCCCATTAAGTCCTACCTACAGTGGGCTTTGGAGCTGATTAGCTTTTTGTACTTGTTTCTTGGAAGGGGTCAGTCCATGAGTATGGTTGTGTTGCCCCTGTATATCTTCCTCGTTTTTATACAATCTTACCTTGTTTAAAAAGTGAAAAAAAAAAAATATTAATACACAAGGCTAAACATTCTAGAAAGACGGAAACCAATAAAATATAAATACTGGGTGGTCCTCTAGCACTACCGTGTTCAAAGATAATATCTTGATCAAAACCAAAACCCAAAATCTTGCATATATCAAAATACAAAAAGGAAGAAAAATGGAAAAATCATATATGACCCTTCTTCAAACAGAATGAATTGGCTGGAAGTTGTATCTAGAGCATCGCATTATAGACAGCAAATATCTTTTCATGGTATGTATGTCCTCCAATTTTACATATTTAAGTAGGTACTGAACTACTGCCAGATGATTGGCAGCGACAGAATAGAAAATTAACAGATAAAGGAAATAAGGGAACAGGCAATGACTACAACATATTAAAAACAACAAAATTAAATAAATACTACAAGTTCAACAGAGCAGAACCTTACTTTTTAGAAGGAAAAGTGGCTGTGTTATGGTCCTCCATAAATCTGTATAGAACTGAAATGTCAGAGAATTCGCATATCTTTACAGATCTAGCTGATATAGAGATAGTATTCAAAGAAAGGAAGATAACAAGGCCCCGGCTACAATTGGCATATTTAAGTCACGTTCTAGAAAATGTCCCAGCAACTTGACACGATCAAAAGTTTATGTCCTTACTGTTTAAACATCTGCTTCTCTTCCCAGTTGGGCAGACTTTCCAGGTTCACCTATCAATAAACAATTGAAGAACATCAATATCATAGCAACGTTCTCCATATTATCAAATCACCTTAAAGGTAGAAGGGGTAACTACGGTTTAGCCCCTCGTGTTTGGGTCCCCCACCCCACCAAACACCCCAGGGTATTTCTTTCTACGAGCCGCACAGTTCCAACATTGGGATCTTGATTTTAGATTTACCAGGTCTGCAAGACCTAAAATAGGCATAAATGTGAGGGCTATTAGAATTAACTTCAGTTTCACCCTTATCAAACCAGCCTCTGTACAACCATCACATGCATATCCTGTAGACTCCTGGATCATCTTGTTTCCACCGCATACAATCTGTCACACCCACATCCCAGCTTCAAAGTCAGCACCAATTCCCCAGCGTCATGATTACAGCTTCCATCATAATCTCCGCCATCAGCTACAACAGCCACCAACGTCCTCAACTTTTCAAAGATTTGAAGTACAAATTTATATCCACACACATGCATACATACACATATACATATATATATGTATGTATGTATGCATGTGTGTGGATATATATATATATAACTTTTCAAAGATTCACACACACACATAGGATCGTGATCCATTGCTAGCGCTGGCAACTTAACCCAAGTTGCCAGCGCGATCTGGCCATCCACGCGGGAGGTGTGGACGGCCAGATCGCGAGCGTGGACGGCCATTTTTTTCGTTGTCCGCTACATAATATAGCGGACTGTCAGATCGCGCTGGCAACTTGGGTTAAGTTGCCAGCGCTAACAATGGATCACGACCCATATATATATATATTTTCCCCCACATGTATATACTAAATTTATGTACTGATGCACTATAGAGAGTACAAATTCTTAGATCTAGTAGTGCTATTTTCATCAGAGAACCTCTAACTTAAATACGTATTAAGGCACCAAATTAAAAAGATATTATCTCAAGGTTCATCCAAAAAAATTACCTATATCTCTCAATGCAGCCGACATATTCCTTTTATGTCTGGCCCCCTCATTATTGTCTCCATATTCTACAAAGACTATTCCCTCAACATTCTAACAAGAAAGGGAAAGGAGTTCTATTGTGAAATGGCTGTCGTTGCCACACTATGGTGGTGCTCAGTCGGTGGAGGGATGGAATGGGATGGCGGCGGCGTGGTGTGGTGACTAAGGTTATCTTGGCGAGTCAACTTGTTTACTTTCCCAGAATATCCTCGGTGACCTCAAAGAGTAAAATTACAATGATATTACTAAAAGGTGGTCTTCTTTCCCGTAAGGATGCAACTGCCGCCTTTTCAATGATCCCATTCCACATTTTTCTATACTAACAGACGTGGGACCCTTTCACAAACAACATCTCAAGAATAACTCAGCGCCGCTGTGAAACCTCCCATCACAGCCCTCTTGTCCACCAAAACTCTCCTGCCGCAACCAAATTTCCCAACGCCATGGCCCAGGTTTGTTCTCTCTTTTTTCCACAATGAAAATGGCCAATTCAACACACACATAGCAATAAAGCAAATGCTCATGTTCGTTGTTCGAATCCATGAACCGTGGTGGGAAGTCTAATAGTCAAGGTTGAAGATAGGCATTTTGGTCCCTTTGCCAATAGAGGGGGTGGTTGTACATCAACAGATGAAGTCTGCGGGTTGTAAAATAAACTACCCAAAGGGGGGTAGATTGTTTGACCCGAATACATAAGGGGGCCAAACTGTCTCAACCCCAAACTTAGCTACTGAAGCCTCGTGATATGATCAGAGGAAAGATGGTAGCTGTACTTCTCTCCATAGGCAAACTCAGCAAATTAATCGTCTAGTAAGCATTTGGCCAGCATACCTTAAATAAAGGCTTTTCATATCAGCAACTTTGATTACAGAAATAAAGGGTTTAACAAATAGTGTCTTGTATAAAGATGATCAGATTCGTCACAGAAAGCATGCTTTCGTTTTGAAGGTGATGAAGGTATTTAGTTGTACCAAAAAAAAAAAATGAAGGTATTTAGTGATACCTGTTTCACTTCCAACAACCACGCCGTGAACTCTGGCCGCTTATTCCTACAAATACGTGATGGACAAGGTAGAGGAAAAAGAAAAATTAGAACCGCAAACGTAGAAATGATGAATCTAAGGTTCAAAGTCATTCTTAGCTAACAAATTCAGCATAACTGGAAACATACGCTACTACTAGAATCTGTAGTTACGAGGTTAAACCAAACCCGTTCTTTTACCTGGTTCACATGTGACAAAATCCTAAGCAATTGGTCAAACACGGAAAAGAATGGCTACAGCCAAGGTCAAATTCACAAACATCAAGAACCATATGTTACCCCAGACATTGGTGCAGCAGTAGTAACTAGAAGCTTCCAAATACTAAAGAGGTGCATCTGGAACATGCCAAGAAGAAAGTTTCAGCTTAGCACTTCCAATAAACATCACTTCTGAAAAAAATTCCCATCAGTTACCACTTGATTTGTCTTTTTTCTAGGGTAATTTGACAATGTCCCGGCCAATTCACCCAAACAACTTTAATCTTCTCACCTATGGCTAATAAGTCTTCATCGCAATTAGTTCTGCACAACTGCAACGTCTACCAACAAACTCCACTAGCGCTTCACTTTTGGTTTCAACCATTGAACAAGTAAAAACCACCAAAACTCTATGGTAACAGGTCCCGCCAACAACAGCTTTAAAAATGCTCAGACAGTTGACCGTCTTAGCATTTGAACAAAAATGTCTAAGGCCAACCAATTGGTTATATCGTGCAGAATCAACAAAGAGCTACATTTCTATGATAGTATGACATAAGCACTAAGCGGCATGCCTCAAAAACAGCCGCATATATCACTGAACCACATAAGGGGGAACTTCTCTTCCCCACCCAAAGAAATTCCCTCCAAATATCTGACGCTGCTCAAAAGCACACTACTGCAGGGGTCTCTTCAGAAGCACACAACTCACCCCACGGGGGCGGGGTCTGCTAAGTCACCCTGTTACGAACTTAAGAAGGCAGCTCATTACCCTAACGAGGCTTCCAGCAAAGGCTCTTCACAAAAACCTCTCCAAAGGAATCTGCCACAAGTCTGGCCTGGGCCAGGAATAGAATCTAAGAAGCTCGGCATCTTGGTGTGGCAGCGCAGAGGCGTCAGCAAGGCCCCTTACAAACAACAGACCCACTTGGTGTTGCTATAAGAAAGAAAAAGCACCGCAGAGGTGGCATCATAAAATAGAGGCTCACTCATAGACGGTAAGCCCAGAAGGATTCTTGGCTCTTGGCATGTCCAAAACAAATGCTCCCCTAAAGCATCCATTTGTACTTGGGCATGATCCCGTCTATTTAAGCCAGCAGATTTAAAAGCAAGTACAGCACTTGTCAAAAGAAGCATTTAAAACCATGGCCCCTGCAAGCCGAGACTGAGGCTCTCCCTTCCATTTCCAACCACTCTCACGGGTACACCAATCAAAAACCAGCTTCCCCCAAAATTCAAAAAATTTCAATATTTACCTTTAACAGCTGTCACTACATTCTAGTTAATACTAAGACTCTACTGAATTCAACTAGTCCTATTCCCAACTAGTTGGGGGTGGCTACATGAACCTTTTGTTTCACTCTCCACTGTCCTAAGCTCATCTTCTTTAATAGGTTTCCAAAAAATCAAGTTCTTCAATACTAATCAGGAACTTAGTAGCTAAATGTAAAACTATATAGGCATATAAAACTCAATAAGGCCATTGCAGGGCAAGCTCTAATTCCAATCCAGAAGAATGAGGTTCATTGGCTTATCATTCTACAAATTAAGGACACATTCGAGTTACTAAAAGTTAGCGAATCACCTTTGAATGTGCGAATTTATTCGACAGACACATAAAAGTTACAACCAACTGAAATAAATCAGAAGATTCGTCCCAACATTAGAATGACTATATATTCTCTTTTATCAGAGCAGTAGGAGTTGCTTATCCCAAGTATCCAACCCCCATTAGAACCCCCAATGAGGCTTGTGACCTTGCACAAAGGAGAGGCCTTTACTGCAAGTCTAATCACCTTAGTCTCATTAACATGATCATATTAATGGTGTGCGGGAAAGAGATCACGGCAAGCCAAAGAAAATGTGAGGTCCCGAACAGTATTGACATCAATCAAACATCCAGTTGAAGCAATAACCTAAGTTAGAAAATAATAATAATAAATAACCCTTACCACATATCAGTTTCCTTGATAATGCCATACTTGCCCCACAAATTCGTAACCGCGCCTTGCATGCCCTTGTCTTTCTTTTTCTTCTTCTTTTCATTTCCTTTCTTCCTCTTCTTCTTCTCTTTATCACTCCTCCTCTTTTTGCGCTTCTCCTTCTCCCTCTTCCTCTCTCTCCTCCTCCTTTTTTGCCTCCTTTCCTCCTCCGACGAAAACTCCGAACTACTGCCCGAGTCGGAGCCCGAATCCGACGTGCCGTCGTCTTCCGAGTAGGAATCGTCATCGCTGTACTTTCTTCGTGATCTTTTCCTGGAGCTCCGGCTACTACTGCTCTTTTTAGTGCTTCTGCTGCTACGTTTGCGTCCATCCTCGGATCCGGAGCCAAATTCGGATTCGGTATCGGGTTGTTCACTTTCCGATTTCCGCTTGGACCTGTGTTCTCGCTTTGGAGCCCCGTTTACTGCTTCTTCTTCGTCGGATTGGGTTCGGCCCTTCGCCATTTTTCGGTTCTTAGGGTTACGGGTTACCTGGTTCTGTTCATGTGTTGCAGGGCAAAAATAAGGAAAAGATTTGGCTACTTCTACAATTATTATAATTTATATAATATATATGTATATTATATGGGAAAAACTTTTG
>JAVXUO010002917.1:600000-865780 GCA_033065855.1 Escallonia rubra | reverse complement strand
TTCTTTGTACTTCTTCTTATTCTAAAGCCTTTCGATTCTTAAGCACTTCCTCCATAACTCTAACCAAACAGTTAGTCCTACTCTAGTCTCACTAATTAAAATATAAGATCCGCAATTACATATACCATGGGACCATATCTTGAATACTCTTAGTATGGTCCATAACCAAAAGCAAAAAGAACTGCGCTTAAAACCTGACCCTTAACAAAGTCCAATGTAATTAGAAGCTCACTAGCAATCCATAGGTGGTTCTCACACTAGTATTTGCTCGGTCATACATATCCTTAATCACATCAACATACTTGGTAGGAACTCCTTTTCTATTAAAAAAATGTAAAGATCCTTTCTTTCTCATTACATCCCCTCATAAATCGCCTAATCAGGAATATAGCTTCCATTATGAATCTCACTTCTTGGTCTAAGTTCAGTTATCCTCTCCTAAAGCTTTAGTGTACCTCATGAGCTTGATCCCACGATAACTGTGACTACAATGAATATATCATTTACTATATAGGAACTAATGTGCTTTTCCTCCACTACTCGAGCGTTCTCTCAAAAATTATTGTCTTGTTAAACTACTTCGTCAACTAATCAATGCCACATGGCCAAGCATCTCCAAACCTCAATAGGAATACCGCCAGGTCCAATAGCCTTTCCCATTTTCATCCTCTTCAGAGCTTCCTTCACCTCTGATTTTGTAATTCCACAAACTGACCTGCGATAAGTATCACTAAATGAGTAAATTGCGCTCTCCTAAATTATCTTCGGTTACTCCATTAAACAGCTTATTACAGTAGCTTCTCCATCTCTCCCTCCATCTTCTGCTAATAACCTCTAATTCTTGTCCTTCTAAACATTCAAGTCGCTGCTTCTCCTTTCTCTTACCTTAGCTAGCTTGTAGATGCCTTTTTCACCCTCTTAAGTACCTAATCTTTGGTATAAACTTCCATCGGCCTTCCCTCAAGAAAACTTCTTGTGTCTGTTGAGCAAGTGATGATTACACTTGATGAGCAAGCCTTTGCCATTTAACTGCATGATTCTGAAGAGTCTGACACATATGCCCAAGTATTTGGATATGAAATAAAGACAAACGGAAGGTTCTATGGAGCCAAAAAGTCCCAATAACAGGGAGAGATGAACAATGAAGTGCAACATGAACAATAAGCAGCATATGGCCATTGCTCAGATCCATACGATTTCAACCAAAAAAGAATTTCAAGTAAACTAAAGAATACTGAGTGGTCGTGATATCAGCTTCTCTATCTGATGATGATCAAAGCAAACTGCTGAATGCACTAAAACATACCGCCGCTGTTCTTCGTCATTAAAAACAATACGTTCCGTGTGAGCTACTTTTTTGAAACCTTTCTTCATTTCCTTTTCCAATTTCCGCCCATAGTAAGCATCAAGGTTATAATATCTGACAACAACAAAACATCAAAGTAAAACTCTTGCTACATCTAACATGGCTTAAGAGAAAGTTGGAAACAAGTAATGTGAGTTTTCATACGGATAAGTAGAAAATGCCAGATTTGACATAACTCCCAAGACCGAAATATGACACCAAGAGAAAAGAACACGTAATAACAAACCCTAACTTCTGCTGGGTCAGTCAATATAAATGTAGTACTTAGGCACACTAATAGTATAGAATCTTCTAATCAAAAGGATGGTAAGTTTTAGCTAACATTTGATGCTTTCTGCAGTTTATGTTACTAATCCTTTTGATACAAGACATGCTTTACAGAATAGTCTACTTAACTTTTTCATTCCAGCATGATTCTAGTGCTTGGGTGATGGTGATTTTAACACTCCTCTCAACTCTCATGAGATTCTTTGCGGTGGTGGTGCTGGATGTTACCTCAGACCTCTGCTTCTAACTTCATGTCCTGTATGAACTGTAATGAGTGAGTGACCTGGCTTAAGGGTTTAAAGCTCTCCTGCTTCATTTCTGCCTTATGGGGTCTCTGACTATTAATATGTGGTTGTTTGATTCTTGACTACTCGTAGGAGACGTCCCCCTTTTAAGTTTTGAAGTTGTTGGGCAGAGCAGGAAGATTACTTGAATATTCTTAACAAGTTTGGAGTGTACCAGTTCAGGGATGCCCGATGTCCCAAGCGGTTACAAAATTATTGAGTGTTAAAGGGTTTGCAAAGACTTCTTCAAAAGAGATTTTAGTCAAATTAGCTTATGAGTATAGGCGGCAAGAAACTTTATCGATGATATCCAAATTCGTCTAGTAAATGGTGATAGTCAAGCAAGGGTAGCTGAAAGGGATGATCTATTGCTATCGACCTATTATTAAAACAAAGGAAGCTGTCATGCAACAAAGATGGAAAATCAAATGGCTAAAGGCGGGTTAATCTCATACTAACTATTTGCATACAAAACTCCTAAGAAGGCTTTGAATAGTTTTCTATCCTTAATTCTCTAAATCGCAGACACCTAGAGAACTTTGACAACATAAAACGCGAGGGTTTGAACTATTACCCCTAGGGTTTCAATATAGCTCAGGAGGTTATCCATCATAGGCTTTCAGAGGCTCCAAGAGAGGAAAAGGACAGAGAGGTCTCTGGTAATGACATCAAGAGAGCCATTTTTCCCCAGAAAAGGATTATGCACCAGGTCCCAAAGGATTTAAAGCTAGATTTTTCCATAAAGCTTGGCCTGTCATTGGTCAAGATATATTGAGGGCAGTGGAGAACTTTTTTCCATACTGGCAAACCGAACTTAGGTGAATCGAACGACTGTGTCCATAATACCTAAGGTTTAGAACCCAACCTAGTTACATAAATATATAGACCAATTGCATAATGCAATGAACTCTATAATGTTTTACTACAGTTTTTACCACTTGTTTGACGTTTGGCATGTCTACTTTGGTGGTGAATTAGCAAAATGCTTTCATTAGTGGCACACCATCTCTGGCAATGTGCTTTTACATAACTATCACAAAGCATCTTCCCAGGCCAAGTATGCTATTAGGACTGATATCACGAAGGCACGTGAGAGTTTCTTGGGCCTTGGGGATAGAGGTGCTAGTTTATGGACTTTCCTCCTAGCTGTATTGCTGTCGGAGCTTGTATTTCTTCTCCCCTGCTCTCTTTGGTTCTGAATGCCAGTCTTGAAGGTTTTTCTAAAGGTGCCAAGGGACTGAGGCACGGGAATCCCTTGTCCCGAATCTTGCTTGTTTGCAACTTTGCGTGATGCAAGTTTTTTCTGGAATTCAACAGAAACATATGCGAGAAATGTTTTGGTTATCATCATAAGTGCAAAGGTTTGTCGATCTCCCATTCGTGACATTTTGGCTGATCCCCAATCATTATCACTTGGCTTCAGCCAAAACTTGGAAAGAGTTGCCTTTATGTTTCCGGTGGAGTGCTTCCTCTTAAACTCTATGGCTATGACATAGGCATGCCTTGAGAATATACTCTTTTAAGTGTTTGGGGGGCCTTCGGTTTCTGCTAGGCTTAAAGCTTAAATAGTCACAAGTTGGTGGCCAAACTTACTGCTCGAATTCGGAGCTGAACTCCAGATCACCTTTCCTTTGCTGGAAGGGGTAAGTAATCGGTTTTAGTACTCTTCACTATCCAAGTCTATTAATCTAGGATGTTTATCATACCGTCAAAAAGAATTTGAATGGGGCTGAAACTATTGTGAGAGACTTATTGTGGACATGATAAGACGTGAGCTGTTCATAAAGTCGGGCTGGAGGCGGGCTCTCTATCCGCAAGCCAAAAGCGTCGACCGTTGTTGCCATGGTTGGACAAATTTATTCTCTCAACCAAATAGTAATTCTATCTGGACTAATTGGGTAAAGATGTGTTTAATTTAAACACTGTTTTTAGATGTGAAAATTCAAGATTACTCCTTGACTTGGAGGAAGAGCTTGCTACTTAGAAATGATATCAGCATCTTTTCAAGTTCAAGGTTGGTAACGGCAGGTCAACCTTTTTGTGGAAGGAAAATTGGCATCACTTGGGTATTTTGCAGCATAGGTATGATGCTAAGACGATTGAAGATGTTTGAAAGTTATATAAATACAAGGTCAGTACTAGTTCATAATCAGTCCAGAGGAGATGGACGAAATTATTGATGCTGCACCCTCCTCTATGAAGCCTGACAGCGATTGTGATGATATAATTGTGTGGAGTTCCACTTCTCATGGGCCTTGGAAGCTGTGCACATAAAGGGTCCTATGGTTACTTCGTATGAACTGCTGTGATTCAGTCACTATATCCCCAAAAAAACTTAATTCTTTGCTTGCGCTGAAGGTCAGGCTGACTACTCTCAATATGCTTCTCCAATGGCGATTTGTTGCTTCAGCTGTTTGTCCTCTGTGTTTCCTAATATGGAGTCCACATTGCAGATTGGTTATTTGAATGCAGTTTCTCTCAGCAGGTGGCACTGCATGCAACGGCTTCTTAACATTGCTTCTCAGTGCTTACCTTGGACAGAGGAGCACGGGTCAAGCTCACGGGTCAAGCTCTGGTCCGCAGATTGGCTTTTGCTGCTATATTTTATCATCCGTCGAGGATAAAGGCATTCACACTATTTCAAGGCATCATCAAATCCCCGCTTAAGTTTTTGCCAATACTAGATTTTAGGTCAATAATTGCTTAGGGCACATATGCATTTAGTGCACACCCCATTAAGTCCTACCTACAGTGGGCTTTGGAGCTGATTAGCTTTTTGTACTTGTTTCTTGGAAGGGGTCAGTCCATGAGTATGGTTGTGTTGCCCCTGTATATCTTCATCGTTTTTATAAAATCTTAAATTGTTTAAAAAGAAAAAAAAAAAAAATATTAATACACAAGGCTAAACATTCTAGAAAGACGGAAACCAATAAAATATAAATACTGGGTGGTCCTCTAGCACTACCGTGTTCAAAGATAATATCTTGATCAAAACCAAAACCCAAAATCTTGCATATATCAAAATACAAAAAGGAAGAAAAATGGAAAAATCATATATGACCCTTCTTCAAACAGAATGAATTGGCTGGAAGTTGTATCTAGAGCATCGCATTATAGACAGCAAATATCTTTTCATGGTATGTATGTCCTCCAATTTTACATATTTAAGTAGGTACTGAACTACTGCCAGATGATTGGCAGCGACAGAATAGAAAATTAACAGATAAAGGAAATAAGGGAACAGGCAATGACTACAACATATTAAAAACAACAAAATTAAATAAATACTACAAGTTCAACAGAGCAGAACCTTACTTTTTAGAAGGAAAAGTGGCTGTGTTATGGTCCTCCATAAATCTGTATAGAACTGAAATGTCAGAGAATTCGCATATCTTTACAGATCTAGTTGATATAGAGATAGTATTCAAAGAAAGGAAGATAACAAGGCCCCGGCTACAATTGGCATATTTAAGTCACGTTCTAGAAAATGTCCCAGCAACTTGACACGATCAAAAGTTTATGTCCTTACTGTTTAAACATCTGCTTCTCTTCCCAGTTGGGCAGACTTTCCAGGTTCACCTATCAATAAACAATTGAAGAACATCAATATCATAGCAACGTTCTCCATATTATCAAATCACCTTAAAGGTAGAAGGGGTAACTACGGTTTAGCCCCTCGTGTTTGGGTCCCCCACCCCACCAAACACCCCAGGGTATTTCTTTCTACGAGCCGCACAGTTCCAACATTGGGATCTTGATTTTAGATTTACCAGGTCTGCAAGACCTAAAATAGGCATAAATGTGAGGGCTATTAGAATTAACTTCAGTTTCACCCTTATCAAACCAGCCTCTGTACAACCATCACATGCATATCCTGTAGACTCCTGGATCATCTTGTTTCCACCGCATACAATCTGTCACACCCACATCCCAGCTTCAAAGTCAGCACCAATTCCCCAGCGTCATGATTACAGCTTCCATCATAATCTCCGCCATCAGCTACAACAGCCACCAACGTCCTCAACTTTTCAAAGATTTGAAGTACAAATTTATATCCACACACATGCATACATACACATATACATATATATATATATATGTATGTATGTATGCATATGTGTGTGTGTATATATATATATATATATATATATAACTTTTCAAAGATTCACACACACACATAGGATCGTGATCCATTGCTAGCGCTGGCAACTTAACCCAAGGTGCCAGCGCGATCTGGCCGTCCACGCGGGAGGTGTGGACGGCCAGATCGCGAGCGTGGACGGCCAGATCGCGAGCGTGGACGGCCAGATCGCGAGCTGGGACGGTCATTTTTTTTGTCGACCGCTACATTATGTAGGGGACGGCCAGATCGCGCTGGCAACTTGCCAGCGCTAACAATGGATCACGACCCATATAAATATATATATATATATATATATATATATATATATATTCCCCCACATGTATATACTAAATTTATGTACTGATGACTATAGAGAGTACAAATTCTTAGATCTAGTAGTGCTATTTTCATCAGAGAACCTCTAACTTAAATACGTATTAAGGCACCAAATTAAAAAGATATTATCTCAAGGTTCATCCAAAAAAATTACCTATATCTCTCAATGCAGCCGACATATTCCTTTTATGTCTGGCCCCCTCATTATTGTCTCCATATTCTACAAAGACTATTCCCTCAACATTCTAACAAGAAAGGGAAAGGAGTTCTATTGTGAAATGGCTGTCGTTGCCACACTATGGTGGTGCTCAGTCGGTGGAGGGATGGAATGGGATGGCGGCGGCGTGGTGTGGTGACTCAGGTGATCTTGGCGAGTCGACTTGTGTACTTTCCCAGAATATCCTCGGTGACCTCAAAGAGTAAAATTACAATGATATTACTAAAAGGTGGTCTTCTTTCCCGTAAGGATGCAACTGCCGCCTTTTCAATGATCCCATTCCACATTTTTCTATACTAACAGACGTGGGACCCTTTCACAAACAACATCTCAAGAATAACTCAGCGCCGCTGTGAAACCTCCCATCACAGCCCTCTTGTCCACCAAAACTCTCCTGCCGCAACCAAATTTCCCAACGCCATGGCCCAGGTTTGTTCTCTCTCTTTTTTCCACAATGAAATTGGCCAATTCAACACACACATAGCAATAAAGCAAATGCTCATGTTCGTTGTTCGAATCCATGAACCGTGGTGGGAAGTCTAATAGTCAAGGTTGAAGATAGGCATTTTGGTCCCTTTGCCAATAGAGGGGGTGGTTGTACATCAACAGATGAAGTCTGCGGGTTGTAAAATAAACTACCCAAAGGGGGGTAGATTGTTTGACCCGAATACATAAGGGGGCCAAACTGTCTCAACCCCAAACTTAGCTACTGAAGCCTCGTGATATGATCAGAGGAAAGATGGTAGCTGTACTTCTCTCCATAGGCAAACTCAGCAAATTAATCGTCTAGTAAGCATTTGGCCAGCATACCTTAAATAAAGGCTTTTCATATCAGCAACTTTGATTACAGAAATAAAGGGTTTAACAAATAGTGTCTTGTATAAAGATGATCAGATTCGTCACAGAAAGCATGCTTTCGTTTTGAAGGTGATGAAGGTATTTAGTGATACCTGTTTCACTTCCAACAACCACGCCGTGAACTCTGGCCGCTTATTCCTACAAATACGTGATGGACAAGGTAGAGGAAAAAGAAAAATTAGAACCGCAAACGTAGAAATGATGAATCTAAGGTTCAAAGCCCTTCTTAGCTAACAAATGGAGCATAACTGGAAACATACGCTACTACTAGAATCTGTAGTTACGAGGTTATACGAAACATGTACTTTTAACTGGTTCGAATGTGACAAAATCCTAAGCAATCGGTCAAACACGGAAAAGAATGGATATAGCCCAGGTCAAACACACAAACATCAAGACCCCTATGTTACCCCAGACATTGGTGCAGCAGTAGTAACTAGAAGCTTCCAAATACTAAAGTGGTGCATCTGGAACATGCCAAGAAGAAAGTTTCAGCTTAGCACTTCCAATAAACATCACTTCTGAAAAAAATTCCCATCAGTTACCACTTGATTTGTCTTTTTTCTAGGGTAATTTGACAATGTCCCGGCCAATTCACCCAAACAACTTTAATCTTCTCACCTATGGCTAATAAGTCTTTATCGCAATTAGTTCTGCACAACTGCAACGTCTACCAACAAACTCCACTAGCGCTTCACTTTTGGTTTCAACCATTGAACAAGTAAAAACCACCAAAACTCTATGGTAACAGGTCCCGCCAACAACAGCTTTAAAAATGCTCAGACAGTTGACCGTCTTAGCATTTGAACAAAAATGTCTAAGGCCAACCAATTGGTTATATCGTGCAGAATCAACAAAGAGCTACATTTCTATGATAGTATGACATAAGCACTAAGCGGCATGCCTCAAAAACAGCCGCATATATCACTGAACCACATAAGGGGGAACTTCTCTTCCCCACCCAAAGAAATTCCCTCCAAATATCTCTTGCTGTTCTAAAGCACACTACTGCAGGGGTCTCTTCAGAAGCACACAACTCACCCCACGGGGGCGGGGTCTGCTAAGTCACCCTGTTACGAACTTAAGAAGGCAGCTCATTACCCTAACGAGGCTTCCACCAAAAGCACTTCACAAAAACCTCTCCAAAGGAATCTGCCACAAGTCTGGCCTGGGCCAGGAATAGAATCTAAGAAGCTCGGCATCTTGGTGTGGCAGCGCAGAGGCGTCAGCAAGGCCCCTTACAAACAACAGACCCACTTGGTGTTGCTATAAGAAAGAAAAAGCACCGCAGAGGTGGCATCATAAAATAGAGGCTCACTCATAGACGGTAAGCCCAGAAGGATTCTTGGCTCTTGGCATGTCCAAAACAAATGCTCCCCTAAAGCATCCATTTGTACTTGGGCATGATCCCGTCTATTTAAGCCAGCAGATTTAAAAGCAAGTACAGCACTTGTCAAAAGAAGCATTTAAAACCATGGCCCCTGCAAGCCGAGACTGAGGCTCTCCCTTCCATTTCCAACCACTCTCACGGGTACACCAATCAAAAACCAGCTTCCCCCAAAATTCAAAAAATTTCAATATTTACCTTTAACAGCTGTCACTACATTCTAGTTAATACTAAGACTCTACTGAATTCAACTAGTCCTATTCCCAACTAGTTGGGGGTGGCTACATGAACCTTTTGTTTCACTCTCCACTGTCCTAAGCTCATCTTCTTTAATAGGTTTCCAAAAAATCAAGTTCTTCAATACTAATCAGGAACTTAGTAGCTAAATGTAAAACTATATAGGCATATAAAACTCAATAAGGCCATTGCAGGGCAAGCTCTAATTCCAATCCAGAAGAATGAGGTTCATTGGCTTATCATTCTACAAATTAAGGACACATTCGAGTTACTAAAAGTTAGCGAATCACCTTTGAATGTGCGAATTTATTCGACAGACACATAAAAGTTACAACCAACTGAAATAAATCAGAAGATTCGTCCCAACATTAGAATGACTATATATTCTCTTTTATCAGAGCAGTAGGAGTTGCTTATCCCAAGTATCCAACCCCCATTAGAACCCCCAATGAGGCTTGTGACCTTGCACAAAGGAGAGGCCTTTACTGCAAGTCTAATCACCTTAGTCTCATTAACATGATCATATTAATGGTGTGCGGGAAAGAGATCACGGCAAGCCAAAGAAAATGTGAGGTCCCGAACAGTATTGACATCAATCAAACATCCAGTTGAAGCAATAACCTAAGTTAGAAAATAATAATAATAAATAACCCTTACCACATATCAGTTTCCTTGATAATGCCATACTTGCCCCACAAATTCGTAACCGCGCCTTGCATGCCCTTGTCTTTCTTTTTCTTCTTCTTTTCATTTCCTTTCTTCCTCTTCTTCTTCTCTTTATCACTCCTCCTCTTTTTGCGCTTCTCCTTCTCCCTCTCCTCTCTCCTCTTCCTCTCTCTCCTCCTCCTTTTTTGCCTCCTTTCCTCCTCCGACGAAAACTCCGAACTACTGCCCGAGTCGGAGCCCGAATCCGACGTGCCGTCGTCTTCCGAGTAGGAATCGTCATCGCTGTACTTTCTTCGTGATCTTTTCCTGGAGCTCCGGCTACTACTGCTCTTTTTAGTGCTTCTGCTGCTACGTTTGCGTCCATCCTCGGATCCGGAGCCAAATTCGGATTCGGTATCGGGTTGTTCACTTTCCGATTTCCGCTTGGACCTGTGTTCTCGCTTTGGAGCCCCGTTTACTGCTTCTTCTTCGTCGGATTGGGTTCGGCCCTTCGCCATTTTTCGGTTCTTAGGGTTACGGGTTACCTGGTTCTGTTCATGTGTTGCAGGGCAAAAATAAGGAAAAGATTTGGCTACTTCTACAATTATTATAATTTATATAATATATGGGAAAAACTTTTTTGTTGTTATGTCATATTTTGGGTAAATTACACTAAACACTCCTAGATTTTACGTAATTACACTCCACTACCGCTATCTTTAAAAATTACACTCAGTTCAAAAAGTAACTTTTTCTCTCACAGTGTTAATGGTGCAGTGCAAAAAGACATGAATGCCCCTCAGACTGTTTTCTTGGAATTTTGGAGGGAAAACTTATTTTTGGGAATTTTTTGAGAGAAAACTTGTTTTTGGGAATTATTTGAAGGAATGCCCTAATTAAAATTGAATGCCTTAATTGAACCCTAATTTAACACCCTAATTCACTTAAACACATAATTAAACCCTAAATTAAAGTAATTAAACCCTAAATTGAATGCCCTAGTCGAATCGAACACTAAATTGAATGTCCAAATCCAACCGAACCCTAAATTGAATGCCCTAATTCAACCGAACCCTAAATTGAAGTAATTGAACCCTAAATTGAAATAATAAAACGCTAATTGAACCTTAAATTGAATGCCTTAATTGAATCGAACCCTAAATTAAACTAATTGAACCCCTAATTGAACCCTAAATTGAATGCCCTAATCCAACTGAACCCTAAATTGAATGCCCCAATTCAACCGACCCTTAAATTTAAGGGTTAATTACTCACGGCACCCCTGAAGTTTACCCTAAATTACACACGGACCCCCCTATTTTTTGAAAATTACACTCCGCTCCATTTCTTCGACGGTGTTAACGGTGGGACGCAAAAAGACATTTTTACCCTTGGAGGGACTGTCTGGCTCTTCACTCCTGGCTACACTGGCCGGAATCGGCCATCGGGGACCGGATACGTTGCCGACAGTAGTGATTCCATGGCTGTTTTGGAGGTTGCGGTGGGCGGTGTTTCCAATGGAGGGCGACGGTTCAGTGTCGCAGTGGTGCGCGGGGGTGTTGGGCGGTATTTCCGGTGAGGGGCGTGGCCGGAGAATGAGGGGTGGTTGACCAGGAGATGGCACCGAAGATGGTGCCGGAGATGAATCCCGCGCGGTGGTGGCTGCGGCGCGATGGTCGCCGCTGTTGTGTCGTGGTGTACACTGTAGGCGACGCCGGAGTCCATCGCCGGAGAAGAAACTGGCAGAGTAGAAGAAGCCCACCGTCGCGAGAAGGCCCTCGCCGAGAAGAAGCCCAAGGCCAAGGAGGCCGGCTCCGCCGAGAATGAGGCTGGTTGACCACGAGATGGCACCGAAGATGGTGCCGGAGATGAATCCCGCGCGGTGGTGGCTGTGGCACGGTGGTTGCCGCTGTTGTGTCGTGGTGTACACTGTAGGCGACGCCGGAGAAGAAACCGGCAGAGGAGAAGAAGCCCACCGTCGCCGAGAAGGCCCCCGTCGAGAAGAAGCCCAAGGCCAAGGAGGCCAGCTCCGGCGCCACCGGAGACAAAAAGAAGAAGAAGTCCAGGAGTCTTTAGACAAAAAGAAGAAGAAGGGAGGGCAGTTTGGGGATGAAAAATCCAAAAAGAGAATTTTTAGACGGAGTTAGGGTCCCCGTCAATTTTCTGGGGCTCCGTGAAATGCGGGTACAAACTACAGGGGGTTAGTGTAATAAAAATTCTTAGGCCCAGCCGTGTGTAATTTAGGGCAAACCTCAGGGGTGCCGTGTGTAATTTACCCTAAATTTAACTAATTGAACCATAAATTAAAGTAATTGAATCATGATTAAACCCTAAATCGAATGCCCTAAATTAAACTAAATGAACCCTAAATTGAATGCCATAATCCAATCGAACCTCAAATTGAACTAATTGAACCCCCTAATTGAACTCTAAATTGAATGCCCCAATTCAACCGAACCCTAAATAGAACTAATAGAACCCCCTAATTGAACCCTAAATTGAAGTAATTGAACCATAATTAAACCCTAAATTAAATGTCCTAATCGAATCAAACCCTAAATTAAACTAATTGAATGTCCTAATCTAACCGAACCCTAAATTGAACTAATTGAACCCTGAAATGAGCTAATTGAACCCTAAATTGGCTAAATTAAACCCCCTAATTCACTTAAAGTTTGTGGAGTTGACTGAAATTTTGAAAACCACACAAGTGAGTAAAGGACAAAGGGGGGTATTTTGGGTATGAAAATTGCATAAAGTAATGTGTCAGGGAATCTTTTCACGGAGTTGGGCCTGCCGTTAAATGTGTGTAGTTGTGTGTAATGCGGGTACAAACCTCGGGGGGACGGAGTGTAATTTTTAAAGATAGCAGTAGTAGAGTGTAATTACGTATAACGTCAGGAGTGTTTAGTGTAATTTACCCTAAAGTTTTATATGGCATAACAGTAAAATACCATTATGCCTTTAAATATTATTCAAATGTATGATTCATGAAGGGTAAATGCATAATATTTGTTAACCCTACAATTTCACTCTCTTCTCCAGCCGTCACCACCACTAGCAGTGCAGGGCGGTGGCGACAACCGTAACTCACGGCGGCGACGAAGAAGATAGATGGTTATATATCACTGTCCCCGCCCCCTATTGTCCTTGAACCCCACCGGCGGGACCGCCGGTGGTTCGTTGCAGCGGTGGTGTGGGCTGCGATGTGGGTGATTGCTGTGGTGCCAGCCTACGACTTTGGGCTGTTGTCATGGTGGGTGGGCGACGATTGGTGGCTAGATCCCACCGGTGAGACTGTTGAAAACACATTCCCCCATCCCCTATTGTCCTTGAATATCACCGGCGGTTCGTTACATCCCGTCGGTGGTTCGTTGCTACGTTGGTGGCGCTGAGGTGGTGGGGATCGTTATGGATGGTGGGGCAACCATGAGGGGCTGCCATGGTGGGTGGCTGCCGGCGTGATGGAGTGACAATTGGTGATAGTGGTCGAGGTGGGGGGAAGGTGGTGGCGGCTGAGGGGGAAATGGTAGTAGCGACAGCGGGAGAAATGGTGGTGTCGGCGACTGGGCATGGTGGTGGTGGCTAAGGGAGAAAGAGAAAGAGATTAGGGTTAGGGTTGTTTATTTTGAAAATGACGGTTGTACCCTTAATCAATTAACACAAATGAACTTTAAATAAGGGTATAACTGTCTTTTTCGTTATTTGCCATAGAAAAGCTTTCTATGGCATAGCCACACAAAAGATTTCCCCATATTATATATACGAGGTCCAATACATCTGCGTAAATTAAAGAGAGTCTATTTGAATTGAAAAAATATTTTAACACTCGTACATGCGAATGTTTACGGGAGCTCATTTACTATTTAAGCATACATAAATAAATCTTGAAGATTGAATTTTTATGGATAAAGAAAAACTACATAAAGATTGAATTTTTATGGATAAAGATTCGAATAGCATTTCAAATTATTACAAACAAGAATGAAATTGTACAGTCAATGATACATGTTGTACAACCAACAATTCACAGTGTACAACCAATAATGCTAGAACAAATGGGCTGCTCAATTCACACACACCACCGCCGGCGACACACTCCGGCCGCCCTGACAGCAGCATCCTCCGGCGACACTGCCGGCAACAAACTCCGGCGACCACACTAGCATCATCCACTGCCCCTGCCACTGCTATCCCAATCACCACGATCCACCATGATGGCCTCCACCTCCCACGAAAACCACCCACCCACGACACTGCCGGTAGCAGCATCCGGCGACACCACCGGTAACAACCTCCGGTGACCCGCGCGCCACCCGCCTGCATCACCAACTGCCCCTGCCACCGCTCTCCCCATCACCACGACCCACCATGTCGGCCTCCATCTCCCTACGAAAACCACCCACCCACGACCAACACCGCTGCAACACCCTCCGGCAACCACGGCAACACCCAACTTTCGCAGCCACCGCTCTCCCCACGACCACCAACCGCCATTGATCCCGATTCCAAACACATATCAACAGCCGAGGGCCACCACAGCCAACAATCGACCGCCCATGAGCCAGTCAACATCCATCGGCCCCCATGGCCCGCCACCACTGCCTGTCGTCCATCTACGCCGCCGCGGCGACAACCCATCAATCGCCCCAACCACCAATTTAATCGGCGACCACCAATATAATCAACGACCCAACAATCGGCCCACCCACGGCCCGCCACCACCGCCCGTGCCCCGCCACAAATACGGAAGGGGAAGCGGAAGCAGGAAAGGTTGAGAAGGGGAAGGGAAATGCAGTGAACAAAATAGAAAAGGGTTAATTACTCACGGCACCCCTGAGGTTTACCCTAAATTACACACTGACCCCCATATCTTTTGAAAATTACACTCCGCTCCCCTGAGGTTTGTACCCGCATTTCACGGAGCCCCACAAAATTGACGGAGACCCTAACTCCGTCTAAAGATGCTCTGACACTTTACTTTTTGGATTTTTCATCCCCAAAATGCCCTCCCTTTCTTGAATAAAACCCCTCTTGCCCCTTAGGGTTTTTCTTCTTCTTCTTCTTCATTCTCTTTCTCTTCTGCAGACCCATTTCTTTCTCCTTCTTCCTCCCTTTCTTCCTTCACTTCATTCTTTCCCTTCTAACAAAAAAATGTCAAGGTCAAGAAATAGTGAGGAATGGTTTGATTTAAGGTTTAATTACATAAGTTGCTGGTGTAGAAAGAAAGCAAGTCTTAGAATTGTTGAATCTGATGAGCAGCCATGCAGGGGGAAGTTGTTCTTCACTTGTGCAAGTGGTGGTTGTAACATGTTTAGTTGGTGCAATCCTGATAGAGCAACATTGAAGCCAAGTGGAAGGTCAATCATCTGTTCACCTGATGTTTATGAAGAAATTCGAAGGCATGAAACCAATGAAGAATCAAGGATGCACTTGCTTGAGGCAAATGAAGCTGAAAAGAGTAAAACATTACAGCTAATTGAGGCTAATCAAGCAATGCGGAAGACGTTGGTTATTAGTTCTTTAATTTCAGCATGGATGAGAATGTATATTATAGTTTTTGTCATTAACACCTGATGAATGTGGTGTATGGTTATGTAATGCAACCAATGTAGCCTTAAGAGAGAAATGGTACTCTCGAATTTTCTAGGGTTCATGTAATGAATGTAATGATATTTGAATGAAGTATCTATGGCTGCAATGAAATTTTCTAGAGAAATGAACATGTGGGTTATCTATTTTTTAGGCAAATGAAGAGGTTGGTTATCTATTTTCTAAGCAAATGGAGTATCTGTGCCTTCTTAAGGGGGCTTGTGGTTTGTGCACATTGCACAAAGACCACAAGCAATCAACCTGCTCAAATGGTCCAACCACAAAATGCAGGTCACAACCTGCTCAATTCAATCCCCAAGACAATACACAAACCAAGTTCCCAACATAACTACCAACATGCTCAAAAGTATGACTGTTCAAATACACAACTTGTTCCAACCATGCACAAATTCTACCAGCTACAATTTTCAAACTCAAACACAAGCACAACCTGCCCTAACCAATGCTTCTAACACACTTCACATTTTGTGCAAATAAGTAAGATCTCAATCCTGAGCAACATACTGAAACTAAGTACACATTAGCTCAATAATAACATCATTCATCATCCAAATGTTAACATTGTGCAAATAGAGTTTACATCATCCAAATGTTTACATCATCCAAATGTTGATAAACATGATTAAAAGCATTAATGTTCACTAAAACCTAAAGTTTACAATTTGAATATTGTAGTCAACCTAACTGTAACCTACAGTTAACCTATTCCCACTATGACTTTAACTTCAAAAATTTGTCTTCAGTCACAGCAATCAACACCATTTTCAAAGTCTTCAATAAGCTTCACAAAAAGAATCTGCACAGTTTCTGTAATCTTCACAAAATGATCTTCACAAAATGAATCTTCACCATGTATGTACACAAAATGATGCACACTAGCAGTAGCTAAGGCATGATTCCTTGACTAGGACCCCCCACAGCAGGTCCTCCCTATTCAAAAATTCAAAACTACATTTAGTCAAAAGTAAACTAAATCACAGTAAACCAAAATCAAAACCACAGTTAGTATACTTACATCCAAATTCATGCTAACTTGACTGCCTCCCACTTGATTGCCTCCAGTTTGGCTGCCACCAGCTTGGTTGCCACCAGCTGCAGCAGTGCCCCTACTAATGCCTCTCACAGGTGCCCTTTGACAGGTCCTTTTGTTGTGCCCAATTTCCTTACAAATTGCACATTTTATGGTGCATGACCTCTTGCCTTCCTTAGCAGGTTCATCAGCAGCCCTTTTCCTCTCTTTTCTTGGCCTTCCTGGCAACCTTCTTAATGGTGGAGGTTGCAAGGGATCCCCTGGAGCAGGCTGCCATTGGGACTCATCATGCACTGGGTGCATGACCCCACCATAGGTCTTCAAGTATGTGTCCCTGCTGTAGCATACATCCACAAAATCTAATACTTCCATTCTCCTAGTATTGATGCATGCTGCTGCATGCTTGCAAGGTATGCCAGTTATATTCCAAACCCTACAACAACAACAACTCCTTTGAAGATCAAACACATGCACCTTCCCAAGATCAACCACCTCAAATTTTGTAGCCCCAGCACACATCACTATGCTACAATGCCTAGACTGAGCAATGGCTTGGTTGCATTTTTTCACAATCTTGGGAGCTACCTTACCATCCCAAGAGGCAGCATTTTCAAACCTTTCATGCACCTTGGACATCAACCTAGTTCTAATAGTATCAACCAAAGATAGCACAGGTTTTTCTCTCAAGTTCCCTAGCCAATTATTGAAGGACTCAACAATGTTGCTAGTTACATGCTCATTCTTAACAGCATGGTCAAAAGTGTGCCTAGCCCAACTCTCTAACCTATGCCCACTCAACCACTCAGCTGCTTCTGGTGAGTGGTCCTTCATTTGACCCATGGCAAGGTTAAAGTCATCAACATTATATGCCTTCACAGCAGCCCAGAAATATGTTTTCAACTTGATGCCAGGGTACTTAGCCTTGAAGTTACAGTAGAGATGCCTGCAGCACCTCCTGTGACTTGCCTGTGGTATGATCTCAGCTAAGGCATTCTCAATACCCTTTTGGCCATCAGACATAAATACCCAACGCTTAGCCCCAGAACCATCCCCAATTATGCTGAATAAATGATGTACAAAAACCTTCAGCTCTGTGTGTTCTCACTCTCAACCACAACAAAAGCCATAGGGAACAACCCATTATTCCCATCAAGACCCACAGCAGCCAGTAACACACCTCCAAAAGGCCCCTTGAGATGACATCCATCAACTGCAAGAAAGGGCCTACAAGCATGTCTAAAGCCATCTTGGATAGTTGTAAATGAGAAGAAGAGCCTATGGAAGTGAGGCAAATCCAAGTTAGGACTAACCCTCTGAGTTTCAAGCTTGAACAAGCTACCAGGGTTAGTCCTCATCACTTCATGCCCATACCTCCACAACTTCTTGTACGACTCAGCATGAGACCCCTCTATTTTTTCTAGTGCCTTCATTTTGGCCCTATAGAGCTGCATTCTATGGGCCTCTACACCAAACTTCTCAGCCAACAATTCTTGCAGACCACCCAAACTGATGTCAGGATTTCCCCTAATGTATTTAAACATCTTCTCTGAGATCCAAGTGGAGTTGGCTTCTTTATTAGTAGTGGCCATCACACAAGTGTGTTCAGGGCCACACTTCTTAATTTTAAATGTTGTGCCATCAGGGATACTGGTTGCACGTATTCTCCAGGCACATCCAGGGCTACCACAATGAGCAGCCACCATAGTCTTTTCATTCTTGTCTCTCACCAGTTTAAACCCATTCTCAATGGTATAGTCCTTCAAAGTTGCCCTAAAATGATCTACATCTTCAAACAATAAACCCTGATGCAGTTCAATTTTTTCCCCTTCCTTGTGTTGAAACAACTTCCCACTCATAAATCTGTCTACATTTATTGTTGCCACATCTACATTCTCATCACTGTTGTACAAGGGGGTTTCATCATCATCATCATCACATTCTGACAACTTTTCATCACTTGGCTTATCATCATCTGTCTCAGTGTCTTCATCATTAGTCCCTGACTCTTCATCACTCTCACTCACTCCTACTCCTTGCCAATCAAAGTCCTCAGAATCATCACTGGACAAATGTATTTCCCCCTCACTTTCTTCTTCTTCATCACTGCTGTCCCCTTCACTTTCTTCTACTTCATTCAAGTCCTCATTTCTAGCTGCCTGACTACTTGGTTCTGGATAACAAACCGCCCCAAGTTCAGCCCTATCCTTAGAGTTCTCATATAGTGAAAACATGTCCACTAAAGCCTTATCAGAATTTATTTCAGTCCTGACCTGAGTTCCAGGTCAGGACTACTTGGTTCTGGATAACAAACTGCCCCAAGTTCAGCCCATATCCTTAGAGTTCTCATATAGTGCAAACATGTCCACTAAAGCCTTATCAGAATTTATTTCAGTCCTGACCTGAGTTCCAGGCAACATGAAGTACATGTCAATGCATAAACCTAGCCTAGGGGGGAGGTCTTTCAAACATAGCTCAGTTGCATCACTTAGCAAGTCCATGTAATTGTATCTGTCTGGATCTACATTCTCAATCTCTCTGGCTATGTTACAGTAGTGGACCAGCAGGGTATGCATTTCTGTAATGTATATACAAAGAGAGTTAACTTGGATGTCAATTAAGCTGTCAAACAGGGCTGTAATTAACTTTCCAAGTTAAAATAATATTATTTTATTTATCAATTAGGGCTTTCACAAAGCTGTCAATTAGGTATGTTAATTAGTTATCTATTAGGGTTTCCATTTGGGTGTCAATTAGGGCTTTAATTTAAGTTCTTAATTGGGCAAGTTGACTAAGTAGTCAATTAGGGTTTCAATTGAGTTGTCAATTGGGGTTTTGATAACGAAATTGAATTAGGGCTTCAATTTCAGCGTCGATTAGGAATTTAATTTGATTAAGTAGTCAATTAGGGTTTCAATTGAGTTGTCAATTGGGGTTTCGAAAATGAAATTGTATTAGGGCTTCAATTTCAGTGTCGATTAGGAATTTAATTTGATTAAGTAGTCAATTAGGGTTTCAATTGAGTTGTCAATTGGGGTTTCGAAAACGAAATTGAATTAGGGCTTCAATTTCAGTGTCGATTAGGGATTCAATTTGATTAAGTAGTCAATTAGGGTTTCAATTGAGTTGTCAATTGGGGTTTCAAAGACGAAATTGAATTAGGGCTTCAATTTCAGTGTCGATTAGGGATTCAATTTGATTAAGTAGTCAATTAGGGTTTCAATTGAGTTGTCAATTGGGGTTTCGAAAACGAAATTGAATTAGGGCTTCAATTTCAGTGTCGATTAGGGATTCAATTTGATTAAATAGTCAATTAGGGTTTCAATTGACTTTTCAATTGGGGTTTCAATTTAGGGCTTTTAGGGCTTTCGATTATGGCTTCAGTTTAGGGATTTCGGTTTAGGGCTTTCGATTAGGGCTCTAGTTAGGGTTTTCTGCTAATAATCATATAACATGCAATAATCATATACTAAACATACAATAACCATACACTTAACATGCAAAAACCATGCACTCAACATGCAATAACCATACACTCAACATGCCCATGATTACATACAACAGAGACTCAACATGCATGTGATTAAACAGAACAGAGACTTAAATTAGGGCTTCGTTGTTAAAAATCATCCATTACAGTTTCAAAAAAATGAAGAAACTAGACAAATGATTGCGATCAGATGAAAAGGGTATGAAAACATACCTTCGTGTTTGCACAACCGTCCACGATCTTCACTTGAGTACTACCGTTCAGGGCTGCCGTCGTCGTCGTCTTCTTCGCTGTTGGGTTTGATTTCGCAGCCTTCAAGAAACGGGATCGATTTTGAGGGCAGAACTTCCCTACCAACTTCCCTCTCTCCTCTCTCTCGAAGTCTGTAACCCAAGAGCCACAACTCTTGATTTCCCTCCAAAACCCAAGAGACACTGTGTAGTTATATATGAGGGCAGAAAGGTCTTTTTATGACCAGCCGTTAACCCCGTCAAAGAAATCTAAATTTTTGGGTCCGAGTGTAATTTTTAAAGATAGTGGGGTCCGAGTGTAATTTAGGGTAAACCTCAGGGGTGCCGTGAGTAATTAACCCAATAGAAAATGAGAGATGCATGAAAAAAATATGCACAGTATTGACGTTTGTTGCACACAAAAAAAGTACCAAAAAAATGCAAAGCGAAAGTGATCGTTACCATTTGAGTGTTGAAAATAAAAATTGTTCGATGAAAATTATGGTCTTCCTATTTTGATCTCTGCAATGAAGGTGAATGATCTCTACAATGAAGATGAAGGAAGAGAGCATTTACCATGAGGTAATTGAGAAGACTGGCTAATAGTCTTTTACACTTGTATCCTCAAAATGGACATATGCCTTCACCTGGATGGGTTTCAGTATAACACCAAAAATAAAAAATAGTGTTGAAAATAAAATTTGTGCGATGAAAATTAAGGTCTTCCTATTTTGATCTCTGCAACGAAGGTGAATGAAGAGAGAGAGAGAGAGGGAAAAGGAAGAGAGCAGTTACCATGAGGTAATTGAGGAGAGTATAGTCTTTTACGTATAGTCTTTTACACTTTTGCCCTCAAAATGGACACATGTCTTCATCTGGATGGGTTTCAGCATATCACCAATAGGGTATTACAACAAAACTAAAAATAGAGTTCTCATTATATATACGAATCATCATGACACACGCGATGCATGTGCGAAAATAAAATTAATATTATAAAATTTGTTAAAAGGAAAAATCAAACATCACGTATATATGTTTATTGTCATATTCAGTAAAATAAATCTTAAATAATAGAAAATTAAGTTAACTACACTTGTCCAAAAATAAGTTAACAAAATATATTTTCGGATGAATTTAACTTGTGAAAACTAAATATATTTTTGGGATAATATCACTTATATCCCTCAGTTTAGGGGTTAATTACAATCGAGGACACATGTTTGCATTTATATCAGTTATGTCCGTTGACCACATGAAATACGGATGATGTTAAATTTTTGTGTAAAATGACATAATTGCCCTCTAGAACAAATCACTCGTCTCTCTCTTCCCCTTCTCTTTTTCTATCCCTTCTCAAATCGATCGAACCACCATTGTCATTCACCTTCTACCACCATCTCAAACCCATTTCCACATCGAATAACCATGACCACCACCATATGGATTAAATCACCACAATTCTAGTAGCTAAATTAGAATGAGATTAAATCTCACGCCATAAATCTACCGTGGACGACGAGGAAGACGTCAATGACCTCATCTGCGCGCAAGGAGGACACCCACTTGGCTCCCTGTGTCGCCGCCCTTTTTCCCAAACACAAGAAGGTCGTTGACCCGGTGGTCGCATAGGCCCCTCTCCCTTTTGAGGAAGACGAAGAGGTTGTCAAGGCCATCGTCGCCGCCATCACTCCCTTCTACTCCCTTGAATCTAAGCTCGGCGACTACTACCGTGCCGACACCATCAGGATGGAGGCCTTACAGAGGATCACTGGCAAGTCCCTCGATGGGTTGCCTTTGGTTGGGCTTCAATTACGATTCCATTTGGGGCAGTGCTGGGAGATGCCCGTTGGTTACGACTAAATCCCCATGGGCATCTCCGTGCCGCTCTTCCTAGACGACATGGAATATTTTGTCCCCATTGCCACGACCGATGGGTGTTTGGTGGCCAGAGCACCAACAGCGGATGCAAGGCTATTCTCCTTAAAGACGGCATGACCAGGGCTCCGATCCCGTCGTGTGGTTCGGCACCGTCAGGAGGGCTGCCGATTTGAAGTTCTTCCTGAATTTGTTTGATTGGGATGGTTGTTGGTGAAAATTGGTGATGAGTTGAAGTGTGATGGGGCTGCTTTGAGTACGGTGGAGCAGTGGGGTGGTGAAGACATATTGCTTGCGGTGGTATGGTGATAACGACGAGGCGGAGGCTGTGTGCGTGTGTTTGTGAATCTGTGTGCAGCTATGATGTTGGGGTGGGATTCTTAAGACAGATTGATTGGGTTCTGCAGTGGTTGTGATGCGGGGGTGGTGCAGTGGTTGTGCGAGAGGATAAAGGAAATTGGAAGGAGAGGGTAGTAATGCCATTTTTAAAATACGGTATTGCCACATTAGTAGAAACCGTTAGTTAGGGTCACGGAACCCTAACGGTGGGCATATCTGATACCAAATTTTCACATTTTGGATACGAGTGCAAAATTTGTGAAACTTACGTCTTTGACCGTAATTTACTCCTAAACTGAAGGATATAATATTTTTTTAGGTTGTTTCTTACTAATTAAGATTTTTATTTTGTGTCACTTTAAAGATTTTCTTGGAATGACACTTGTTTTTTTTTTATGTAACACTAAAAAAAGGTGTTTTACGATTTTACCCTCATTTTGGACACGTATCAGCACCGGAGTCACTCTCAATTTAATACCAAAAGGGTATTACACAAAAAAATGAAAAATGTCTTCTCATTATATATATATATATCAACTTAGTAAAAATGTTACTAATTAAATTTAAGATAATTCATTATCAATGCTGAAGTAATTGTCAAAATTTATTTCAAAAATAAAACTATTTTATTGGCAGATTTTGATTTCGAAAATATTTTGGCCGCTTTTCGGTTTGTAATAATAAAAGAAAAACTCTAAATAATAATAATAATAATAATAATTAATAGTTATCAAATATTTGTAATAAAATTGAATTGTTAAAAAAAGTAATTATTAAAGATTGTCATCAACGGTGTTAACATGAATGTCTCGAGCTAGATTTACAAAGGATTACTTTTTGTTGCACGAGGGGGTTGTAGTTTTCTTTCTATAATTCGGTATTCGTCAAGATATATCGCAAAATAGGTTTGATTTGTGATGGATAAACCATCTACTTCTGAAATTATACGTTATTTTGACAAAAAATTGTATGTGCTTTGACTTTAGGGCTAGCTATGCTTAAAACATGGCAGCATGAATGAGAAAATAATGTCTTATGCTTCAATCGATGTGGCTAGTGGCAATTTTTATAGCACGGTAGTGAAAAATATTTGCACCATTTTTAGCTTTGTGAAGTCTCTGTCACTAATTATAGTAAATTACTATAAGTTGTATTATATAGAAAGTGCAGTGTTTTTAACACAACCATGACTAGAAGCTTTCATTATTACGCGCCGAAACTAAGAGGTAGATGGATTCCAGCACTACTAGTGAAGGATGTCATTGTTTACTTAGAGTGTGTTAGGAACCATGGAATCGATGGAATTTTATTTAAAATCTTCAAATTTTGTTGTTTAGAACATTAAAAAGGGGAATCGGAATTGGGTTTCATAGGATTTGACTGGATTTGTTTCTATAGTGTGAAATCTGATGAAAAATGGTCGGATTTCATGGGATTTCGATTTACTTGAATTAAAAGTAATTATTTACCTATCTTACCATTTTTTCTGAATCTCTCCAACAATTAACTCATCACCATTTTCATTGCCGCTATCGCCACACCGCTTTTACTACCACCACGACACCACTACTGCCGCCACCACCACCACTGCCACCACCGTTACTATCACCACCACTGCCACTACTACTGTCGTTGCCACCACCGCCGCCACCACTACCATTGTCGCTATCGCCACAACCACCGCAACATTAACACTACCACCACTATAACCACCGCCGCCGCCACTGCATCCTTGACCACCACTACCACCACTAAATGCCACGTCGACACCGCCAGTATTGCCACTGTTACCACTGTCGTTGTCACTACTGCCACCACCACTACCACAACTACCTCCGTCGCCACCACTACTGCCACCACCATTGTCACCACTATTACCACCACCACCAGTACTGCCATAACTACCACCGTCGTCACTACTATTGCCAGTATTATTGCCCCCACCATCGCCGCTGCCATTATCACCACTGTCACCACAACCACTACCACCACTGTCGGTGCCACATCCACCAATGATGCCACCACTATTGTCACCATCACTACTACTACCACCACCACCACTACTGTCATAACTACTAACATCGCCACCACCACTACTGTTATAACTACTAACATCGCCACCACCATTACCACCACTATTGCCACCACCACCAGTGCTGCCACAACTACCACCGCCGACACTATTACCGCCACCACTATTGCCACCACCATCACCGTCGCCTCCACTATCACCACTGCCGCCACCACTGTCGCCGCCACTGCCACCTCCACTATAGCCACCAATCATGCCACCAACACCATCATCGCTACCACTACTGTCACCACCGATACTGTCACCGGGAATTGCCGCCGCCACCTCTACTGTCACCACCGCTAACTGCCTCTACCACTACCACCACCACCAACACCGTCGCTGCCACCACCATTACTACCATCACCGCCGCCGACATCACTACTGCCACCACTACCGCCACCGCTATTGCCACCACAACTGCAATCGGCATCACTATTGGCGTCAATTGACGACCACTCGTTACACCTTGTTGCACCTCAATGTCCCAACTACCATCATTACTATCACTTGATCGCCGCACCACTTCCACTGTCGATGTTGCCACCCCGTGCATTGCTAGTGCCACCATCATCACCATGTGGTGGCACTAGCACGCTTGAAACCACTTATGATAATTTGTTTTTCATCATAAGTCAATGATATAATTGTCTAAAAATTTATTACCTTTTATTTCCTCTATTCTCCAAACACAAAATTGGAATTCCGTGATTTGAATTCCCTTTTGTTCCAAACAAGAAAAAGTAAATTGAATTATAAATCCAAATCCTAAAAGAATTGGTTCTAAATAGACCGTTAAAGAAATTAGACTTTACCAAAAAGGATGTGAATATAGCCGCGCCCTGCATAAAAGACTTCAAGCCCGTAGATTTTCAATTGAATTGCACTGGCATCCTCTAGTCAAGTATAATCACCGAGAAGACACGTTTACTTAAAATAATAATGTCAAACCTTCTAGTTAGGTAAAATGATTAAGAAAAAAGGTATTTTCGGGTTCACGCATGAAAATTAATGGGTCAACCTCCTGAGGTCGGAGGAGCATGGGAACATATAGGCGAAATGTTGCACAAATTGAGCTTTTGCTTCACTTATGTTGAACAGTAGCTTTTATAGATAACAAGAGACCTAAATGACTATTTTGAACTCTCGTTTTACAAATTGACATCGTGATATGCAGTCATTAAGGAATTTCACTCGGTTGTTTGAGTGGTTTAGTGATTTACTATTACAATAAACATATCGTAACCTTGCAATGCACGTGGATTGCGACTAGTCCCTCAACTGCACCGACCTTTGCCCAGTTCTTGTCTTTAATACCAGCTCAATGTTGCCACCTCTTATGCATTTAACTCACCAAAATGGCATCTAATACATAATGTGGTCTTGATGTTATAACGGCTGTTGAGATATCAATCCCACGTCAGAAAAATAATGACTAATATTACAATATAGAAGCCACTTTCGTCTCATTGTCACTTAATATTATGGTCAATTCAGGCCCAAGAGACAGTTTACAATTGAATCTTTTGCTATCCAATTTAGTTTGACCACACTTGAGATGACACGTTGAGATATCAATCTCATATCTAAGCAAAAATGACTAATACTACAATATACGAGCCGTATAAGCCTCTTATCTTATCACCAATTTGTTTTGACTTGTGAAAATTGTCAAGTAGTTTTGACTTTGATGCCTTTTCCGGTTGCAAGCATCCAAATCTTCGATGGTCATTAGTAACAGTGTATCCGAAAGGGGGTTTGAGTTGTTATATTTCTAGTTTGTAGGTGTGCTATAGATTTTGAATTATCAAATTTCTTTTTCATCTCACTGCAGAGCATCACATTTTTCATGTTAAATGATTTTCAAGAAAGACCAACATTATTTTTTTTTTCTTCTTTTGATTACTACTAGAACACGTGATTGACTTTTCTTTGTAGTATTTTTCAATTGTCAAGGGAAATACGTGAAGATTTTTTATTCAAGCATTTACTACATCTGCAATAGTCTCCGAATTAAGTTCTTTGCATGCATAATCCTCGAAGTTTAATATTCCCGTCCTTTGTAAATGTTAAAGTACTGATTTTTTTTTCTATTTTTTACCTGTAAGGATAATAGTTACAACTCATTGTATAACAATAACTGTTAGTCCCTAAATATTTTTGATGATTTTCTTCTAACACTTTCAGCAAACAATTCTTAACAGTACTTTCTAGTATCACTAAATAAAAGTCACTAAACATAAAAACATAATAAATTGTCGTTATATGGAGGATATAATTTGATACATTCATTGGTTTTTCCTTTTTTAAGAATTTGATGGATCTACGGAAATTAAATGTGTTTCAACATCCAAAATGCTTAATCTTTCTAATCGATATGCTCGAATTGAAACTTTTATTCATGATGATTACTTGGCAGGAGTAGAAATCCAAGTTTGATATAAAAAGAAACAACCCAACCCTCCCTCCCCCCCCCCCCCCCCCCCCCCTCGCTCTCTCTCTCTCTCTCTCTCTCTCTCTCGGTAATGTCACTGTATAGATTAGTAAAAATTGTTGGAATTCAGCATGACCCTTTTTCTGGGCAATTTGAAAGATCTTATCTTCCCAAAAATTCCTTTGTTTGGTAATCCAATTCCAGACATGGGATTATTAGAGCTATTAACAATTTATCGAGAAAGAACTAGATCTCAGCGTATTATTGCTTAATCTTAAATTTTTGTTGATGACTTCATGGTTCAATGGATATCGTCAATCATAGCTGGCACCTTGTATTATTCCTTCTTTTTTTTGTGTTGGATACCGATCTTTAAACAACCTTCAATGTTATATTGTTATAGACTTTAACTGTGTTGTTGATCTTTCTTGTATAGATAATAATGTAGTATTCCCATATTAGTTCATCGAGATTTAAGGTGTAGCTTGACTGTTTGTACGACAAATACACTATTCTGGCTAGTAATAATGCATGGCATGCCTAGCTTTTTGAGATTTAATAATTTTTCATGATGTTTGGTCAATTATCGGGGGAGAACGTTTTTTTTTAAATGGGTAAGAACCCTACCATTAATATTGAAGATAGTATTCAGACGACGTCCCTATCCGATAGGAATTGCAGTACAACTAAATGTGATGATTGATTTTCTTTACAATAATACATGAAGATACTAATGAAAATAGAATAAGTAAAGCCTATAACTAGATAAAAACTAAATAAACAAGCAATAAAAAACTACACAAAATGAAAAGCTAAACAGATAACTACACACGCTGAAAACTAAATGAAAAGACAATGGTAACCGGCTGTCATGCACAACTATCTGAATACCAGCCACGTACCTTGACACCAGCCCTCAAGCACGCGCATCGCCAAGCGTTACATGCAGCGCATGCCACGCTAGAAGCTGACAACTGTTGTAACATCTCGTTATTTTCGGAACGTTAGCCAATCAATCGATCAGTTCCTATTATTCAATCATCTCAATTCCGCTAAGAAAACCCCAAGAAATATCTATGTCAGAGCTTCTACAATCAAATTCTCAGCTAATCGTTCTTAAATGCAATGACTAAATTAAAGTACCCAATTTAGTAAGTTACATATTGATTCCCTCGTAGGGGCTTAAATAAACAAAATAATGAAAATCTAAATTAACTCCATAATCAGGCTCTAACCCATCTTGGAAATCTACTGACGATTATTACCTGCAGAAGGGAACAATAAAAGGGGTGAGCTTTTGGAAGTTCAGTAAGGTTGCCTAAAATTCACTAGATGAATACAAACAATTTAGAGAATTCATTTCAATGGCAGTATAGGAAAAGATCAACTCAATCTCTCAAATCATAAAACAATAAAAATAATTTCAATTACATTATAAACAATGCAGATGATATATTGAACATGAGTAAATTTGAAGAAGTCACACAAGCATTGTTTATAATGTAATTGAAATTATTTTCACGCAACGATGATTTGAGAAATCATAAAACAATAAAAATAATTTCACGCAACGATGTTATAAACTCGGTATTAACTTCCTAAATAGTTCTCATCTCAACTCTCGAAATAAACTAACTGCAAGCTATTCATTTATGACAATTTGAGATTTCTCAAAGATAGAAAACACATATGTACACTAGATAGATCGAAAATGTCACTTACATAATGCTATGCATTTCCTCGATACCCAAATCATGTGCGACATGTGCGATGATTACTTGCTACATCTGACTAAAAGAACCGTCCAATCCCTTCTAAGCTCCTCTTGAACGGGCCAATAATATCCACGCCTGTCTCCACTTCTTTTAAAACTTTGTAATTCGAATCTCAAGTTAAAGAATGGTCTTGAACATGTATTCTAGTAGGTGCCATTAGGCAAAGTCTCGTTACCATGGTTATGGTGCGAAAGTGATCTAGATTTGTAGAATGCTTGATCTTAAGACCCAAGCGATCTAGATTTGTAGAAGGCATTGTACTGGATAACATGAGAAGATGTAACCGCTTTAATGCTCCACTGGATTACAACCTCACACATCATTAAGTTTGTTACTTATCTGTGCTACAAAATTCTCTTATTAAAAAAAGGTAAAGCATTATGTTTAACCTATTTTGGTTTATGGTACCTAAAAAAAAATTTACGTTAAGAAAAAAAAAACTTTTTGACGAATAAAAGTTATTGAAGTTCGTTACTGCACCTTTATAACTAATAATCTAAAGAAGTAATTGGTTTTTAGATCAAGAAAGAAAATTAAGTCAAAGAGTAAATCCTCTCTTAACTGTTTGCTTTTTTAAATAAAGGGTATTAAATGAAAGGAAAAACATAATCTTTCCATCATATCCTCCCTCTTTGACATTTTTCCAAAATCCAATAAATCCTTTATTTTAGTCATTGTTTTAACTCTTACTTGAATAGTCACTATAAGAAATCAAATAAAACATCAAATGGGTTTAGTTAATTTGCCGTTACACTTAATGATTGCTCCTATCAAAACTGGCTATGAGAGTGACCACAAAACAAAAGTAACATTGCCCTTCCTATTTCGTATACTAGCAAGCCACTTCGGCGCATTGATACATTGGACATACATTGGCCATCAACTTTCAAATCAGTAATTTTCCTTTCAGGAGCTGTTGCAATTAGTTGAGGTGCTGCCAATCATTTCAGCACAGGCTCTGTTGGAGGCTCGATAACTTATCGTCTGAGCATGTACTATAATTTAGAATCAACTGCATCCGTACCAGAATCTAGCGCAACGACTGACCCTTGGAGCAATGCCATAAAAGTCGTAAGAGATTGTTAACACGTCCGGCTCCATGGTGAACCTCCACTATAACGGCCTTCTGCCCGATTTGGATTATTTCTCCATCGCTGCTTCTTCGTACTCTTCTCTTTCCTTGACCCGTTTTCTTCGTGTCTGACACCCCCATTTTCTTTGGCCTTCTTAACATGTTTCTTCTCCTTGTACACCTTCCTCTTCTTTCCAGAGGAATGTTCAGTAGCATCCTCAGCAGTCCCTTTTCCTCGCGGCAGGGGTGCCTCTTCTTCATTATCCAACTGCCAATTACAAAACAATCCCTGTTGTTCACCATATTCTTGATGCAAAGGCTCTCCTGCTCCTGGCAACAAGTTATTAAATGTCACTTCCCCGTTAGAACCTCCTTTTCGTTCCACTAGCACTTCGTCTGGTCTTATTATGGTACCAAGAATGCTCCTGTTGGGACCTAGTCCCAGTATGGTTTTTGCATTCGTCAGCGTCGTGAAAGCCATCGCAAAAGCAGATCTAATCTGCAGCAGCAAACACGAGAAAGGATGTTTCAGAGCAATTTTCTAAAAACAGAATGGCATGGGCCTCATCTGATGTTAAGCGCATGACTAGACATTAAAGACAAGTAATAGATTAGAGACAACAAAACACTTGGCAATTGCCACCTTTTGCCTTCAGAAGAAATAAAGGGGGATTCCCTTGATATTGCCACCAAAAGCTTCGTAAAAAAAAGCTTCATATAGAACACCACAAAACAGCACATACTGTTAGGTTGCTCCTTGCCCTTTTACTTTACTAGCATATATGGCTTATATACCTTAAAACAAATAATATAATTCATTGCACTCACAAAAGGGTGCATTCAAGGTAAAAAATGAGATTGTTAGGAACCAACCTGGAAATAGTTGAAGGAGTTCTTCCCTATGTCATTCTCTGGTGCCTAGCATCAGAAAAATCAGCTGCTGTCAATAAACTACATACAGACATATTGCTAAAGCAGGCGAGGGTTAAATGTTGTTCGCCAAAACATTGTTCAGCAGTACAAACACTCCATTCCACCAAAAGAAAAAAAAGAACCCTTGTATGCCTTCCCCCCGCTTTTTCATCATCAAGAAACCATGCACTTGGAAACCGACCACACTGTATAACTGGAGAATGCGTGGTTGAATAATTAGGAACACTTTCAAACACCTTCTAGCTAACCAAGTGGAAGCGGCCACCATCAAATATCAAGAACACTAGTGTGTAAATTACATGGTAGTAGCATAGATGTACTCTAGGACTTCCTAGACAGTCCTCCAAAATAGAATTTCAAAAGTTGAAGTGAGAGTGAAACCTGTGGGTCCTCAATGGAGATAAGAGCTGGTCGTCCTTTAATCGAAAACCTAGAGAGTAGACAAAAAAAGGAACAATAGCCAACATGAAACAGTATAAAGAATAGCACTGTACATCCCAACATTTCCTACCAAAATAGAGAGACCAAATAATGTTGCTCACGGTGGTCCAAGTAGTTTAACCACCGGACACCCACTGTTTAAAAAATGGACGAAATGGAGCCACATAGTTCGGTTTCCACCGTTTGGTCCCAAAATTTGGGCTGTATAGCATTGAGCCTATATTTTTTTTATCAAAGGTGAAGCAAGAGAGTATTCTTGTATTGCAGAGGTTTCTTACCCTTTACTGTTCTTGAAGAAGAATGTACCAGCCCCATTGCAAGAAACGCCAACATCACAAGTATTTAACTTCCGCCCATAAATATCAAAGAAGTTGACCTACTTCCATAATAACACATCAACAGAGGTAGTAAGCCCAGGAAGTTGATAGCCTGTGTTCCTTTTTAAGTTGCATAGATGAGAAATCCATAACGAATATCTCCTATTACATGGGTTGCTAAACAGAATGAAGCAAGTCTTGTCAATAGATAACATTAAACTATGATGATGAGGCATGACAAAACATTATGTCATGTATTTTGTTGTCTGTGATTCCTTTTCACATTGCTCACAATATTTCGACGAAGAGAGAATTAGATGGTCCATTGTCTATGTTTCCCTTTCACATTGCTCAAAATATTTCGACGAAGAGAGAATTACATGGTCCATGTTTCAATTGCTGAATCCAGTGTGGTTATTTTCAGTTGCTTAATCAGTGGATTTGTACACGGATCAGGGTCATCTTTCACAATGAACTAAAATTAACTACGTAACTTGTAAGGGCAAAACCAAGTCTCTGCAAAACAGAAGGACGTCCCCAATCGGACATCCAAACAACTTCCAACATAGATCTTGGGATCCATTTTAGGTTGCATATGATCTTATCTCTTGCCCAAGTCCAAGACAGGGAAGAACAAAATAATCATAATTATCTTTATCTCAAGAGCGTAGACTGTCCATGCATATGCTAAGATCACAAAGTTGGACACACATGACGTGGTTCACTGTGTTCCAACTGTTCATAAAAAGGGACCCTCAGCTGTAAAATGCTTGCAATATAGTGAACCAAGACATTTCGCCATCAATTACAGGAGGATAATTAGGACCATAAAAGCATTAATCTTTCATTTACAACCTTTTCTTCACATCTCTTATACTATATCCAACCATTATAAGATGTGAAGAAAAAGAACCACCTACGTCTTTGATCTTATGCCAATGACGTGTTTTCTCCATGTCCAACTACTAATATTTTGACCAGTTGGTTTATAAAGTTGGCACAATGTGTTTTATTATAGCTCATACCCCTATTTATTCCTTACGGATCAGTACAACTGTTTATGCAAAAATTTACAAGTAAAACCTATTAAAGCATGGTTACCCAAAGCAACCATCGGCCCTTGCATGTCACATGTTTAGCAACATTGGTTTGGACAACTTGCAAATTAACGGTAATATTAACAATTTGGTAGGGTAGCTTTACATAGAGAAGCTTGTTTTTCACCTTGACTATATAAGTTCGAACTGCTATTTGAAACTGAGATAAAAAAGCGACCCTCCTATTCTTTCATACATGTACAGTTTCATTCCTTATTGTTTCATACATGTTTTCCAATATTAACCAATCCAAGAAATTTTCCACTTCTTGGGAAAAAATCATCTTAGCAACATCACTGACAATTATGATACATTTCTCACCAACCTAATGCTCCATATAAATAGGAATCTCAATGTTACAAAATTTTCATACGACCGACTAAAGCTAAGTAGAGAGACTTGTGGTGAAGTAGTCATGCCAACAAATCAACTGAGAGGAGAGGAAATAAAGCATCTAAAGTCTAGTTACTGAAGAAGCATACCAGAAGGACTCCCAAATTATGTTCTGGGGAAACCTGCCAATACCAAAAATTAAGATTACAGTCAAATCCATCACATGGAACGAGCAACAAATTAAGAAAGAGAAACCTAGAAATATGCACAACTACAGGCATCACGCAAAAGCGAAAACTCTTTCAAAAACAGTGCGAGAATATGGATAAAATGGAATCCCTGTTCATTTCATTCTTTTGGTTTCCATCAGAGATGGCATCGCAACCAAACGCAGTTCTTTTTTCGGTTTCAATTACCTTTTGAAAAGAAACAGAAACGCTAAAAAGGAAACGTTTCTGATCGCCACCTTAGTTTCCAGCAAGGACGGATCTATTTTGTCATTTCATCACTCTTCACTACCTTTCCCTCATCATCTTTCAGGATCTCCTTCCTTCGACCATATTAATTTTCCACTTCAACCTATATGGGTCGAGCCAAAAGGATAAAACTACTGGTACAATTCTTTAAATATTGCGTAGTAATTGTTGATGTTGCATTATGGCAGCACCAGAACAAACTTCGCCATTATGGAGATATGTTGGACTTGCCAGGTGTGGTTAGTATTCACGAAAAAATACAAAAGTAAAAGGAAAATCATGAATTCTACCAGTTCCCGTAGCACGTGTGCATGCAGCCATGTTCGTGTCCATGTCCAAATTCACCACCGAATACTTTACTAATACCAACATGTCAATACTGTGTCAACTCTTAGGCGGATAGTGTTTTCATCCACGCAGAACAAAAATGATAATCACTTTGACCAACTCTTTGACGTCAAAGAATATTGGGTCGATTGAATAATAGAATAGCAGGGGATGGATTGACAGGAAGGTATGATGAATAGTAGGGTAGCGCCATGTACTCATTTTCTTTCTTAATCTTTGTTTAAGATAGATGAGAGCACATATACAGGATACAATCTAAGATGAGCTAACATAAAGCAACGATACATTAATTTTGCATATTTATTCATATCCCCCGTCCATCACCCCTCCACCCTCTCCTAGAACCCCCTTCTAAACAGCCCCAAAAGAATGATCCAATAATAAGGTTTCTAGGGGGTACAATGCAAGCACATGGGATTTATCACAGTTTACCAACTTTTCTTAGAACAACATCTAACTGAAACCAATACGAACTTGCACAATCAGATCGCATACAGCTTTTTAAGAGAAGAGATTGATTCAGTTACCCGCAACATTGCTATAAGCATGGCGAGAAGCGCATATGACCCAATCCCACCAGAATACACCTGAATAATTAGACGGATCATTACTGCCAAGGTTGGATATATAGGGTGAGGAATATCAACACAGAAGTATCCCATACCTCATTTAACTCCCTTTGCTGTAGAAAAACCTTCAAGATTAAGCACAATGGTCTTAATTGGGGCCACTTTGATATAGCATCCTAGCAAAAACACCAACGTATATCCATAAATTGAACAACAAAGGCAAACAAGATTCATGAATGGATACTACTGAGTTATAAGGAATTTTTGTTTCAAGTTTTTATGAGAAAATATAATATCAGGAAAAAACCTGTATAAATTCTGCAGCTTTTGGTCCATTATCCACATCAAAGCTGCAATCAAACAGATACACATCAGACTCTATAGCACTTCGCCAAATAATAATTGAAAGGGAATGTCACACCTTATTTGTGGCTAAAAGTATAGTGAATTGTCTCTAATACCATTTTTAGTGACAAATGAGGGTGTGGACAATAATAACATGGTGTGGAGATAGACACTGCTAAAAATTAAAAAATCTAGACCCAGAGATATTTAGCAAAATGCCAAAACTAGGCAATGCTTGACATTGCAGATTTGCGCAGGTAGCAGGCTGTTAGATACTCGCATAAGTAAACCTTACCACCCTTGGAGAGTTGGTCATCCATCCTATTTGATCCTTTTGAATTCCACAGTCGAGGTTGCTGTTGGATATATTCACTAAATGGAGTCAATGCCATACATTTCTTAAGCACCTATAGGTGCTATCGAATTTAGGATCAGCCTATATTCATTGACTGCCTCCACTAAGTGGTTATATATAGTTGCTTGCGCGAGCAACGGATCAGCTCTCATATATATGTGTATATATGTGTGCGTGTGTGGGTGTAAATGATTCCTAGATGAGATTGGGGCCCGTTTTCTTCTGATCCTTTGATAGACTTTATTCTCCTAAACATAGATAGGGTAAAACCACTTTTACATTTTTTTTGGCTTCAACCTCGGTAATGGCTTCACAATTGCTAGATACTTCTAAGGAGTGATGAATCTCAACACCCTTAGTGATTTGTAAGAAATTATAACCCCCTTTCAAATTTGAGGATTTGACGATAAAGACGTTTACAAGATCTAGCTTTGTGGGAATGATTGTGGACACAACTTACCACACGTTGTTAAACTTTTGAAAGATCTCATGTCTCTAGATAATCTTTAGTTATACCCTACAAAAAAGCTTATATGAGGTTTGACTTAATTATTATTTTATTTATCCGCGACAATCCCAGCTCAGATTGATATAGGTGCTGACACTTCCCCGCTCCAGCTCACACCCCAGTCCTGCTTCATGTGACTATTCTGGCCATGGAATACCCTTTCGGCGCCAATATGGCAAATATTTAGACCACCAAACAACTGAAAATACCCTACCATGCTTGGGAATGAATGTAGGCTGGGAGTTGGTTGGTTAATTGGTTGGCTGGCTGGCCACCTTCTTCTTCACTTTCTCTGGATATTGAACAATGAATACTAGTTTTTCTCCCTATGCAGGATTCAGATATTTGCAGATTAATGTGTTCCTTAGCCAGCTCGGTGACCCACTTTGCCTACATTCTATGATCAGAGCACAATAGGGGGCACTTTAAGGGCTGGAGGGTTCAGCATTAGAGCTCGAAGACTTCTTCTGAGATCTCTTCACTCGGCACCAGAGCCTTTGAGGCTCTTTGGATGCACTTCTTCACTTTATGGCTGATCATTGTTATCTTAATGTCCAGGAGGTTTTTTGTGTCTCAGAAGGATTGCCTGCTGCTTTTACTTTTGTATAGTCGCAATTCCTTATGCAATTTTTTAGGAAATGTCTATATCAACAATAAAGGGTAAAGGGAAACTTGGATAATACTGAACCTAACAGGTAGGCAGACCTTATGTCAAATGCAACACCACTTCTCTTCTCCACAAATTTGATAATTGGCACACGAGCCTTGGCAATCACCTAACAAAGAAACATACACCAATAAACAGTGTCAGCTATATTGCATCAACAATATGCAAACTCCAAATATCAAATCAAGCACCTGTATCTTTTTTGCTACACCTCTTTGAGATAGGGCCCTGGAAAGAGCATGCAACCCTATTTGAGGAGTTCTGATATTTGATCCCAGGATCACAACCTACAATGCAGATACTAGTCAAAAGCTTGAACACAATAAATCATCAAACTTATTTGAGCACAATCAATTGGCTCCTTAAAAAAGGCACCAACACACATGCCTCCTGACATTGGTAGGTCTGGAGAGCAAGATGTAGGCAGCCTTAACCCCACTATTGTGGAGGGAATGTTTTTTCAAAACTCCTGACCTCCAGGTCATAATGGATCAGCCTTGCCCTTGCGCCAAGGCTCACCCTTAATCAGTTGGCTCTTCAGTTTAAAAAGAAAAAGGAAGAGATCGTCCTGGAATGAAACATATCGGTATCCACTATAACTTTGTAATATCGGTCTTCGGACATGTTGTAATATGGGCATAAGAAGATTCGTGTTTCAAAATAAGAAAATTTCTCTGAAGCAGACATCAACACTGACTATGGCTCCTCTTGTTGTATGTTGTTAGTTCAGCAACAAGCTAAGTTCATGTCTCTATGTCATGAAAATCCAGTTCTGCCATTGCAGATGAAGGGATATAATTGGAGCCATGTAAAAGAAAGTAGGATTCAAGAGATGGACGTGCTATTATTGAGCTGTTTGTGATACACTGGATGGTTGTACAGTGTAAGTTTTAGAAGTCACAGACTAGCAGTGACAAAGATGTAGCACCTCGCACATGCATAATTAACAGTTACAGGGCACATGCATGATTACGCAATACCAATATCAAAGTCAATTTTCTATGTTACATGGCCTTGGTACGATTGTTTGGGTGTCCGGATGGGATGGGCGTCCAAATATGGGATTCGTCTAATTTTAAAAACACAGGACAGCGACACACAGCAAAATAATATTTTGTACTACTTCTTTCTATATATTTCTAAGGTAAAATGGTGTTTCATGTGAAGCAGATCGTTTCAGTTGAGAACTTGTCTCATCTCAAAGCTAAACGAACTTAAAGAAGCACTACAAGGTAGTGTTCACAATAGCATATGCTATAAGATGTGTCGGACACACATCCCACACCGATATCCAAGTGTCAAGTATTCGACATGGGTACTTACACGCATTCCGAATATATCTTAGTACAACAAAACAGAACACAGGACAAAACAAATAACTACAACAAATAAAATGTTTAAGAGCAAGATATTTAATAGCTTACGTCAATATCACTTGATGGAAGATACAGGCCTGTCTTGAACGACCCAAAGACTTCTACCTGCAAAAGCAACAGAAAGATCTAGCTTTACCACATCTGACTATTGATAACTTTCAGTCTTACACCGACATACAATTCCAATAGAGCATGAAGAGAAATAGAGAAAAAAGTACCTTGCAGTCAGGCCAAATGTATTTGATAACATCAAAGACGCATTCTACAGCTGCGCTGCGCGAGGCTTGCTCCTCCGGAGTTGGAGAGAGAAAGTCGCAGAAATCCAGAATCTCTGTAATACTCGAAATTAAGTCAACAATCCAATAACATACTAAAGACATTTTTTTAGGTAAGAGTTCAGTAAGAATATGTAAGGAAAGGCAACTAATCTCCTATGCCAAAGTAACTTGCTTTAAACCCACAGTTACATGTTTCACAGCTATGGTGGCCCAAGTACTTAAGACACGAGCTTGCCTTTGTTCAGTTTAGCAAGTTTAGTAGTTTACAAATTACGCCCATAGTACTTCAGATTTTACCCAAATGTGAATCCATGTAAATCATGTCAAGAGACATACTCCAAAACCCCCCAAAAATCCTCCTTCGACCTGTAAAGGAATTTACCCCCAAAAATCCTCCTTCGAACTATAAAGGAATTTATCAGTAACCAGGTAACCAGATAACCAGAGCCTAACGTGTCAAGAGACCATTGCTCATGAACGAGGTCACTGCCTAAATCATGCAGCCCATGGCATTACTCCATAACAATGACATTGAGAAGTTCTTTTAAAATAAGCACAAGGTGTTTAGAACAAAAACTATGCCCACCCAACTAGCTTCTCCAAAAGTATTTGTTGCAGAGTCGTATAGACCAAGCAAAAAACATCACATCTTTACATGTATGCTAGGACTCTAAAAGCAGCTTCCACGTTCACCATCCTCAAAATCAAAAAAGACAGAATTTATGCAATTGCTAAGTCTCTGGTAATCCCAATGCTTCATAATTCTTGTCCCCTTTTTTACTTATTTGCAGATTCTTATGATAAAATTAGAATGCGCTGACTTTGCTCGTCCTTTTTCTCTCCTGCTTGACTTGTCAAACAATTTGATCCGTAATTCTTATTGGACTTCACTTCGATATTTTGACGTTAGATTTTATCCTAGTAAATTCACAAGCCTTTGCACCAGAATTAGAAAAAAGCCCACAACTAGAATAAAAAACAACCAACGAACCGTGCCAACTCTAAATAATAACGAAGTGCAAAAGTTTTGTGGTTTACTTTACAAAGACGAAGGATTGGTGACCTTTATGGAGCTGAAGCATTGGACTTCTGAACCGACAATTGGACCGGAACCAGCTCCCCTCTAGGGTCCGAACAGGTTCACGAACCGGCACGCGAGCCGCCACAGCAGCCAGAGGTGGAGTCCGAGGCGATGCGTCGATGGGCTCGGCGCCGCCGTCGACAGCCACGTCGAGGGAGAAGTAGTCCGGCGCGGCTGTTTCAGGCAAGAGGCATTCCGGTGTGGAGAGAGCGATTTGGTTGCGGAGCACGAGGTAAGGCTCGTCGGAGGAGGGCGGCGGTTGGTCAGCGGCGGTGGCTGAGGCTGTGGAGGCGGCGAGGGGGCTTACGGTGTCGTATTGGAAGTTTTCGGTTGCCATTGCGGTGGATGGAAGCAACGGCACAGGTGAGCTTTGTTAGGGTTGAAAAGGGCCAAGAGGGGGTTTTAGACGGTGGGGGGCGGCAAGTATGCCGCGAAGGGTGGTGGTTGTCCCAGTGTGTTTAGAATAGGGTCGAGTTTAAAGGTTTGGTGTTTTGACTGTAGCAAGCGTCGCTAGGCTAGAAATAACGTCTTTAAAAGGAGAACATAAATATTTTTGTAGCGAGGTATGTAAACAATAACGACGAGCGTCTTTCAAATCCGTTAATATAAATTCAAAGAATTTATCGTAATAGTTGGTTGAATGCTCAAATTTATTAATGAGATTTTTTTCAAGTGTTTAACATAATAATTAGTACATTCTTGATTCAGTTATCAGTCAATGGATGTTGTATATATAGATGTTATAATGGATGTTGTCGAACATATATGGATGTTGTCAAATATGTACAGTAATATGCGCCGTCATTAATGAAATGTAAGGTAAGATGATTATGCTGCATCATAACAGATTGTTTAGTAAACGTATATTTCAACCGACAGTGACTACCGCTTTAGATCCGATGGTATATGTACATATCGGGTAATACTGATGGAGATTAGTACAGTATGCACAAATAGGTGTTAATTTCACTCGTAGTCATACTCTGTGATGCAGCCGGAAGATAGGAAGGTGTTTCCTCTGTGACTGATTGTGTGCAGTCAAATTTCAACTTGTACTTATGAACTTTCTCTACAAATATATATATTGTTTTGGGTGCTCGACATAAGCCTATTATTCGGTTTTTTTAAAAATACTCAATAACTCAAAAGGCGCAATAGAAAGGCCCAGAAAGAGGTTCAGTATATGTGTCATATGGGCTAAGCGTCCGATGAGTCGGCCTAAACAGCCACGAAAAGCCCAGCCCGACCCACAACAAAACAGTGCAGGCCTGAACTGCCCAGACTAAGGGCCTTTGGCTGGATTTACATTTACCTCCGTGGAACTGGAAGTGCGACCTGCCCCAAGCCCCGATAAAAGCCCTTATGGAGATAGTGTATTTTTTCCACCTTTGCATTTTTATGGAGAATATGTTCAAGACGGGAACAAATGTATTAAGAATTACATGTATAATACTATTGTTTCTCAGTTTCTGATGATCTCGTGTCCTATTTTTCCACGGATAGATCTTTTCAAAAAGGAAAAATAAAAAGAAAAGGTTCATGAATTCGCCTGTTTGATTTACAATCGGTCCAAGCATAAATAAACGAGAAGGGCAAAAATCTGTTGAGAAAATAAAAAATTATAGGATTAAAAGTAAGAAATGATATAAACACATAAATAGGTCGCCCATCTCATCCCTACTATTGGGACCAAGGGACGGGGGTGGGCTAGACCCTCATGTCGAAAAGTTAAGCCCGACCGAGACCGATATGTTTAAACTTGCATCAATGCGCGAAGGGCCCAGTTTGGGACGGTCCATTTGGCATCTCCAGATTACTTTGTGGTACTCCCATGCGAGGCATCGTTGTCGATTATTGAAGTTCAGATAGGTATGCTTGTAAACGTACTTGAACGACTAGCGAATCCTACCTCATTGAGAAATACATTTCTCGCATGGTGTTGTCATCTTGAAATGTTGATTGTTGCAACAATAACTATCTGAGAATAATTTAGTTTAGCTGTAAAGTTCCCCCTTTCATCAGTCCTTAATAGCTAAAGCTTACTCCTTTGTCCAAGAATCATCATTGTCGATTGTTCCTGTCAACAATTTCATTCCAAAGCCATCTTGAATAGGGACGTAAGATGAAGAAACTATTCATGTCTTTACGCTCCTCACTGCAATACATTGACCTGAAGAATCCCCCACTTTTCAAGTCAATGTATAGTACCTATTGCAACTAGATGGGATTAAATCTTCATCCAAAAAAAAATAAAATAGATGGGATTGTACCCTGTTAAATCAACTGCATAAGGAGTGCTATTATGGCTAACTCTTTGGACTTTGGGCAAAAAGTCTCTTTAATTTTCCAATGACGGCACCACTCTAGTTGGTTGAGCGCCAATAGGTTGTCAAACTTGCTAATACAACCCTGTTTTTACAGGCTAAGTAAACTCGTAATAAGGGGACAAGATAGGTGATAGGTAAAACAAAGAGGATTATAAAGTCATCGCCTCATAGTTGGTTCGAAACCGACATATGGTTTTTAGGAGGCTGAACAATATTATTTTGTTACTAAAAACAAAGAGAGTGTTTCAGACTTTCAGGCCACAATCTGTGGAAGTTTTTTTAACCCACAAAAATTCACTTTTCATGCAAGAAAGGTTTTGAGAAAACATTAGAGGCTTTTGAAAGAAAAAAAAAAACCCTTAGATACTTCAGTCTCACATTGTTTGTAAGCGAAAAGCTAATTTTTTTCTCTTAGAAACTTAATCTTTTAAAGAATATTTGTCCCACATTGACCTTTTAAAGGAACTTTAAGGAGTATATAAGAAAATATGTACTTCTTAACCTCTTAGCATATTTTGGGTTGTTTTCTTCCGGTTTTATTCACCTCTGATTCCAAAAATGGACCATATGGTGATAATACCCCCTTGGAGACTTGCGTAAATGCCTCCTCGGTGTAAACTTCGCCACCAAGGGAAGGGTCTAGAGAATTGCGCTAATGCCTCCTCATATTTAGTGGCTAAAGTTTTAACTTGGCCGTGAAGTGCCACATCTTTAGGATCCCTGAAAACAAAAGGATTTTAAACAATGAGAATCAAATGTAGATTTTGGTAAGAATGTGTGAGGAATATGCGTAGCCGCAATAGGGATGCTGGAGTTGAGGTTTGGATGGAAGCACAGGGCCTTAAGCCATGTTGAGAACTTCGGTTGATCGAGCCCTGAGTAGATTATTTCAAGGAGGACTCCAATATGGGGGTGCAAAGACTCCATAATAACATGACACCTCAGAAAAGTTGTTTCCCTACAATATTATAGATTATATCGATTTGAGAATAATCTTCTATATGTTTTCTTTCCTTTATAAAGAGACTCCACTTGTACGAAGTTTCACTCTTTCGAAGTTTCTGTCACTTCGGTATAATTTACTTTTTTTACACTCTTTTTCAATCACGATAGATTATTTTTGTACTGAAACGTTGATGTTGACCCATCTATAAGCATTACAAATTGATTGGGTGGGAGGATGTTGAAGCTCATATGAAAGTGTGTGGCAGCATCATTTGTTCTGTCACGCCTCTCTGTGGATAAAATGATAGAATAACTTTTTCAATTGAAGTTTTGGAGTAAAACCAGGCAAACGCCAGGTAAGTCCTTGTGCATAAACACCAGGCAAACTTGAACTTAGACCATTATTTTCATAAGGACAGCAGTAAGGTGAACACTTTAGAAGCCCATACCATGGTTAATTAGTTAATTTCAAAGTTGTCCCACATCGCTTAGTTTGTAATAAAACCTTCGCTTCATATAAAGTCTAAGCGCTTATGTGGCTGTGTTCGTAAAAAGGAGAGATGGTTGGCATCTCCCCTGACAGGGACGGGAACGGTCTTCGGACTTTCTTGTTACCACACATCCGGTTAAGGCTACCCACTTCGGTGGATCTTCTAACCCAATTTTTTCTTTTCTTTTACCATCTCGCCCTTCCATCGTTTTGCTTTTTCCTTTTTCTGCCCTTCTCCTTAATTTCACGATTAAGAAAAGGTTCACAAAATTATCATAAACCCCAAAATTCCACTCTTTGCCCTTGGTTGCAAAATTATTTTTTGAATCACAATGCCCTTCTTATATTTAACAATCACTACCTCGCCATTCGAAATATAATTAGCATGCCTATAATCTAGATTCTCCTAACAAACTTAATTTTTTCAACTACTCATACACACATTGATGATGGTAACATCTTAAGACATAAATAGAAAATTTAACTTTTCTTAAATAACCATTAGATTATAACAATTCCACTCAAGATTGGTGAATTTTAGTCTCATGTAGTTTTATGGATAATTGGTTGAACCCTTTAACATTTGTAATTTGGTTCAACAAATAAAAAAAGATTAAAAAACTAAAAATACTTAATCATTTCTTTTGACTTTCCAGTATTTGGCTTTAAGATCTTATATTATATTTGTATGTCTATATACATATGTGTGTGTCGAAAAATCACGGACGCTGGCATAAATATAATTATCAATTTGTTGATTGTTACGCTATAAACCTTTTAGTTCAGACTAAATACGTCGAATTAATGATATTTGCTCTTATATTATGGAATGTCTGTGTCCTAAAATCTGCATTTCCTTCGTTGTTCCCATCCTACATAATGATATTTGCTGAGATTTGAAATATTTTCTAAAGAATCGAACAGCAACAATCTAGTCGAAACACAGGACTAAACTAGCTAAATATATTTGCTTGCAATTGCAACTAAAGGCGATGAACATCAGGAAATGCCGCATACAATATTTCAAGCCTCCCACCAACGTTTTCAATCTCATATAATCAAGTCTTCCATCAAGAACAAACAATGATAGATGATAGATCCATTCATCCCTCAGATTTCCAACAAAAGCAAAAATAGGCACTATCTATCTAGTTATTCCAATCATCCCTCCCTCTCATGAATGCCTCTCAATCGCACAGCAAATAAATTAATTTCATCACTTACGGAGACGAACCTCACTCTTCCTCAGAGTTACCATCGCCATCGCTATCACCATCTTCATCATAATCATCATCATCGTCATCGTCATCATCTTCGTCATCGTCATCACAGGTTTCCTCACCCAAATGGTCCTCATCGTCGATTTCGACCGGGCCTCCACGGGCTTCCACCCGAGCCCCACCCGAAAACCTCAAACCCACCTGATTTCTGACAATGTCAAGTGGGGTCAGCGGGGAATTCATGAGATGAGGAAGAACCGACTGATGAGGGTTAGGGTTCAGGAGGAAGAACGGGTGCACAGCGCGCGACTCAATTGATATGTTGAGTGATCCAACGGCGGCTGTGGCGGCTGAGAGATGGTGGCGATTGTGGCGAAGGAGGTGTTCAAGTGAAGACTTGCCGAATTGGATCACTTTCTTCGAAGCCGCCATGGAAGCCGGCGAGGTTGCCATTTTCAGTGGGTCACTTTCACTTACAAGTGGAGGCGATCGACGAAACGCGAGGTTTTAGGGGGGTTCTGGTGTATATATAAGGGGTAGAGTCTAGGGTTTTGGGACGCGGACGTTCTGGTTACCGATTACCAAACACGTCACAAGGTTTTTTATTTTTATTTTTGTAAGAAAATTGCATCGATAAAAGAAAGGAGTACCCGACCTTAGGGCCATACAGATAGTTACTGAAAAATAAACACGCTTAGGCTATACATGCCTATAAGTAACAACGCCCATCACATGAATCTATGAGTAAAATCATCACAGTAAATAAAAAGGCTATCTCCAAACGTTGTCATCGACTCAATTTTGGTAGACAGTAGTACGGGCCAGACAAGCAAAATTAGTAAGGGAGCGTGCTTCCTTCAAAAGATGGAGATTCGCCTTGTCAATACTAAAGTGATGAAAGTCAGTTACAATATAGCAAAAATCATAGATGATGGGTGTCACCGTATCTAAAATATCCTCAGATCCTGTCATCTGGTTCCTACATTTTCGGATTAAGGTTGAAACGTCAGTCAGATAAATGATCCGATTCTACTTAGCTAAACTTTCGTACTATGCATGAAAAGGAGGTAATTAATTATGAAGTGAGGGAATGAACGACATAAAATGGGATGGTTAGAGATCGTGGGAATGGAGGTTACTTTTTGACCAGTTACAGTTTAAAACCTATTTAGTTGCATTTTAAAAATAAAAAATTCTAGAAAAAAAAATTAGAGGTTTGGAAGATAAATAACCTGAATCCGAATTCTTATAGTATAGATTTCATATCTGTACCACAAAGGTAAAATTTTCCTCTTGTCTTTGTATTTTTTACGGCTATTGATCTGACCAGGAATCACAAGTTTTTATGACTATAAATTATTGACTTAACCTTTACAAAGACTTCGAAAAGTTGATCCCGACCAACTATTTTGCTAGAACTCGAATGGACCTGGTGGGGTTATGGGAGTAGTACACCCAATAGAGCTTGGATGAAGGTTGGAATGTTGGTCATCACTATATGAAATGTGACTATGTCCTAGGTTTTCATGTGTTACGAAGGTAAAATTCTCTCCATATATTTTTTTTTTTTGTATTTGTTACCGCTACTGCCTACAAGATTCAGATCCACAAGGTCTCAGGCTAGAGATTACGGGCTCGATCTCTACTAGACTTTGAAAAGTTGATCCTGGGCGGCTATTTTGTTGAAGACAAGACTGGTGCTGGCTACTTAGGCTGGACAGGCTGGACCCCTGGTGGGGTAGTAAGAGGGGACACCCCAATAGAGCTAAGAGAATGAAGCCCTGCAACTATTTTTGTTAGACCCGGTGCATCGTGACAATTGTATCCCATATTTGAAATTGGATTTGAAATTCAATTCACTTTTTTTTTGTTTGAAACGAAAAGAAATTCAAATCACGGAATTCCAATTTTGTGTTTGGAGAACAGAGAAAATGAAAATGTAATAAATTTTTAGATAATTATATCCTTAACTTACGATGAAAAATAAATTACGGTAAGTGGTTTCAAGTGTGTTAGTGCCACCACATGGTGGTGGTGGTGGTGGCAGCACTGCACGGGGTAGCAACATCGACGGTGGAAGTGGTGGGATGGTCAAGTGATGATAATGATGTAGTGGTGGTCATCCACTGACGCCAATAGTGATGTCGGTGGCAGTAGTGGTAGCGGTGGTGGCAACAGTGGTGACGACAGCGGTGACAGTAGTGATGTTGACGGCGGTGATGGCAATACTGGTGGTGGCGGTTGTGATGGTGGTGTTGGCAGCAGTAGTGGTGGTGGCGACGGTGGTGGCAATAGTGGTGATGATGTGGTGGTGGCAATAGTGGTGGCGACGGTGGTAGTGGTGACATTATTGATGGCTATGGTGGCAGTGGCTGTGGCGGCGACAGTGGTGGTGATGGTTATGGTGGCAGTGGTGGTGGTGGCAGTACTGGCGGCAATGGCGGTGGTTGTAGTGGTGGGGGATGCAGTGGCGGTGGTGGTGACAGTAGTGGTGGCGACGGAGATAGTTGTGGCAGTACTGGCCGTAGTGGTGGCGGTGGTGGTGAAGGATCTAGTGGCGGTGGTGGTGGTGGTGGTGGTGGTGGCGGCGACAGTGTTAGCGGTGGTTGCGGCGACAGTGGTAGTAATAGTAGTGGTGGCGGTGGCGTGGTGGTGGCGACAGTAGTGGTAGCGGTGGTGGTGGCAGTAGTGGTGCTGGTGGTGGTGGTGGTGGTAGTGACAGTAGTGGTGCCGGTGGTGATAGTAAAAGTGATGTGGCGATAGCGGCAATGAAGATGGGGTGGTGGGTTCATTATTGGAGAGATCCAAAAAAAGGGTAAGATAGGTAAATAATTAGTTTTAATTCAAGTAAATCGAAATCCCATGAAATTCGATCATTTTTCATCGGATTTCACACTATAGAAACAAATCCAATTAAATCCCATCAAATCAAATTCCAATTCCAATTCCTTTTTTTAATGTTCCAAACAACAAAATTTTAGGATTTGAAATGAAATCCCATCAATTCTATGGTTCCAAACACACTCTAAAAGAATTGGTTCCAAACGGACCGTAAAAGATTCTAATAATTCGAATTTTGAAAGGACTTGGTGAACCGGGAACACACAGGCTACTTGTTACAAAAATAATGTCAACACATGTATGTCGCTAACGACCCTGGTGGATTAGGGAGGAGTAGAAGCTCATTTGTAGACATTTAAAAATCCAAGTAGGTGGCTGTTGGGTTCAAACTCATGAGTCGAACCGTGGCCTTGCACACTAAATTGAGAGGTCATTATCCAAACCATCATATTGGGGCTTCATTTCTTTTGAATTTTATCAAGTTAAACTTTGCGTATTAGTTTTTTTTGGGTGAATTTTGAGGAAGTACATCGATACAAAAATTTCTTTTTATTGCATATTAAAATTTAGAAACTTTTGAGACAACACTAAAATTGAATAAAAAAATCTTTAGATGCTTTAATCCCACATTACTTGTAAGTAAAAAGATGTGAATTCCTTATGCACTTAAACTCTTAAAAGATACTTGTCCCACATTGACTCTTGGAAAAACTTTGAAGAGTACAAAAAAGAACTCTCTCCTAATAACATATGCTTTAGTTTCTGATTGACACGTGCAATAAAGGAAGGACAAGTGTCATACGTTATTCTAAAATATTTTATTTTTGAAAGTTATCCTTGTATTTTTCTTGTAACACTCCAAACAAAGTTCTTGTAAAACATGTGGACCAATGGGGCAAAAAAAAAGTAGAGCTGAGTAGTCGATAACTACAAAATTGTCACTTTTTTTTTTTTTTTTGGGCAAGACTAATGATTAAGATAAATAAGAAGACACCAACAAACAACAAACTCCAGTTCCATATTCATCCATTTACAAAAGGTGGTGGTATGGATGATATGGGAACTGGTCCAAAAAATTGGTGGCCTGCTGCCCAGGCAGCTAACATGTGAGCAGAGCTATTACAAGTTCTACTTACTTTACAAAAGTCCCAGCAAATAAATGTTTCAAGCTTTTTCCTGGCTTCCTCAATAATCGCAAAGCATCTCCAATTCAGTACGGAGTCATGGTTGTTCATCCAGTCCACAATGGTTTGTGCATCTCCTTCAAACACTACATGTGTGCATCTCATCTTAATTGCCAAATCAACAGCCAGCAACGCAGCCAAGGCTTCTGCAATTTCTGGTTTGTTTTCCTGTTCAGCTTTTGCTTGGGCGGATACGGCCATACCATTGTGGTCCCATACAATAGCCGATTGGATCGATTGAGTTGTCCGAATCGCAGCGTCAAAATTAACTTTAAACCATCTGTCAGGAGGTGGCTGCCATAGTTCAGAAGAGGAGAGAGATTCTTTGGGGAGGAGGAGGGCCATAATGTGACGGTTAAAGGCCAAGAGTACCTTTTTCGCAATATCAGTGACATTAGGCTCTGTCCCCTCGAAGATCTTTTTGTTACGGCTCATCCACACTTGTTCCATAATAATCACAGCAAACAGGGTATATTTGCGTTTAGTTTCACAATCAGCAGTAATGGGAAGATGAGGAGAAAGGATAAATTCTAGCCAGGGAGGGTGGTTTGACGTTAGCAAAGGTTGAGAGGAAGGTGGTGGAGGGCGGAAGCCATCAGGGGATATCATCCAGATTGAGCGAACTAACGGACAATTCACGAACAAATGTATCAATGATTCCTCATCCGAATTGCAAAGGGGGCAGGATATATCAATATTGGGAATGTAGGCTTGAATTTTGATTCTTACAGGAAGGATGTTCCACGCAATCCTCCACAAAAAGACTTTATGGCGTTCACTGAGTTTCGCACGCCATAAAGAATTCCAGAAGAGATTGGATCCCTCACTCTCCAACATGAATCTATTGATATTTGCACTGACGTAGGCTGATTTGGCAGAGAATTTACCATTTTTTGAAGGGGTCCAGGCTAAGAAATCCTGGGGTTTTGAGTAGGAAATTCAAATTTTGAGAATTTCACTGATGGTTACATCTGAGAATAGCCTATGCAATATTGATAAATTCCAGGAGCAAGTCAACGGATCAATGAGGGAGGAAACTTTATGATTACCTGAAGCATCAGCATTCATACATTGAGGTTTGAAGCCATCGATGGTAGGGATCCAAGGGTCTTTGCTGAAGTCGATTTCCTCTCCGGTCCTAACTACAAAGCAAGCTCCCTTCTTTACAATGGGTATACTGGAGCAAATTCCTTTCCAAAGCCAAGATGCTGTTTTTGGTGGGCTGTGCTCCAGGAATGGAATTCCTTTTAAATATTTTGCCTCCATGATTTGCACCCACAACTTCCTCGGTGCCACAGTCATTATCCAACCCAGCTTAGCGATCAATGCTTTATTAAAATCCTTCATGCGCTTGAACCCCATTCCTCCACTAAGTTTCGGGGCACAAAGGGATATCCAAGCTTTAGGGCATAGACTGTGATTCTGTGATTCTTTATGTCCCCACCAAAATTTCCTCAAGGCTCCATCAATGTGATCGCAAATTATTGCTGGTAACGCAAATGTGGACATCGAATAAGTTGGAATCGCCATTGCCACAGCCTTGATAAGCGTCCCTCTTCCAGCTTGAGATAGGCACTTTGCTTTCCACCCGCACAGACGCTGATTGATTCTTTCCATGATTGATGCAAATAGGAGCTTCTTGTTCTGGTTAGTGAACATCGGCAACCCCAAGTATTTATCATTTGGAGGGGCTTTCCGAATTTGGAACAAGCTGCAAAGTTCTCTGCTTGTATTAGTAGATACATTCCTACTGAAGAAGATTCTGGATTTGCTTCAGTTTATTGATAGTCCAGACCAGTCTTCATATTTTTTAAGACATTTGATTGTCGCTTCAGCCTCTATCTTGTTTGCCCTGCAAAAGATAATTAAATCATCAGCGAAAAGAAGGTGGGACACTGCTGGGCTTCCTCTGCTTGCTTTGATGCCATGGATTCTCTTTAGATTTTCTTCTTTGAGAATTAGACGAGTGAGGACTTCAGCTCCCAAAATGAATAAGAAAGGCGAGATAGGATCGCCTTGACGGATTCCTCTAGATGGCTTGAAAAGGTCAACAGGGGCACCATTGATGAGAGTTGAAAATGAAGTAGTGTTGATGCATTGCTCGACCCAGCCTATCCATCGATCATGGAATCCGAAGTTTTTCAGAACAAGCAAGATAAAAGGCCACTCCAGTTTATCGTAAGCCTTTTCCATGTCTATCTTGATAGCCATGAGCCCATTTTTGCCTTGCTTTCCTCTCATTGTGTGCCACAGTTCCTGAACCAAAAGGCTATTATCATTGATTAAGCGGTTCGGAACAAACGCTGCTTGTAGTGGGGAGATGAAGGTATGAAGAATGGAACGAAGTCTTGAAGCCATGATTTTCGAAATGATTTTGTAGGACAAATTACACAAGCTAATGGGACGAAAATGTGTAACGGAAGTGGGACTATCTGATTTGGGAATGAGAGCTATGTGGGTGTGGTTTTGTTCCTTCAGAAGGTGGCCAGAAGTAAAGAAGGCAGTAACACTGTTAACTACCTCCCGCTTGATGGTTTTCCAAAAAACTTTGTAGAACATTGCAGTCATTCCATCTGGACCTGGAGCTTTGTTGGAACCCATTTGGTTAATGGCTTGGCTTATCTCCTTTTTTGACGGAATTGAGCACAACATTTGATTGTCCGCTTCCGACACCGATGGCAAAATTAGGTTCTCAAGATTAGGAGGGATTACGGGTTCGGAAGATGTAGACATCTGAATGAAATGCTCAGTGAAGCATTTTCCTATTTCCTTCCTATCAGTAATCCAGTTGCCTCCATGTTTTATATAGTCCAGAGCATTGCGCCTTCTTCGAATGACGGTCGTAAGATGGAAGAAACGTGTATTTAGGTCCCTTTCAGATATCTTCAAGTGTCTCGATTTGTCCCACCAGATTGCCTCTTCCCTTTGAAGTTCCTCATCCAAGGCCAGTTGTAAATTTCTCTCTCTATCCAAGTTGTTGATGGTGGGATCGTCTTGCTGGACTTGATCGATAGCTTCCGACAAAACTTTAATCTTGGTCTGGATATGCCCAAAGTAAGAATGATTCCAAGACTTGAGGGCCTTTCTTGTGTTCCTTAGCTTCTGACAAAGGATGAACGGGGGTGTTCCTGTGGTTGGTTGGTTCCACGCATGTTTAACAACGAGGCCGCAAGTACTATCTCGGGTCCAACATGACAAAAATTTAAAAGGCTTAGGCGCTGATTGACTGCTTCCAGAAGTATTGAGCAAGATTGGCTTATGGTCAGAGTTTACGGCAGGAAGATGCTTAATGGATGCATTGGGAAAAAGAACACGCCACTGGGTGTTACCAAAACCTCTGTCCAGCCGCTCACGGATATTTGCCTGTAGAGGGCGCTTGTTAGTCCATGTGAACGGATTGCCAGAGAAGCCGAGATCAACTAAACCTTTTTCTCTTATCACCGATATTAGGCCACCATTGGATGGGGAAGCAAAAGGTCTGCCTCCTCTTTTCTCATTAGCTGCCAAAATCTCATTAAAATCGCCAATACCTAACCAGGGACCAGAGAATGAGTCAATCACAGTAGAGAGGTTATTCCAGAATGAAGGTTTTTGATGACGGTAGGGGGGGACCATAAATGGCATTGATCATCCACGGTGAAGCAGGTGGATCCGAGAACACCAGACCACTTATGAGATTAGCTGATGCAGAAACAATTTCTAAGTCTACTCTTAGCTTCCAAGCTAGGCAAAGACCATCCGCTGAACGTAGTGGTTCAACACTCTGATGATTATGAAAACCGAGAGAAGAAAGGAGAGGATTGAGAGAGGAGGACGAGATTTTGGATTCAGAAAGAAAGAGAATATCAGGGGAGAAGGACCGAACGAGCCGACGGAGGGCTCGGACTTTTTTCAAAGATCCAAGCCCCTGGCAGTTGAGGGAGAGAATTAACATGGTGGGGGTGGTTGGAGGTTGAAACCTCCTTCCACTTGATCAAGGATAGAATTAGAAGAAAAAGATGCCAGATGGGTTGAGTTGTTGCCACGAGATTGGAGACGTGCCTTTTGTTTGAGGGTGAGATGTTTCCGTGAGCTATTCGAAACGGAGTGGGATGGCTGTTTGGTAGTAGATGTTTTCTGATGGATCTGAAGAAGAGATGTCTTTAATTTTTTTTTAGGGGAGTTTGGGCTTGAGGTTGGTTTTCTTTTCAGATTGGGTTGGCTAGGATTTGGGCTTTGGTTTTGGGCCTCACAAAGGATAGTCTGCACATTTGGGGTCAGGGGGATGGTTAAGAGATGGGTGGAGCTGTCCAGGTTATCGGCATTGGCTTGAGGTAGCTCTGCGGTACCAAGAGAGGGATACTGGAGTGACAGCTCCTGAGGGGTGTGTTCGCTGCTCGAGGGGCAGAAAGTAGCTGATATGTTGTCAAAGGGAATAGAAGAGTTGGTGGCGGTCAGAGAGTAGGCTGCGGTGCAGGTAAGGTAGGGTGAGGCGGTTGAAATTATTGCCTCGGGTTGCGGGGCAGGTTCGGGATCGGTTATATTTTCTGGCATCTTTCCAGCCGGCGGTGAGGCTTCGGTTTGGCTTATCATGGAATGCTTAGGAGTAGAGTTCTGAATCTGAGAATATGAGAAGGATGTGTTGCTCCAGAATCCTTCATAAGATGCTCTTATAGAAGGATTATAAGGTCTTGGTTCTCCTGCAATCTCCCTGTTTGAAATTGGATCCTTGGGTCGATGGCACCATTTCTGCACATGCCCCAGGTGGCCACATCCAAAGCAAAAATCTGGCAATTTCTCATAGCGGAATTGTATCCAAGTATCATTTTCATGTTCTCTTTTCAGTGCAAATCCTCGAGGGAATGCCGCTTCAATGTTGATATTCACCTTGAGCCTCATGAAACCCTTTTCCCCAATCCTCCCATTTTTGGATTCTTCAATTTCCAGCAGGCTTCCCATTCTATTTCCAATGATTGTTGCATTTTTCTTTGTCATCTTGTTCGGCGGCAGTCCGTAAATTCTGACCCAGAACGGAGAGTAGATTAGGGAGACTTCCTGTAAAGTTTTGTCGGGTGGCCATGGTTGTAGTATCAGATGGGTTCCCATGATGGACCAAGGACGCCTGTCCAGCACTCTCTGTAAGTCTTGAGAATTGTTGAAGGTGAACAATAATCGATCTTCATGTTCTAAGATTTTGAGACCAGAAGGAGGATTCCACGCTTTTAGGATGGTATTCTTGACCCCTGTTTTGTTTAAAGCCTTATCACTGATGATTTTTCCCACTAGCATACAAGGTTGAGCTGGGTTTGGGAGATTGGGGTCAGATTCCAGGCTTAGTGGTTCTAAGGTGCAGTTAAGGCGGGTGGTTTGATCAATGAGATCATTTATGTCTTGGGTGTTTGGTGGTTGCATGATTGGTACTGGGCAAGAGGATAGAAAGAGAGGTAGCCAGGAAGAAATGGACTGGTCAAGAAATGGATTGGTCAAGAGGGAGTTAGTGAAGGAGATCTATCACTATGGTAGAACCCTTCTACCAGAACTGAAGATGCCTACCAAGGATCAGAGGAAAACGCCAACCTTACAGGCGTAGAGAGGCACCTTGTTTGATAATCAAGTATACAAAATTGTCACTTATGCAGCTTAGGAAAACATGAACACATAGAATCACCAATGTCGAAGAGAACTTCAAATATGGACTCACTCGCTAGGCAGGTAATCCTCACTAATCCCGACGGAAGTGGGTGCGGGTGTCTTAGGGGAGGGAGGAAGGAAGCAAAGCAGCTATGACCAATCTGAAGTGCAATCCAGGTCTAATCCAAGCGCTCAATATGATGTAACAACTAATCTCACGTGCAATCCATGTCTAGCCTCGTTTGATACATCATGTTTTCACCGAGTATCAGGCCTATCCGACGGAATAATCATAACACTACCACGAGCAAGAGTGTAAAATGGGTTTGCTGCCCGACAAAAATACTCCCAAATACAAGGACGAAGCACCCATTAATGGCACGTCTTACTTCATAAATCAGGGTGACTTTACTGTTCAACAAAGCACACTAAAGTATCTATTGTCAGATCATATCCCCCCAACCTCACAGTTCTAGCCATGCCTCTTTGAGCATTCGACATAATTTAAAGAGTTAATTAAGCGGTTGACCATCGAATTATTCGGCAAATTCTACTTTGATCATTGTATTTTGATTTGTGTCAAAGTGACCATTGAATTCTTTAATTGATTTCAAATAGGTCATTCTGTTAATTTTGATCCGTTAACTGTCCATGTACGAGGCACACGAGGCTCAAATAAAGGGTAAAATTGTCAAATAAAAACAAACAAGATTCTCATTTAATTTTTTTAGTCTAACTTATCTTCAGTTAACCCCAACAAATTTTTTATTTCTTAAATGACCCCAAGAAATATCTATTCCTTGATTTCTCCCCCCTCATCTATCTCTCTCTCTCTCTCCACCAAATGGAACCGCAAACTGCCTCCGTGTTCTCGCCGCCCCCACAAATCAAAAGATCCCTCTCTTACAATGATCACCACCCCCCGCCGACCACAACTACCTAGATTGTAATCCATGATTGGTGGCTCTGTGGTTAACGATCTGGGTAGTGGTGGTGGCGCTGTGCCGAAGATTGTGGATATTTGTGGTGGTAGTGTGGCGGAGCTAGGTAACCGGCCATGGTGTTGCCAAATCTGTTCGTGGTGGTGTCCTGGAGATCTTGCTTTGTCAATTAACGTATGGTGGTGGCACTGTTGTGCTTACAATGATGGTACAATGGTGGCAGTGTTGTGACGGAGTATGGCAGGGTGTTGCGACGGCATCGCTGGTGGTGAAATGTGGTGACGATGGTGGCTGGGTGTGGGTGCTTTGGTGGTTGGATGTACTGTGGTGGTAGTTATGGGTAATGGGGCCATGGTTGCATTAGGTCAGGATGATGGTGGCTTGTTGTTGGCATAGAGAGGACTGTGGGCGGTTGGCTTGGGTACGGTGGTGGCCAGATGTTGGATTGTGGTAATGGTTTGTTTTTAGAATAATGGTGGTCAGTCATCAGTCGTGGCTACTGGTGGTTGACCATGGCTACTGATGGTTGGATGTAGGTAAGATAGGATTGATGGTAAGGCAGATGGGTTTTTTTTTGGGAGAGCAAGGATGAACGTATGGTGGTGATAATGGGTGGTAAGGCCTGGGTGAAGTGGGGTGGCTTGGTTGTAGTGGTGACGGGAGAAAGACGAAATAAGAAGAAATAAATTAAATGGGAGAGAAAAAGAAAAGAGAATAGAGAGTGACGAAGTTATCCCTGAATTAAGCCACTTAACAAACTTGAGATTAACGGACTTTAGACATATTTTATGTTTTAAATATCTATATTTATGGAGCTAATTACTTGCCACTGCTGGTAAACTTAGCTTAAGTTGCTATCGTGATCTGTGCTTAGCACAATCCAAACAAGAAATTTTATGTAATACATTTTCAAATCTTCTTTGAAAGTGAAATCACCGATTCAAGTACGTCATCCAAACACACTCCACATTTATGTTTAACAAAAATGTATATTTCTATCAATGAATGCTATTGAAATAAAGAAAGGAAGGAAGGAAGAAGAAGTAAAAACAAAATAGTTCAAAATTTATCATATTTTGGTCATTGTAGTGGCACCAGTCCAATGATCCAGTTGAACCGATCCTATGAAAAATATGCCTTAATCAAAATGTAACGTTCGGATCGGCGGCAGCTATAAAAGATCGGTGGCATATATATTAATGCAATTCCTTGGCATATAACCATAGGATCGACACCACTTCCTTGGATCGGTGACACCTATCTAACGGTTTATAAGCCTTATAACCTCAAAACTTTGGAATTTTTTGGAGTTTTTCAAGGCTCTAGCAACTATATTTTTTAAAATTTGTGACTTTTCATTAAAAGTGCTTAAGCACCAATTCAATGCTCATATAAATAAAGTCTTGAACTTCATCGTAACATTTTGCAATCCGAATATTCTTCTATTTCTCTCTAAAACTTTGTGAAATCCTTACTTAGGGTCATTTGAGTTTTATCGAAGTGAGTTCTTGGTAGCGTAAGAGAATAGTTGAAGTGCAATCTTCAATTTTCCAAGACATTGGGCATTGTATCCTATGGATAGATTTTCCTTGAGTTCATATGCACTCCTGCCTCATTTGAGAAAGAAAAAAAAATTTAGAATGGCTTCTTACAACAAAAAATTTGTTTCATTCCTTTCCTTCTTGACTTTTCTTTTTTTTTTGATAAATCAGAGAATTGCATAGATAAAGGTTGGTTACAGTGCTAAACAAACCGACAAAGGAAAGTAAAGTCATGACGCAAGCGTCAAGAGGTACAGACAAAGCAGAAATAAAATAATACAAGTGACACCAAAAAACAAGATCTTGCACCAAAGGGAAATCAAAACGGATGAAGTCGAGAGAGAGATCTTATTGCAGCAAAATCTCCTGCACCCAGTCCTGATATACGGATATCCGGGCATAACACGCAAAAGCTGCTAAAGATCTGGCCTCTTTTAGATGCAAGGCTGTAGTCCTGTCAATGCTGCAGTAATGAAGATCAGCTATAGTATAACAGGTATCATATAGAATCGGTGCCACCTGAGCAGGAATATCGTCAGTGTCCGTCATCTGAGATAAGAGAAGCTTAGAATTAGTGAGAATTTTAATATGAAATAGATTCCGATGCTTCGCCCATTCGACCACAGTAAGAATTCCCATAGCCAGTGCAGATGATGGATCAGAGGCAGATTTGGAGATTGCTGCAGACCCGCACCTTTGATTAAGATGGTTAGAGCATGAGATGCCGACCCCTACTTTTAAAAGTTTTGGGTTGAAGCAGATAGCCATTTTTAATATAAGAGGATCTAAACGGTTGCAAGTGCATGGCGTCTCATATTTTTGAAGGTCAAAGGGGAGGGGAAGCAGTGTAGTATGCGGTGTGAGAGTAGTATCTGAGGGGAGAGAAGTTTTATGGTAGGCTAAGTTGACTTTGCGGTGAAGATTTTGGATACTACGAGTTACGTCAACAGGCTTGAATTCAGTTTGACGGAAAATTTGATGATTGCGGTGTGTCCAGATACCCCATAGGGTTGTAATGATAGCCTGAGTGTTGTTTATATGTGAGCGTTTGAGGATTGTGTGCTCAAGCCAAGCGATGAGCCATTCCCGAAAAGGGCTCCATACATAGTCAGATTTGATACCTGCAGGTCCGCCAAACCAAATAGGTCGAACTTTTGGACACGATAAGAATAGATGATCAATAGTCTCCAGTGAATTAAGACATAAGGGGCAATCAGCTGAGGCGGTGATATTGAAGCGCTGGAGTGCCGTGTGCAAAGGAAGGCGATCCCATAAGATTTGCCAGACAAGAAATTTCATTTTGTAGGGAACCGGTAGAGACCAAACGGCTTTCCAGAATTTAGATTCCGGAGACGGGAGGGATGTCAAATGTCCCAAACTACGGAGCTGGATTGTTTTTTGCGAAAAGAGTAAAGAATATGCGGTTTTGACTGAGAAGGTCCCAGAAGAAGTGTAGTTCCATATCTGCTGGTCTTCAATACTATGAGGGGATATATGAATGGCACAGATCTTGTGTACCAGTTCTGGACTGAACAGAGTGTTAAGAAGATTAATGTTCCAAGCTCCATTGGAGATAAGATTGTTGACAGTACCAGACGATATAGAGAAGTCCGAACCACTGTAGATGGGTTTGGTCTCGCAATTGGGAATCCATGGATCAGTCCAAATTGAAATTTGGGAACCGGTACCTACTTGCCAACGGAGACCACTGCGAAGTACTCTCCGGCCAGCGAGAATGCTCCGCCAACCCCACGTGAAATTTCCTTTGTCAGGGCTGGATAAGAAATCAGACCGAGTACAATATTTTCCAATCATTACTCGAGCTAGAAGGCTATCAGGTTCCATCCATAACCGCCAACTGGTTTTGGCTAAAAGAGCTAGGTTAAAGATGTTTGAGTCTTTAAAACCTAGCCCCCCTTGAGATTTGGGAGCACATAACGTATGCCAATTGAGCCAATGAATTCCTTTTTTATTCTCGTCACCCGACCACCAGAATCTACCAAGGATCGAATTGATTGCTTTACAAACATATTGAGGGAAGAGAGATACCTGCATGTGGTAAGTGAGGAGGGAAGAAAGAACCGAGGTAATGAGAGTGGCACGTCCAGCTTTGTTGAGCAGACAACCTTTCCAACTAGCACATCGGTTTTGGATTTTCTTGATGAGTTCACAAAAGAACATTTTGCGATTACTTACAATATCTAAAGTGCTGCCAAGGTATTTCCCAAAAGAATTTGACGTTGGAAGACCTAGACAGTGCGCAAAGAGATGAGATTCCGCAGGCGAGGCATTGGGGCTAAGAGTAAGAGAGGATTTGGTAAGGTTGAGTTGCTGCCCTGATTCGAAACAGTACCGCTGAAGAATGAATTTTAGATGATGACACGTTGTAAGGTTAAACTTTGTAAACAACATGGCATCATCCGCAAAGAATAGATGATTTATCGGTGGACTGCGGATACCAGCTTTGAGACCAGGAATAAGGCCAGAGCCCTGGGCCTTTTTAAGGGAAGCTGAGAGAACCTCCGCACACAGGATGAATAAATACGGCGAGAGGGGGTCACCCTGCCGAAGACCGCAAGATGGTTGAAATCTCTTGGAAGGAGAACCATTAAGTAAGATCTCATAGGTTACAGATGTAACACAAACCATAATCAGCTGAATAAATCGGGACGGGAACTTCATTTGATGTAGGACAGCTTCCAAAAATTGCCAGTTTATTCTGTCAAAGGCCTTGCTCATATCCATTTTGATAGCTCCCAAAATTTGTTTGTTGCCTTTAGAGGTCCGAATTTTGTTTGTGAGCTCTTGAGCAATGAAAATGTTGTCACAAATTTGCCGTCCGCGCACAAAGGCATTTTGATGATCGGAGATGAGATGAGAAAGATAAGGTTTAATGCGATTTGCTAGTGTTTTGGCAATGATTTTGTATATGGTATTGCAAAGAGAAATAGGTCGGAAATCACTTGGTGTGAGAGGGGTATTACATTTCGGAATTAACACAATAAAGGACTTATTGATGGCTTTGAGGATGTGCCCTGAATGAAGGAATGATAGTACTGCTGAGGTGATCGGTCTGTCAAGAAAAGCCCAACATTGCTGATAGACCAGGGCTGGAATGCCATCGGGCCCGGGTGATTTGGTAGGGTTGATTTCAAAGAGAGCTTGCTTCACCTCTTGGCTATTGAAGGGTCTTGCTAGCCAAGCTGACTGATGAGGAAGGAGGGATGCAGTTAGATCAAGCACCCCTTGACGGTTCGAGTTAAGATCACAAGGAGTAGAGGGAGGACAATAAATCTTCTTAAAATGCGAGAGAAGGCATTCTGAAAGTGCATCATGATCATTAAAGGTATTGCCCATATCATCCGAGAGGGAGGAGATTTTGTTATGATTGCGACGGATTAAGGTGGAAGTATGAAAAAAGCTAGTGTTCTTGTCACCCAGTTGCAGCCAACGAATCGATGATTTTTGAGCCCAGAAAGATTCTTCACAGTCAAGTAGCCAGTCCAGAGAGGTCCTAAGAGATTGTTCCATCGACTGAGCATCAGGGTGAGGTAATTGACTTTGGAAATGTAGAAGCTGATTTTTGGTCTCCTCAATTTGAATCCTTAGATTTCCGAAGCTCTGTTTATTCCATACCTTCAGCAGATTCATCATTTGTGTCCCCCAAAAGGTTAGCTTGAATAGAGGGGATCCATCACATGCCTTTGACCATGCCTCATGAATGACCTGCTTACATTCAGGGTGTTTAAGCCACATAGCTTCGAAACGCTGGGGGCGAAAGAGGAACTTTTGAGGAGGTGAAGTATCCAGTAAAATGGGTGCATGGTCAGAGGACTGAATACCCAAATTCTTGAGAAGCGCGTGAGGAAATAAGGATAACCAAGGGCCCTGGGCTACACAGCGATCAAGGCGTTCATAAGTGCAAGACACGCCTTCTCGATTATTAGTCCACGTAAAGGGGGGTCCCACCCAGTGTATATCAGTCAATAGATTAAGATTTAGGAAATCTGAAAGGAGATTGTGGCCAGGAATACAGGAGAAATTTGCGCCTGATTTGTCGGAATAAGACAAAACTTGGTTGAAGTCCCCCATAAGCATTAAGGGAGTGCTGATAGGAGACAGGATATCAGAAAGACGGTGCCAAGTGATCTTCCTTTTAGAGAGATTCGGATGCCCATAGATGAATCCGGCAGTCCAAAGAAGCCCCGAAGGAGAACTGAAAGTGACGAGGATGAGATGCTTGTCTTTATACACCAAAGAGCCGGAGATTTCGTCCGTCCAACCAACCCAAAGCCCTCCTTTGGTACCAAGAATTCCAGACGGTTCAACTCCAAATGCAGAGGTAAACCCTAACTTGTGAAATTTCATAGAAATAGAGGAAACATCCAGTTTGGTTTCTTGAAGGAACAAACATTGGGGTCTATGAACACGAGTCAATTTTATTGCTGCTCAAACTGTGCGGGCTTGACCGAGCCCACGACAGTTCCAGCAGAGAAGCTTCATTTACGGCTAAGGGGTTGCGAAGGGGCAACTCCCGAAACCCGACATGAGGCCAAAAGCAACGGAAAGGAATGAACCCGAAGGAAAGGATTATCACGGATACTAAGGCTCCGCTTTTTGGAAGTACGGAGATCTGAGAGGGTAGAGGGTGAGAGAGAGTCTAATGAAGACCTATCGACATAAACGTATGAAGGTAGGCAAAGGTGAAGAGGAGATTCGGAGATCCTTCTTAATTTTTTTAGTTGTGTTTGGTAGTAAGAAGAAAATTTTAGAGGGAGAGGTGTTTCCAAAGAGAAGTCTAGAGGCAAGGTTTTACGCCTTTTCCTAAAACAGGGACGAAGGTCTACCGACACATCCGTCCAGAAAAGCCCTCATTTTCTTTTCAAGGGTTTACGCAGGCAAAAGAAAGCAGCAAAAATAAGACTAGCTAGCAGGTAAGAGAAGCTGAAGGAAAAATTTAGATGACAAGGAACGGGTGGAGGGTCACCTGGCGGGTTTGGAGGATTGGCCAAGATGATCTGTTTGAGCTTTTTCCTGCCTTGAACTTCCATAACTTCATTGCAAGCTGTGGTCCGTTTTTTGCTGTCTAAAAGAGAGATGATTTTGGGCGATTCCAGTGCTACCACTTGAGACAGGGGATCATAATCTGGGGCTTCAAGTTGATCAGAGTCCTCACTTGAGACTTCAAAATCCGGGGCAGTGAAGATCGTCCCCAGGCTTGGACGTGGAGGCTGCGAAGATTGCTTCTCCAGAACTGCTTGCCAATAAGGATCCTTGTCCAAGAAATGAGGTGCTAGTGATGAGGATATGAGTTCCTTAACAGAAGAGGATGAAAGGTTAAGAATAATATCCTGTTTACTACGAGATAAAGCTTGGGATAGGGCCAAAGGCGAAGGATCAAATGGTGCCATGGAATGCAGTGTTGGTGGCAGGTTAGGAGTAATAGGCGTAGCAGGAGGTTGCCTGGAGGATGAAGGGGAATGCTTTGCCGAATTGTACAGGGCTTGAGGGCTGCTATTGGGCCACAGGGATGTTTGGGCGTTGGAGTGAGGTGTGGGCCAGGATGAAGTGAAGAGATGATGGTTAATGGGTTGAGCTAAAAGAGATAGCCCAAATTCGGATAAGCCCAGAATAAATTTGGCTAGGTTAATGGGTGGCCTCGGTGGGAGTTGGGCTTGAGAAATGGGCCCAGTCCAAGGAGTAAGGGATTGGTCCAAGGGTTCTTCTTGAGTCTCTAAGTCGGCAGTACGAAGGAAGCCCACTTCTGGCCGAGAGACAAGAGCAGATGGATGAGAATCAAGAGAAGATTTTGGAGAAGATCTGGTAGAGATTTGCATGCACTGTGCTGAGAGAAGATCAACATCACCAAGTTGATCTGTAATCAAATTGGGGATGGGGTTGACAGGGGAAGTGAGATTTTCCAAATCTGCTACAGGGGTGATGGTCGGCAGGTGAGACCGAATCCCAGAAGCTGACGTGGGCCACAGTGAACCGGGATTGCCTTTCAGCTGGCCGCCGGCGTCTTCATCTTCCGGCGAGAATTTTGCAATATCCAGTGGGGGAATAGGTTCAGCAGCAGGAATAAGATCATAATCTTCAGTCATAGGGAAGTCGATTGAGCCGAGTCCCAAATTTGATTGATGATCTTGGGTTGGGGTAAAGAGAGGCTGAAAAGGGATGGGGATTTGGTTGTCCGGAGCAAAAGTGTAAGGGCCCTGAGCAGATTCAAGATGGTCAATTTGCACATCATCGTGCCAAGTCTCATTCATAGCTTGCGGCAGAGTCTCCCTCTCACCGCTATGGGGCTCAGTGTCGCTAGGGAGGGGGGATGTAGGAGCTGTGGTAAAAAAGTCATCGTCACTGTCGTCCGTCGGAGGCTCGGGTGAGAAGGCATCATACATGTGGGTTAGCACCAAGCTAGGACCGTTAAGGGAGATGGTGATTCTAGAGGTGCGATTCCAGTCGGAGTTGGGAAAAGCTCGGAGAGTTTTGGCAAACATGGGATACCCATCTAAAATGAATGTCTCATACAGATTAGGACCGGGGATATGCTCAGTACGACGAGCTAGTAAATCAACCACTTCAAGAAGAGAGGCATTGCAGTGAATGTTTTCATGGCCGATTCGGCCGCATCGAAAACAAGCCATAAATACGCGCTCATAGGTGCAGCGAAGGATTTGGACGCCCATGGTGTCTAATAGTTGAAGGAAGATAGCCGGCAGGAGAGGGGCATCAAGGAGCACCCGAGAGAGAGAGAGAGAGATGACCAATTGTAGAGGCAAGACTATAAGAAGACCGTTCTCTCACTCATTTTCAACTCTCTGGATGAAAATAAAATTTGAGGTTTGACAATTCAACAGTACGAACAAAAATCATCTACAATGCATGCAAGTATGACATTGTTTGGTCCATCTATGACACTGTTTGCGCTAATATAAGGTAAGTGTTTTCCTTTCATTATTTCTTCGTGCTTGAGCACGATTATAAATCATACAAAGTTTATATTAACTTGCCTCAATAGTTACTATTTTAGTTAGACATTTGAGATCGAACAATCAATTATGAAAATAGACGAGTAAAAGTTACGCGGTTGAGTTCGGTTTGAACTCGGCTCTATTAGTATAAAACTATGTCACATTAAGTTACTAAATTTGACGATTGAGTTTAACTTTTGCTAAACTTCATTCGTGCAACGACCCAACATCGCTTGGAACTTGAAAGTATAAAATTGGACACGAGCTCGAGCAATGCGCGCTTGTCACTTAGACAAATTAAGTCCACGTACATATCCAATTACAAGCATCATATCCTCAGAATTCATACCAAAATGCACATCAATATGAGCAGATAATATTAGCTTGTTTGAACATGCCAAATTCTATTTTATCCGACTGAGCCTCACTAGGTATTTAAATCCTTATTGGAGTACCAAAAAATTGTTTTTCTCTTTTGGAAAATGAGTACAAGATTTGCTGAGTTGAGGGGTCATGCAACTACCTGTGCCCCCAAGCTCATGTATAGGAACACAACATCTATGATGGTCGAAAAACAAGAAAATTGAAGATACAAAAATTAATGTAGTTAATAAGTTTTGAGTAAAATGAGAAAGAGAGTATGAAACGGACTACTTTACATTTAACAGCCTGACTTTGATCTCCTTCCAACTGTTTAATTCTCCTATAGGAAGCATGTCTTCAGTTACTCTCTCTCTCTCTCTCTGAAAGACACAATCTGTCTGTCGTTCTAAATATAGACCAATCCATCTGTATGCATAATGACTCTCCTACAAGGATTGGCGGACTGATTCATATTTGTACCTCCTCTTGGTTGTCTTTTCTAATTCTAAGCTTTTGACATTCGGTAACCATATACAAATAACCCCCCAATCCCCTTACCTCAACCCTTCCCTAAGCTTTCTCCAAGCCAATCTTTCTCTATTTCATTCTCTCCTCTCCCCCTTCAATGCCGCCCCTCCTCCCCCCTCGGCCCCAAAAATTTTCACATTGGTGGTGAGGTGGGAGGAGGAGGAGGTGGAAACATGGCAGAAGCTCTAGAGGACCTCACCCACATCGTAAAAGGCAAGCGAACCAAACGACAGAGGCCACAATCCCCGATTCCTTTCATAATCACGGCCCAATCGTCGAGCGGAGACGGAGGCGGAGGAGGGTATGTCAGCAGCAATGGTGGAGATTATTACGGTGATTGCACCACCGAGGAAGACGAAGACACCGCCAAGTGCCTAATCCTTCTGTCCCAAGGCACAAAAAATGATAACCTCGTGGACGAAGACTTTGGTGGTACGCCCTCGTCTAAATTCACCAGCAAGAGGTATTTGGAGACTCCCACAAGTGGAAATGGAAAGGCCGGTATCTACGTCTACGAGTGCAAGACTTGTTATCGCACTTTTCCTTCGTTTCAAGCCCTCGGTGGCCATAGGGCCAGCCACAAGAAGCCCAAGAACATGGCCGAAGAGAAGAAAAGGCCGCCGCCTCCACCTCCGCCACTGGTTTTGTCAGATGATGAAGAGTTTTCTTTCAAGAAATATAACCAAAACAACATAACTTCTTCTCCGCTTTCCCTTCCATTGACGCCAAAGTCTTCCAAGGTTCACGAGTGCTCCATTTGTGGCGCGGAGTTCACGTCCGGACAAGCGTTGGGGGGTCACATGAGGCGCCACCGGGTGTCCGGGGCTACGAGCATGGGCTTGTCTTTGAGTCCACGTAGTCCAATTCCTACTGCTGTTGAGTCCGAGGATGGTAAGAAAACCAGGGATGTCTTGTCATTGGAATTGGATCTCAACCTTCCTGCTCCAGAACATGATCATCTTCGCGATACCAAGTTCGCCTTGACCTCAAAGCAGCAGCAAGAACAGCAGCAAAAACAACAATCAGGGCTTGTTTTATCCGTCGGACCAACATTAGTGGATTGTCACTTCTAAGGAGGTTACAAAATTCTCTTATGCACGATTCTTCTTCGTTTTAATCATCTCAAAGCTAAATGTGATTAATTACCATCCATTCTTTCATTTATTATTAATTCCAAATCGGAAATTCTTTTCCCACGTAATTGATAAATGGACTTGAAGTTGTTTGAGTTTAAATCCTTTCTTTAGGTGTGTGATCTGTCTGGGCTTTTTTATCATGAAAAAAGCATATAGGGCATCACTTTCGTATTTAATCCCAGTGAGTAGCTGTAGGGATGGTAATAGGGTGGATCGATGTAGGGATGGTAATAGGGTGGATCGATGCAGGTTAGGTAAGATCTGTAGCCGCCCCACCACCCCAAACATGTGACTCCGACTCCGTCCCGTCCCGCCATCGGGTCTGAAGATGGTAATATCATCATGGATCCGACCCAATTTTGGGAAAAAATCGCAAACGGTCGACCAGGAAGACGAGAATGACCACTCGCTTACCAGGAGACCTCCTTCTCGATCTAGAGTTCATTAAAGTCAAAGAAAGAAGTCCTCATTCCCAATCTAAAGTTCCTCAAAGTCAAAGAAAGAAGATCAATGAACCCTTCTTCTTCGAAATCGACACAATAGCCTCCCTGAAAAAGAGGTCGAGAAGCGGATCGACAACATGAACGAGCTTTGTCGGTGATGGGATGGATGGCGACTAGTGAGGTTAGTAATTCGTTGTCGGTGAATGGAGTAGCGTTGGTGGCAAGTGGTAGCTGGTATGGCGGCTTGAGGCAGAGATGACCGGAGTGGGCTCCGTCGGTGGTGGAATGACTGGCGATTGGTGAGGCTAGTGCTCCGTCGTCGGTGGATGGAGCAGTGCTGGTGGACAAGTGGCTGATGTGGCGGCTTAAAGCATAGTTGAATAGAAGAGAGAATAGAGGAGAAAGATGACAGAGGTTAGGGTTTTTTAGTTAACAATGCATCTATATCTATAATACCTATATCAATGTAAATCATATATCAATGTAAATCATTTCTGAACGATTATATCCTCTGTTAATTACGTCAATAACACTTTTATCCTACATTTACGACTCCCTATTAAATTTGGTTGAAATTAAATGAACATTGGGTTTTGAATTTAATTCTAAAAATTGGGAAATGAAAAGTTTGATGAGGAAAAAAAACAAATAAATTCCTTTATTACTCTCTTTGTAATTTGGTTGAAATGAAATAAATATTGGATAATGAATTGCGTAATGAGAACTGTGATTTATTTTCCCTTGCATTTTTTGGTTAGCAAACAATTTAACCAATTGACAAACTAAAAAATAAAAACAAAACAAAGAAACTAAAAGACGTGAAAAATTAATTAAGAAACAAAAAGTTGTTGTTAAAACAAAAACGGGAAAAAAAAAAACAGTGTTAAATATGCATCAAAAAATGAGAAAAAAATTAGGCTTAAATATGGTGCCAATTCAAACTGAAAATCTATTTAGTCACGCACATGATCTTGAAAATTACAAATCTTAAATGTATACCGTAAACCAATTTAACAGATTATAAAAATAAAGACGTAAATTCATTATTTTAATTCTTTTTTTTTTCTAGCAGCACCAAAAAAAGCTAATGATATGACCTCAAAAATTACTCTTGACCACATCCACGTGCAATGCACGTGCTCAATACTAGTACAAAGAAATGGATGGTTGAGACTTAATCTGAACCACGATATAAAAGCGAAACGGGTGCGGGGCAACGGGTCGAGTTGGATGGTCAGGCGAATACCCTTAAAACAATACTCGCCTCACATGCATTGAGCTTCTTGAAATTAGATACCAAACTCGCCCCATAACCTGATTTAAGTCCAAAAAGAACTATGTTCCCACAGGAGCGGAGCAGGGCGAATATCTGCGGTTCCAATTGTCATCTCTAACCTGAAATTTTCACATGAATCCACCCCACTTTTTGAATAAGTTCCCTTTTCTTGATGCAGATGCTAAAATGGTTTCAGAAAAACACATCCGTCCATTCTTGGCCCCATTTATTCTTGGCTTTGGTTGGTCCACCGCTCTTTTAGCAGCTGACTGAATACTCCCATCCATTGCTTCAAGACCGGCCAAAACATTGAACTTGGGCCAATAAAGACTTATAATGCCTTGTGCATGAAACTAAGATTTTTGTACTGATCAGCACATGAACTATACCAAATATAGTACTTCTCATTGATAGTTTGACACAAATAACATATTGAATGAGTAATCCAACTTGCGTAAAGCTAGGAAGTTTTAAAATTATCTCTTAGTCCCTTAAAACGATATTGCATCTTAAAAATACTTTTGCGGAAAATTTTATCCTCAGAGTTTGCCTTTTCCAAAACATTCTTATTCTCGCATTTGAATTTTCCATTTGGCTTATCATTATTAGGTGTAAACTGGTCCGAAAACTCATGTCAATCACGGGACGTAGGGATGGCAAAAAAATCCGAACCCGCGGATTTCCGCCCCGCCCCGCCCCGATAGGAGCGGGTTTTTTTGACTTTGACCGGGTCGTGGGGCGGGTATAAAAAAAAAAAAAAAAACCCGCAGCGGGTTAGGGTCGGATATGGTATTTACCTATACCGCCCCGTGACCCGCCCCGCCCCGGTATACATACCCTAATAGGAGCATTAATCTCAGCCGTCCATCTATACATATATATATGCCTACTTTCCACAGAATACCCTAGATTTGTTTGCTTTCCTCTCCAATCTCTCTCGGCAGACCAAAGACAGCCACACACACGGTGCACGCTCACGGCTTGGCAACTCGCACCTCACGAGTTGGAGACCACCGCACCTCGCACGGCTCTCCACCGCACCTCGCACGGCTCTCCACCGCAGCACCACCTCGCACGGCGACGAACCAACACTGCTACGGCCGACGAGCTTGATCGGATCTACTGCCAGTACTCCGACGAACCACCACTGCGACGAGCTTGTTCTCATAGTTGGATCTACGGCGACGAACCACCACCGCAGCACCACAAGGCGCACGGCTCTCAGATTTGGATCTGCGGCTCTCAAATTGTTCACATAGGATCGGGTAAATTGTTCACGGGGCGGAGCGGGGCGGGTTCGGGGTTCCTAAATATACATAGGATCGGGTATGGTATGTAACATAAATAACCCGGACCGGGGCGGGGGCAGGGCGGGACAAATTTCACTGAGTAGCGGGGCGGGGTCGGGTTTTGCAAAACCCGCATCCGACCCCCCCCCTTGCCATCCCTCACGGGACGGTCCTATTAAAAACCATACACTTTAGAAGTTTTGAGTCTATAATAAAACCTACTGCAGACTCGATTTTTTTATGGTAATTTTTGTAGAAGATTGTGACATTTTTTTTTTAATTTTGTTAACTTCCTTTTGACATCATAATAAATTAACCCCTATTGCAAAATAGAGTAGATACCCGATTTTTTCATATAGAGAAACAAAAGTTAGAAATTTACTTAAAGCTTTGTTTGAAAAGTTGTTGGTTTTTAATTTTTTTCTCCAGTTTTGTAAATTAGAGAAAAAAAAACGCGTTTGGCACACAATTTTCGTTTTTTTTTTCCTTTATTATTGAAAACCAGATTTTAAAACATGACAGTTTTTTAAAACTCTCATTTAGGAGTTTTTGGTTTTTGGTTTTTAGTTTTGATTTTTATTTTAAGACCAACATCACCACCCTCCCACCACCACAGCCACCGCCTGCCGGCAGCGACCGCCACCGCAAGCCACCACCAAAGAAAAAAATACAAAATAAAAACTAGGTAAATCAAACCCCCATTTGTTTTTGTAAAAAAATAAAATAAACTGGTTTTGCTTTTTATTTTTTTAGAACGGAAAACCAAAACTGGAAGTGATTTCTTACTTAGTACACAAAAAAAGGGGTAGACTTCACAAATAAGAATATGCAGAATATATATTGATATTAATTTGTTATTTTGCATGATACATTTTTATTGTGCTTCTGTAAGTATCATTTGAAATTAATATGTACGTTCCAACGGCATGCTCATAAAATTAACTACATACTACGGAGTAGTTTAATAATTAGTGGCCGGTAAGTATCCTTTAGCTTCATTGCATTTCTTGCTTCATTTATTATATAAAGTCTATAGACATGGCAGCTGAAAAAGTAGCTAATATTGAGAGCTCAATAAACACATGAGAGGAACTGAACCACTCTGGCTGTAGCAATTACTAGCTGCTAATTAATGGCGCCTTCTCAGATACTTGAACCTTCTTGAATCTCCGAGGAAGGAAGCACCGGCCACCAAATCGCTGCTGCATGTAAATGACCCCTGCAAACGCAACATCCGCACAGAGGAAAATGGCGTCCCAAGAACCCCAGTTATCACCTGTTTTAAGATTGTAACAGAACTGATAGTTGAAGGATGCCAGCCAAGTCCTGCGAATATAGAGGGGGGAAGCCTGAGCCTGAGGTAACAAGCCAACGCAAGGGAACTGATCGTTGGAGGATGCCAGCCAAATCCTGCGAATATAGAGGGGGTAAGCCTGAGGTACCAAGCCAACGAAAGTCATCCCCAAGTAAAACCAAGGAGACAAGCAACGTTCTCTTGAAACCTCGAATATGTTGAGGAGGATTTGAGGAAGAAGAAAACCAGGGGGGACCAAGCTGTCATAAGACCTTGGAGGCCGCATGATGCCATATGCGAAGGAAACAAGGACAGCTTTCTTCTCGGACGCCCACAAACTCTTTTTCTCTCCATCACTCAATTTTTGCGTCCATACCGTACGGTGGCCAAGGAGACTGAGAAGTAAGCCAGAGGCTATAACTTCGCAGAGAACCTGAATCACTTCAAGCCATCCGCCGCTCCCACCAAATGCGTTTTCTCCATTGCGAATTCTCAAAAGTAGAGCTTGAAAATTTTGCACAACAGGAACGATATGCCCAAAAGAAAGGATCACTAGCATGTAGAGTGAAATGAGAGGAAGAAGATCTGGGTGCTTTTTCGCATATAACAGTTGTAATCCCACAAAGACACATGCAAGCGTGTTGGAGACCAATCGCACTATGATCTTGAAGTCTGTCCTACTCCGGCGTACAGACTGTGTTGTCGCAGAATTACTGTAGAAAGCTTGTGCAGAAAGATTTAGCTGATCAAAGTAGAGAGGATCATTGTCCTCGCGCATGCTGACAATGCTTCCCTGCACATATCCCCCTTCTTGTAAAGAAGGAAGCTGGAATTTCACAAGAATATTGCAGTCCATGGAATCATGTGTTGGTTTCTCATGCGAGTACAGATTTCTACAGCCTATCATACAGAGGAATCCTGTCGCAGCATCATAAACCCCTTCAGCAGAAATCTTGATCATGCTGCGGTCTTCCCCATTGGGAGTTAAAGATAGGTTTAATGAAGAATCAACCAACTTCCCACTATACAGTAGTGTCAGGCCTATCTCGTAACTGATATTCACCGGACCGCTGTAGACGGTGTCAGGTTGCTCCACTAACTTCCATGATTGTCGTCCTGAATGCATCATTCTTGGACTATAAAGTGCATGGCCCACAGAGATTGGCTCGGCGTTACCCCAAAAACTTCCTCCTCTGGAAGTGGTATCCTGAAACTGGATGCGAATGTCGTAGGAATGCTCACTCGGGTATGTGCTCGCATTATTGACAACATTTCTTACCGGGCATGACCTCCTCACTCTATCCATTTGAGTATACTCATACTTTAAACTAGGTTCAACATCCCACACACGATTTTTATAGCTTTGAAATTTGAGCCTATCGAAATACCCCGACTCATCGGCAGATTTCGTGGTCCATATCTGTCCCTCCGTCATGACAGTGTTCCCGATTGACCAGACCGCAGGGTACCTCAAACTCATCCTAATTGAGCAGTCCCCAACATGAGCACTCTCCAAGGGATCTAACTGATTTAAGATCCGACAAGCAACAATAGAGAGCCTATTCTTGTTTGCATCCCAGGACGCTTCCGCAACGAGCGTTCTCGTGGGATTAAGAAATTTGTAATACGCCACAAAGCTCATCTTTGAAAATTCTAACAAATAACGTATTGTTTGTCCATCATTTGAGCAATCGATGGCTTTCAAGGTCATGAAATTGGGAGAAAATCCAAACTCTTCGCCTAAACTAGTACAGTTCTGGAAAGAAATGCACTTGCTTGCATAGTCCACTTTATAAGAAGTGAATGGCCTTGTGAGCATTGAACAAACACGACTTGGCTGCAGACTAAGGGAGGAATTCGGTGGATAATCAATCTCACCAGAATTTCCTTGATTAAATTCTTCTGAAACCAAGGTGTACTTGTAAGAATTCTCTTTAGAGAGCGCCAATATCGATATCGAGTCAAAGTAACTCGGATCATCTGCAGAACTCAAGCTCTCCAAGACTCCACTTACCAAAATGTTGGAAATAGTCTTATTTTTTGCATAATTAAGCTTAAGAACGGCGTCCAGATCAAGAATGTTACCTTCACTCGTGTACCAAGGAGCTGATCCTACCATGCATAGCTTCTCAGAAGATTCTGACCAGAAACCGTTGAACAAGAATTCCAGTTTTTGTCCCCGACGGAAGTCAGAATGCACGTATCCTACGGGATAAGAAACAACTGATCTGAACTTCAAGTAAGCTTCAATCATGTAGACGCCGGTGGTGTTAGTCTTATAGACATTGCTGGTGGTACCAAAGAAGAGTTTCCTGTCATAGTAATCACCAGACGAGTTCCTGCCAAGAATCATGTCACCACCAGAATAGTGACTCATTCCCAGTTTCATAAATGTGGTGTTGGTAGTTTCTTCAAGAACAGTCGGGACAGCCTCAGGAACGATAGAAGCACAGTGTTCAGTGTAGAAGATTGATGGAGTCACTGAACAATAGCATACAGTAGTGGAGAATACAACCAAGAGCAAGATCATGAAAATTGTATGAAGACATTGAAGTTGATAACAACCCATTGGAGCGGATATTGTGGAAGACTACAATCCTCCAGGACAGATGAAGAAGAGGAAGACTCAAGTTACTACATGCTGGTAAGAATCATCTACTTATAATAGTGTCTAACCAATCTCACAATGAAATATCCTGATAAGTACATAAATCATATATGTCACAATCTGTAAGCTGTATGCTATTTTCTTATTCCAATATACCTCTTTCTTTCATTGATGCAGTCGCCGGCAAAGTCAAACTGAGTCACACACTGATAGGACGAAGCACTCGGTGCCAATTTACAGAGTTTATACCAAGGTAGTAACCCAGATCGTTAGTCTAGTGAATGAATTGCCAAAGCAGTAGTCACATCGCAAGTTTCTATACCATTATTCTGTACATATCAAAGTTGTAAACATCACGCAATTGATAAAGTAAGGTAAAAGATTAAGACGGGTCGATATGATGTATGACTATCGTATTTTGGTTAAAGGGCGGAGGAAAAAGACGACCAAAGTTGGGAAGTTTAGGCTTTGATAACTCCGTTGCTTGTTCAAGACAAACAAATGATAGTAGCAAAGTAAGCTTCTCTGATGAAGTCAAACTTTTATGTTAAACAGAACTATTTCTACACTGGATCAATTTGCCAATGTTCCTTCATTCTTTTTTTTTTCTTTTTGGTCAAAAGTCCTTTTATTTCATTGAAGCTCAAACATGTATATGATCTCCTTTCTATTTTTACAAGACAAATCTGCTTCTATATAGAATAAGAACTAAAATATCCAACTATTTACAAGAAGATTCCATCACGTATCCCCCAAGCTGCACATAGTGATTGATTCCTCTCTGTTTTTGGTATTTTGCTCCAACTGCACATTCTATACTTGATCCATTGTTGTATTATACTAGCACATGTGAAGTTTGTTTTTGTTCAAAAATTCTTGCATTTCTCTCACACCAAACTCCATATACTGTCACAGCAAGGGATAGCTTGAGCAATTTAGCTCTGAGGCTCTTCCCTCTCAAGTGTAAGGTTGCCCATTCCAAAAGTTGTTGCCAATCTACCAGAGGCATCCTGCTTCCAAGTTTTGTGAAAATGAGTTCCCAAACCTCTTGAGTATAAGCACATTGTACAAAAAGATGATCTATGTTCTCCATGTGTTGCTGGCATAAGACACATCTGTCATCCTGTATTAGGTTCCATGCTTTGAGTTTTACTCTAGTTCTTATCCCCCTTTACATATCATCCATAAAAAGATAGAGCATTTTGGGATAGCTCCCGTGAACCATATGATCTTCCACCAGGTTGCCTTTGGTGCTTTTGATCTCATCCAATTCCATGCTGATTGTATAGTGAAAGTTCCACTGGGATGCAAATCCCATTGTATCTTGTCATTACATTCAGGTTTAGGTGTTGGTTGAGTACTAAGTTTGCCTGCCATTTGCTGAATTGCCTGAGATCTTGAGGTTTGCCAATTCCATTTGTCTCCTTCAATTATAGTTGCCACTTTAGCATTCCAGCTCATACCTGCATCATAGATTAATCTGTGTCCAAATTGTTGAGTTAAAGGACCCCCAGGTAGCCATCTATCTAGCCACAACCATGTAAGCTTACCATCTCCAATCTGATAGGTACATAATTGTTGCATTTGCTCCCTGTATTTCAAGATTTTGCACCATGTCCAGGAGAGTGTAGCAGGTGGCTTGAAAGTCCACAAATGCTTCTCCTTTATAATATATATGTATGACACCATTTGACACCATGTTCCTTCATTCACGTCAAATGTAAGTGACAAAAACTAAGATATAACGATTTCAGGGGTTTCAGCCATACTCGACCAGCCAAGTATCATAAGCAGATGCAAACTTAACCAATATGAGAGAGCAGTTTTGAGGTGCCAAATTAAGGGTTGGGTGACTAGAGCTCAGTCTCTGTTCCTCACACACGGGGGCAAGCATACACAGTTCTTGTCTAATTAAAACAAACAAGATGTCCTCCAAAAATCCAGCAAGTTTGAAAGCTTCCCAACATGCAAGAAGCATGTAAGTTGTTATCTTAAAGCTCTTGTCTCAATATGAAGCTGTCCAATAGTGAATAGTGTTCTTCCATGAGAGCTGAAAAAGTCAGCAATTGCCAATTATCCTTTGCTAATTCCGAGCTGGAACTCTGATCTCCATTATAGTTTTCTGGTGTAACTCTTCTAAGATTAAACAAAAGGATTTGCAAATAAAAGTAACTTTCTATGAGTTCTTAGAAAGGGAAAAAAAGATAAGAATACCAGTCTTCTTGAATAGTTGAGTCATATTTGCCTTCAGTAATACTAAGATAACTTGTGGTCAGTAACATAATTAGAAAACAGATTGAACAAAAAGAAGCAGATTTTGAGTTGTTTTTTGTTTTCCTGTTTCAGTGTGCGGGAAAGTGGGGAACAACTTGTTTTGCTTAGAGAAGACATGAGCAAAGTATATAGTGAACTGAAAGTTTGCGGATTCAATTGATCAAATTGGCCCTTCAAGGGCTATGGCCTGAAGGAGAAAGGACTTTCTGAAGGAGAGGAGGGAGCAATATATATTTAACTGTACCCAACATTTGAATCACAAAAGAGAGAAAAGGAACCCATTATAACGTACTAACATACTGTCCTAGAGTAATTGACAAGTCGTCTCACGAATGAACCAGCATGCTTCTGGTTCTCAAGTTCTGTAAATGTTGGTCTCCCCACAGGTTAAAACACTAGGATACTTGCTGAGTAGAAGATTTCCTTAACTATTTTCACAATTACAGTCACAGCTCGTCTCCATTCATCATCTACAAGGTGTCCATCACGCATAATATCATGCATAGAGAGATTCAGAAAGAGAGAGATGCACGCGCGAGCACGCAGATAAGGGATGGAGAGAGTTTCTACTATAGTTAAGCATACAGCGTACAAACTTTTCCTTATTCTACATATATAGGTAGCAAAAACAAACAGATCACTTCATGAGCCTAAATCCCAAGAAGCCTACAACAGTGAAATATGGAAAGTTTAGAGCGCCTAGTCTCCAAATCAGTTAGTCACTGCTAACCACGGGCACCTTTTCATACACTTCAGACTTCCGGAATCTCCCAGGAAGAAAACAGCGTCCACCAAAACGCTGCTGCAAGTAAATGGCTCCAGCAAACAGCATACCCCCACAAGGAATAATGACATCCGAAGCAGCAGAGTAAAAATCCGCGCTAGGGTTCGCGTAAATGTAAGATCCATCGACATGACGGTGCACATAGTTATGAGCCCTATAAAGATCATACGCATGAGGTAGTAAGTGAACAAAGGTGGTTCCGACATAAAAGGAATGAGATAGAGCACTCTCTTTCGACATCTGGAATATGTTGAGCAAAATTTGAGGAAGGAGGAAACCATCGAGAACCAAGCCACCATAAGACCTCAAATCCCCCCAAAGGGAATGCTCTTGATAAACAGCAACGTGATAGGTTGGACTGTACTTGTTCCTCTTCCAGTTCACAAACAAGGCAATGAAACCCCCAAGAACATATAAAGGTAAAGAAACAAGCAGTGTCTTCTTCTCAGAACCCCATAAACCCTTTTCCTTTCCATTACCCACTCGCGAAATCCACACCAGTTGAAGAAGACGGAATTGCAAGAGGAAGGCTACCATTGTAAACACTCGTACTATTACCTCATTCACCTCAAGCCAACCACCACTCCCAAACAATACATTCTGCTTATTGTGATTTTCCAAGAAGAGGGCTTCAAAGTTGAGCACAAGAGGGATCATGTGACCTAAGGTTAGAATTAAAAGCATGAGGAGCGAAATGAAAGGAATCGCGTCAGGGTGCTTTTTCAAGTAGAAGAGTTGTAATCCTGCAAAGATGCATATAAGAGTGTTGGATATCAAAACCATTGTGATCTCAAAACCCATCCTCCAGATGAATCTTTTCGCCTGGGAAAAGTATAAAGCAGTTGAAGACACATCGAGATGATCGAAATAGAGAGAATCATTCATTCTTCTTGTGCTTTCAATGCTTCCCTTGAGAGTACCTTGATTCTTCCCATTAACAGGAGGGAACTGGAACTTCACAAGAATCTCGCAGTCCAAAGATTCAGCAACTGAGCCTGCACTTCTACAGCCTACCATACAAAGGTGTCCTGTTTCCTCATCATAGACTCCCTCAGCCCAAATTTCTGCTTGCCTGTTGGGACTCAAAGATTGATTAAAAAAATAAGTCCCACCACCCAATTTAACACCATTCAGCGGTCTCAAGCTTATTATGTAACTAATATTAACGGGACCAGTAGAGCTGGTTTTTTCCTCAACCGCAGGTAGCGACTGAACTTCAGAGAAATCCATCACCGAGTCTGAAATGAACACGGAATCTCGTTCTTCGTAAAACTGATCCCCTACGAAGATTGGGGCGGCATAACCCCAAGCAGTGTTTCCTTGAGAACTTTTCACCGAAAAATCAAACCTCATATCTGAAGAATTCCCTTCCGGGTATGTCTCCCGCTTCTTTTTAACGGGCTTCTGTGCTTGGCATGACCTTTTCACTCTCTCCATTTCAGTGTACTCGTACTTTACACCAGGAGCACCCGTCACGCTATTATCAGAATTCTGAAAGGTAATCTTGTCGAAGTACCCTGAATCATTTGTGGTCTTGTTAGTCCAGATCTGTCCTTCAATAGTCATACTTTTTCCTATTGACCAGGTGGCAGGGTACCTCAAACTCAACCTTATTGAACAATCCCCAAGATGAGCACTTGAGAGAGCACTAGTGGCATCAAGTATCCGACAAGCAACAACAGCTAGCTGATTCTTCCTCCCATCCCAGGTTCCTTCCCCAACCAAAGCCGCGATGTGATCAAAAGCTCTGCTATGACTAACATAGGAATTATTTGGGAACTCTATCAGATACCTTAGCTTCTGTTCATCCTCGGAACATTGTATCGCGTATAATGACATTAAAGTGGGAACATATCCGATTGTGTCACCCAAAGGAGTACAGTTCTGCATGCAAGTGCTCTCATACTTCAATTTAAAGGTACTAAACCGCCATGAGAGCATCGAGCAGATACCTCCCGGACGAAGACTAAGGGATGAATTCGTCGGAACATCATCACCGCCAGAAAACCCTACGGATTCCTCAGAAAGCAAAGTGTACTGGTATTGTTTCATAGGAGGAAAGGCCAAAATAGAAATTGGCTCAAAGTAGGTCGTTTTATTAGGAAAACTCAAGCTCTCTAACAGACCAGTTACCAAACTCGTAGAAATACTTGAATTCTTAGCAAAATTAAGCTTAAGAACAGCATCAAGATTGAGATGGTTACCTTCTTTTGTGTACCAAGAACCTGATCCTACCACACAAAGCTTTCCTGAAGATTGTGACCACAACCCATTCAACTGGAAGCTCAGTGAGCCTAACCTGGCTCTAAACCGGGAATGAGTAGGGTTTCTAGGGGTCGAATTACTCATCAGATAGAACGAGTTCGAGGACGAAAACCTCACTCGTCCTTCAACCGTGTAAACGCCAGCGGTGCTGGTCGCATATTTAGTGAGAATGTCACCAGAAACAGCCTTGTTCGGGTAAAAGGAGAAACTTGAGTTTTTGCCAAGAATTCTGTCACCACCTTTGCACTGACTGGTGACTGTTCGAATAGATAGAAGGGTACCTTGTTCGGGAAAGGTTGGGGTCGCCTCAGGGACGACGGAAGCACAATGATCAGAGTAGGAGACAGTGGCAGTTGTTGAAGGGATTGATGTGGTTGCAAAGAGCAACAAGAAGAAGCAAGTGTTGAGCCATGCGACTTCACACCCACCTTTCCCAGACTTCATCTTGTTGACTCTTGATTCTTAAAGCCAGACTTAAGAACAAAATGATTATATGACAAAGCTAAGCTACTGTGTCAAGAGGGAACTGTCTTTCATTAAAAGAGTTGCCAAAACCTAGGAGGGTCCTAAGTTTATATATTACTACAATAGGTAAGACAGCAACAAGAAAGACTTGGAAATTTTCAGCCAAAACCAAAAGGAACGGCAGGCCATTTCTTAATCAGAGACCCCAAGTTTATATCACTACGATAATACATATGACAGCAACAAGAAAGACTTGGAAATTTTCAGCCAAAACCAAAAGGAACGGCTCCTAATCAGAGAGTAGACCGGAGGTTTTGGCTTCTAAACTCTGTAGTTTTTCCCTACCAAATTATTTAAGCCAATTGTGCAGATACAGACGACCAAGGATGACAAGATTTGTGCTTCGATTACTCCGTTGCCTGTTGCATGCTAGCAAAGACGGGAGATTAATCTTCTTTGTCAGAAAAAAGTTGAATAGCATTGTACCCTGAGGTTAATCATGTTTGGTTGCAATGAAGTTTAAAAACTAAAAATATCATGCAAAAATTAACGAACAAAACAACCGTGTACGCTATTAAAAAAAATGTATTCTAGAAATTGCCAATAACCGCAGGAGACGAAAAGAATAGGTAATATATTTTTTAGAACTCTCAAGTTAACCCAAATGGACTTATACTTGTTTACGGTTTCCAAGTAACGATGATCTAATAATTTGCTTTTCCGGTGGAAGACGATCAGTCAGTAAAAAGGGTACACGATTCAAAGTGCCGATAAATGACCTATGCAATTGACAGATGTACATTGGTAATCAATCTTTCAGAAAACAGAATAAAACTTAATGACCTTAGAAACACTACTTTAAGAAGAAATAGTTGAGACAATGCAAACACTTAAAAGTAAGATGAGTTCCATAAATCAAGATTAACATGGAACCCAATTGAACGACTCCATAAAATAGTCCCTTCATATCTACACCTATATACAATGCTATCCAACCATGATAGTCATCCTAAGAGTAAAAACATACAAATCTCCACAATTTTGTAAGGGTAAAAAAAAAAAACAAAGAATCCAAGATAAATTTACGTCTTACATGCAAATGCATCATCAATATCTCAATATTGCTATTTCATCAGAGTTAATCATGATTTCCGGCCTTGGGCAGAAGAGAAACTTGGCCCTCTTCATCATTGTGTCGGCGGGAGGAAATTGTTGCAGTCCTTCGCTCCCACTTTTGTAAATGCATCCACGAGCATTTTCACATGCCCAACCAAGTTTCCCTTGAACATCTGCGAGCAACTCTTGTCACCCTCATCAACATCTTGAACACCTCCTCTGACAAGACAACCCACTTGAGCCCCATCCATATACGCCTTACATGCCACCAGAATATCATGAGCATGCGTGCAAAAATGGCCCGCAACCAAGTCCTCAAAATGCTGCAGTTAAAAAGAAATTTTATCAACAAATAATGCACATAAAAGCCTCTCACCAAATCTGAACAATCTAATAAGGAGGCCTGCACATATATGTGCCACTTTCGGCCAATAATAATGCCAATTTCAGTTCATACCGCCACAATTGAAAGAAACTACTTCAAATGCCTGGAAATAGTAAGTTGTACAGTTACAAGTGGCCAGACAAAAGGTTGTGATGCTATTAACAATCCACAAATGCTACATGTCATACCTCCACTGAATTTATTGACAAACTCTTTAGAAGCTTTATTTCTCCCGTCTGAATTCCTTTCTTAACGTTAGAGATTCAGCCCAAGACAGTCCCAATGGTATAATAAACAAAAATGTATAGCATAATCATGATTGCTACAGCAAAGAGAGGGCCTCCGTAATACGTCTACAGACCTTCTCGGGGTTCCATCTTCTAGAGTCGTGACTGTCTGGTGGCTGCTCATCTGGGTCAATTTCTATAAAACTTGAAATTTACTTTGTTGGCTTTTCATAGATTGATCAGTTTTAGTCCTCACGGTGAATAACAAGGATTGAGTCATCATGGTCAGGTTTCTAACTCTTATTATCTTTGGGGGCTGATCCACAGCTAGCGCCAGGAAAGGCTTCATTTTCCCACCTAACCCAAGGCCGTCCGCGTCGCCACCGGGACAATCCCGATGAGTTTTTTTAAAAAATAAATCTCTACAAACTGTACCAAATAGTAGCGTTTCATTCTATCTGACCAAAATACCCCTGTTGTTCCTAGCTAATAACCATCAAGACATATTGTTACCAAACGCCTCTAAGGTAACCACCGCCTTTAACAAAACCAGTCGCTTGGGGATATTCCCGGTTCTTTCCCATTACCATATTTTTCTCTTCCTTTTTAGGTGATTTAACTTTTAACTCATTACGCCAATCTCTTTCTTTATCTCTCTGTGGATGCATCATAGAAATCAGTACGAAATCAGTACAAAATCAGGGTACCGATCCCTGAATTCAGCAACAATTGAGTGAGAAAACAAGATTTTGCGTTTGAATTGTTCAAGGAGTCACATGTGAAACAGTAGAAGCAGTTGCCTCCGTGGCATTCAAATTTTTGCGCAAGTCAACTCCCTTTGCAAAAGCTTGGCCACCATGTTAGAAGTTGGGGAAATGCATGGAATGGCCCTTTCTGAATAACCACAACAACTCGATTGCAAACCCCACTTCCCTTTCACACCAGTCTCACTCCACCGCAGCATGCACCAATTTCAGTGCATTTTTACCACCACCGATAGACCACTAATCTCTCCCCGCCATCGTCCTTTTTTTAATGTGAAAGCAAATTTTATTACGCATAGCTCCATGGAGCCCAGTACAAAGTTACAATGTAAGCCCCATCTACATGAAGCAATAAATAAAACTCGCCATGGTCGTCCAGATCTGTTGCTGCCACCATATATAGTCCATTTGAGGTGGTCAAGAAAGGCACTGTGCTTGTTGCAATGGCACCAACAAAGAGGAGGGCCACAATGAGGGAAGGGAGGTTTTGGTCGACAAATTTGAGCTCTCCAGGCCGATCACCACTGACCCACAACCAACCACCACGGTACCCACAACCAACCCCCATCTCCACCACCCTACACACAACCAACAACCACACCACCTCCACCGCAGCCACAACCAACCACCACCAATGGATCAAATGAGGGTGTGATGAACTAAAAGATACCTCATTCGCCGCTGTGCCGTCGTCCATCGTAATAAGGACACGTCGCCTGCTGTCTATCACAATTATTGCCGCCGCCATCAACGCTAATGGTGATGGCTTTTGAAACTTTGAGACAAAGGATTCATAGTGAAAAATGAAAGAGATATGGTAGATGGGTAAGATAAGGGTAAGGAAGGACACTTTCAAGACCACTACTCTTTGTAGTGGTTGGTCAGGATCGAATAGAAAAGAACAATCTTGACTGACTGCGTAGTGACGTGGACGGTCCTGGATCAGTTGGTAAAATGGGGCTATTCCCAGCGTCTAATGACGTAACAGGCTTTCACTGCTAGAGCTTCAATCCTTTTTTTAAGCCTTTTGGGCGATAGTCTTTTACCCCTAGAACTGGGGAAAGAAGAGACGAAATCAGCCACATTAACTTAAGTTTTTGTGAGTTTAATGGCTCCTTATATTATCTTATTTTCTTAACCACTCAAGCATTATTCAGAAAAACACGCCAAAGTGAGTGAATGCTCGTGCAAGGAAGAACCTCAACCATTTGTGCACAGCAAGAAACTGTGCAGAAAATCTAAGGCGGCCTAACAAAAACGAGCCGACAAAAAAAGTCCTCCAAACTTGGTTAAAGGCATCTCTATCCCCCCCCCCCCCCCCCACCCCACACACACAAAAAAAAACTTATTTTCTCTCCTTCCACAAGCACCAGAACGAGCGAGGAGGGATTATATTCCAAAGCTTCGGCATTCCGTCTCCTTTCATGAAATACGACTAGCTCCAAAACAAATCAGAACTGTACACAGCATCACCCCGCTAATGCCCACAAGAAAAACACCGAGCTCCAGAGCCCCTTAACCACTCAGCATGCAAGAGAAGATAATTCACCAACTCGCCTTCAGCTTTTGAAACAAAAATCAGTTGACTTGAACAATCCTTGTCCTAGGCAGATTATCACCAGTCAATATAACCTGCCCTAGCGGCTTCCCAGGCAAAGAAACACACCGTCACAGAGACCCAAGACCTCGAATCTCCATCCAAGGAAAAGAAGCAGCAGCATAGAAAGATTTTAACCAAAAATTTCCCTCGCCCCAGGAACAAAATCTATAGAGTAAATGACCAGCAAAAAAGCAACGACTCATTATAATACCCAATCTTGCAATTATCTCCTGAAATGCGGATTCCATGGCCACATTGAACTGCTTTGGAAAATATTCACAGAGCACCTCCACTCCGCACCAGTCATAGAACCAAATACGAGTACAAACCCAGTTCCAACAGCAAAGCCGATGTGTTACAGAAAGCACCTCATCCCTTACTAATACCCCGTCCAAAACTGGTACCACAGTTCTTGGAATCTCTCTAGGGAACAAAAAGTGTCCCCCCCCAAACCCCCAAGGCACGAAAGCACCCCCGTTTCTTTCACGGGAATTTGTCGTTACACACTGTTATACACTGAAGCTATTGCTATGAATAAACGACCAAAGAAGCACTTCCTGTGTGTTTATTATCAAACTTACTTCACTCTCGAGTGAGCAATCAATAGAACAACAGGAAATACGGATCCACTTCAAGAAACATCAATGGACATGCGAGGGGATTTAAGAACGGAGTTTGTGACAACATGGCTGCAGAAAATGAGATGAGAGAAGTTCACAAAATCTCCAACATAAATTGGTTGAAATGATTAACCCTTCACTTTTCTGTTTGTTTTTATCCATCCGGACAAGTATTTGTGCGCCAAAGCAAAGTAACACTACTGGAAAGATGATCCACAATAATAGTTGAGTCTATTATCCAAACCAAGTGCTTAACTGAACACGTAATTGAGTAGAAAATATAGTTGAATCTCGATTATCTAAGGAGAAGTTGGACATGGATGGAACCAAGCAACTTTACAGTTGGAATTTCTGATAAATTGCCAGGTCGCCCATGAGCTGCTAGTGGATCCATAACAAAGTAACGAAGTGATTCTGATAATTCTAAAACAAATGAGACCAAAGCCATAGTATATTTTTCCTTGTTTTCTAATTCTGCAGTTGAGGTTCGTATGTGATAATCAGTAGAACGAACTTAGAAACATCTTTAAGTTTACAAAAACAACTGCACGTGGTTTACTGTCACTAGAAGGTGAACTTTCTACAAGAATGTGAATGATTTTTGGGGCTTGGATCACTTATTAATATTTGTTATGATCACTTAATCTACTAAGTTGAATGCTCAGGTCTGCAAATGGAAGAAACTGATCATGCATGAAACATATCTCTAGAGGTGCATCGGTGCCAACAACTCCAGATATTAAAAAAAATCAACAAATGCACGTGCACGACAACTGTTCAGATACTTGCAATACAAAGTTGGAATAGAACTGCAATTTTACCTTAGGTGGCCTCCTGATGTTGTACACCATCGTTTTCAGTGATAGGATAAAAGTACTCTCATTATACTGCAGGGATCTCCTTTGTCCGTCTGCTGAGCGACTCGAGTGTGCATATCCAGGCTCGTTAAAGTATGGCTTTGAATTCAAAATCAGCCCTTGTATAGAAACCAGAACTTGGAGCATGGTCGATACACCAGGAAGCCATTTCTCCTTCTGACTACCACCCCAAGTGTTAAGAAGGCTCAAGCATACTTTTCCGGTGTCATACAAATTTGGATTGATTCGAAGGCCACCTGAGTGATAGTACACTTGCTGCAAAAAGTAATTCGCTGTTGTCAGGCCTGTGATACTAACCAATGTATCGACTAAAAAACACAAACATAGCTTGGTCACAAACCGGTGGAACGTTAGGGTAGCTGCTAGGAAAAAACACATCAAAGAAAAAGAGCCCATCGTGATAAGGAGTTCCCTCTGCTCCCACAATTGCAGCCCTCAAAAGATCCATCCTTGATTCATAGACCCTGACAAAAATTGTATCTGTGGTAGCCATAAGAAAAAAAAAACAAGAAGAGACTAGTTAACCTGTAGATTCAAAAAATAAAAGAAGAGGCAATCAAGATGCAGGCAGATAGGCTCTGAAGTTGCTCACTATCCATGCTTAGGAAGGACTCGATCCAACGAATACTCCTCAACACGTGGAGGAATTTGTAAAACCCCTGGGGTTCATTTAAACTTACCAGGCAAATCCTTCTCCAAGATCTTCCACTCCTGCTGTATTTTCTTTGCCCAGTTCTTTGGTGGCTGTCAACAGAAAGCAAAAGATTATTTTCATCTGAAATTAAGACAGAAAAATGAGGAAATGCACCTTTTTGAACTGCACTTACCTGCTTTGATGAAGATCCACTCCGTGTATAGTGATGATCTGAGTAGTCTTGGACAGTATCAAACTTTTTAAAAAGTTGGTACTTCTTTAGGATCTCATCTTCACTGCCATAGTTATCTATGCAAGAGGGTGACCCGGATGAAATTTTAGTACTTCCTACGTCAGAGTCAGTCATTTGGAAATTGGCAGGATCCTGAAACCAGGGCGGATATGCCCCCACATTAGAAGTGAATCCAGTGTAGAATGGATCAATGAACCCTGAATAAGCTGGAGCGCCCGATAAGGACTGTGTCTTAGGGAAAAAATCATCTGTGTCCAATGGCATGGGAAAATTTGAGTAAGGACTACCACTACTACGGCCAACTAGTTTCTTAGTACACTTGGACAAAAAAGACCCACCTAAAGGCTCATATTCAAGATGCTTTATACCGCCTAGTTGGTCATAAAAATTGTGATGACTTGAACCACCGGAAACAGAAGGCTTCCTTTTACTGCGCCAAGATTTAAATGGCTTTGAGGCACAGGGAACAGCATCATTTGGGGCATGAGAGCTTGTGTACGTTGAACTAGATGGAACAACCAACGTTTGCGCACTTTGAGCAGGCTCCAGCTTTAACCAAGATGAAGACTGTTCCACCTTATGGGGTTGACCTACATCATCAATTTGGGTTGGTAAACCTGAACTGCTCTTCAAAAAGCCTGCCTCGTTTGACTGGGTTCCCAAAATTGATTGGGCTGAACTACCTGAAGTAGCTGACTTGTTTTCACCATAGGCAGATGTCAACCAAGGAATAGGAGCCTCAACTCCAGGAGGTATATCGATATTATCAAAATGGGATTGCAAAATTGTGTACTCGTCATCATCATATATAAAATCATCATAATACATATCCATATAATCATCGTCACCGTATGATAAATCAGAACTGAAACCATCTAAATTTGCTATATTTTGGGATCCTGGAGAACGGCTTATCTTGGAAGACTGAACCCCATCCCCGCTGGGTCCCAATGAAAAATTGGCCAAAGGTTCCTATAGGGCAAAAGCAAACGTGGGGATCAGTATATACTTGTATCAGCAGTAAGGGAATAGGAAAAAGAGATAAAAGAGCCACTGGGAACAAAGATATCAAAAGAAAACCAGTTATCTACTAGAATAGAGCACATACTTTAAAAATCAATAAGATATAATCATTACCTTTCCCTTTTTATTTGTGTCAACTTTTCCATCTATCAGCACGACATCGCCACAGTCGTCATCCATGTCAACATCAATTACTTCAGGATAAATAACCTACAGTACAATAGGTTCTTGAACAACTATGTATTTGCAATAACGAAATCTTTAGCAGCATGCACTAAATCCAAGGGAGGAACATATATATTAACACAAAGACCCAACCGAATTATATAAAGCAAGTGGGATGCAGCATCCAAACAATAGTAACAGATGTAAGCATACTCCTCAGCAACAAAGAAAGAGGCATTATATTTCGCTTACACTACTTTGACAAAGCGCCTAGAAGTTGTCTGAGCATTGTGGAAAACAAAGGAAGCAGTAAATGTCCAAAAGGATGTAGGGGCCTCCTTGACATGGAGTGTCACAAAGAACTCCATGTCCATGGCAAGGCAGATTTTCTGCAAGAGTGAGATGTCAAGAGACAAATGTTGGGGTAGAATACATGATAGTTACCGAAGAGCCGGTTCCTAAAGACCCAGCCAAAAGAAGGGCAAAAAAGAAAAGAAAAAAAAAAGCATGAAAGAATAGCGAAATTGGCTGTCTACTCTTTTTATATACATTTAAGCAGCTCCTTTTCCCTATACATGACCTGAGTTCATTACTTTTCTTGTTTATGTTTTGTTTCACAAGTCAGGTAACACAAGCCAAGCCAGAAAGAACACAAGGGACATATGGATGAAAATAACACAAGGGACCAAAAAATAATACATTCCGCTCTTGTTACCATCTTCCTTGTGTCCCTATCGATTGATATTCGGAAAGCCAATCTCAAGGCATGTAGAATAGTGCGTGCAATCACAACGATTACTGCCATAATCTAGTGCATGCAATGGTATCACAAACTGCATCACCTGAACAAACGCAATAATCCCCAAGGAAACACTAAACCTAAAACCAAGAACAGAGATCATTCAGGCTAAAGAACGAAAATCACAGCTTTAAAACAGCACCAGGAAGATCGCTTTACTACAAAAGAACATGCAAGAATGTAAAATTGGATAAAGAAAGAAAGACTTCAACATAATGAATTTTACCTCTTTCTGCTTAAGAGACCTCAATTTCGAACTCCGATTAATCGGCGGCGTTATCTCGACGATATCAGGGTCCATATACGACGAAGTACCGCCCGGAAATACCCTTTTCCTACAACAGTTACCGATTTAGGTCACTCACTTCATGTACACAGACACAAACACACACAGAGAGGGAGAGTTACTTGGATTGGTGGGGGGTGTATCTGGCCACCGGCGGCGACTCCATCGATCAGCTATTCACCGGAAATTTGGGGGAAAAGACGGCTTAGGGCTTGGCTTCAAATTGCGATCAAATGAGACTCGTTGTGAGAAATGATTTCATGGTGAATTTAGAGTGTGTGTGTGTGTGTGTGTGTGTGTTCGTGCGTGAGGAGAGAGGGGATTAATGACTCTTTTCTTTTCTGCTCGCTTAACCCAGGGCTGTAGTTTTAAGAGTAAAATCGTGGTAGATTGCGAGTCTTCATTAAGTGGTTGCCCCTGGTATCTGTTTTAATTGCGTTACTGCCACTGTCAGATCGTCAGGATTCGACGGACGGCCGTGACGAGCTACGTGGACGCTTGTCCGCCGTCGGATGAATTCATTTCGGTGATTTTACCACCGTTGGATGAATCCGATGGGGAGTAAGAACTAGGTGGGTCCCGGATTCTGCATGTGGGGCACGTATTATGGGGGAAAAGGATAAACCTCTTTCTATGCCTTTTTGAGGGGAAAAAAAAAAGTTCACCTTCTTGGCTTGGGCACCAAGAAGTTTCGAGTCAATCCGTCAACGTTAGAATATAGGAGGGAGAAACATATGGTGTATCCACGCACACTGGACTGACATCCATGGGTCTTTCTAAAACAAAGGATTAGTTGTTAAATTTGTCTAAAAAGAAGTTCTCTCTCCTTGCTAACACTATCTCTCTACCAAACCGAACTGTCTGTTATCACTGTCGGTTTCCTCTTATGTGTGCTGACATGGTGGAGTCGATTCCTTCTTTGTTGTGTCTTAGGTTGTGTGTGTGATTTTAGGGTTAAAGTTAATTAGGGTTTTTGTAGTGAAGTTTCGGTGGTTAGCTCTCGTTGTACGTGTTGGTGGCGGGGTGCGCTAATTTGTGAGATAGGCATAAGAGCGTTGGGTGTGAGGCTTTGATGGGCATGTTTGTCCTAGTTCCATAGGTTGCAAAGCAACCGGGTTGTGAATAGTCTGAGGGCGTGGGTTGATCCCTTCGTTAGGGTTGTAAGCATGGTGGTGTCGTGAGTTTGGAAAAGTTTAGTGAGTTTGGTTCAAGGGTCTTTACTTCTAGGCTGTGTTTGGCTCGCGGGATAAGACCCCCGGATAGGATAAATATAATCTTATCCGGCATTTGGACATGCTAATACCGGATGGATAAGAAATTCGGATGATGGGTTTTATCCTACTTAAGTGGGATAACTTTATACCTAGGAGGCGTGGTATTGTTTTTATCCCAAGCACTTGGGATAAAAACTTACGGGTTAGGTTTAGAAAAGGAAAGCAAGAGGCAGAAAGAAAGGAGAGCAAAGACTTATCTCAGCTTCCTCCGCCGCTGGCAAGGGATTTCTGTCGCCGACCATTTCGACATCTTCTCTGTCAATCTCTTCAATTTCTTCCATCTTCTCTGCGATTATGAATCAGTAGATATTTCTCTTCCTTCTCCTTGTTCATCTCCCCGCTGATCTAGAGGACCCTCCCTTCTTCCACCTCCACCTTCACTTCCTCCTTCTTCAGCCCCCGCAGGTTCGCCTTGAACACATGCGCCTCGGTGTCTCATTCCAGTCGATCCTCGTGTTGGCCACCGCCGCCGTGTCAAAAGAAAAGGGGTCAAAGATGTTGCTTCGTCGGCCACCGAAGAAGCTGCTTGGAATTAACGCCATTTCTTTGATATGTTAATGGAGAATTTATTGCAATCTTGTCTACGAGAGCCCGTCACTGATTGCAAATGTTTTTAATAGATCTTGATCCCCAAAAAAGCAGTCCTGGAGAATTTTTTATAATCTTGTCTACAAGACTCATCAAGGATCTGCTTTGATTTTATCTTTAATGTCATTCGTGTATTTACTGCAGTTCTAGAGAATTTCTTGCTATGATTCATCTATTGCTCTCCAACTTCAACTCACGGGATTGAAGTACATGGGCTTAATTTGGTGTCAAGTTATGATTCATCTACAACATTATAGTTTCCGTTTTTGCTCATGCATGCTCAATATTTGTGCAGAATGGCTCAGCTACATCATGGACTATAAAACAAACTTTATGAATGAAAAATGGTGAAAAGGGGACTTTGAGTTTTTATTTTTTTATTTTTCTTATTCGGCCTATATTTGTTGTGCTGCCAAACACAATCAGCAGGATATAACTACTTATCTGACATGTAATACTGGTTGGATCCAAACGCTGGACATGATAATTATCTTATCCGGCCTTATCCTGTCATATCCGACTGACTTATCATGCTCGCCAAACACAGCCCTAAGGTTATATTTCTCTTCCCCCTTAATTGACCATTCTCATCTATTACTCCCAAAATGTTGGCTTTGAATTTGGTGAAGGTGGTTGTAGCCACGCCTGTGTTAATGTTGTATGGACAGGGTTGTGGTGGTCTACTATGTGTTGTTATTCCTGTTCAATGAGGCCTTGTGCGGATATTTGTGTAGGACTAATTCTAATTCTTGTTGGAGCCTGATATTGTTTGACGGTGAGGCAGTGGTGGCGGCTTACGACGCTGCAAGCGGTGGTGGTGACGGTGTTGGTGCCGTGAGCATGGGCTCTACGTGGGTTGCGGCACATGGTGTGTAGGCTTTGACAGGTGTCTCGTGTCGGCATAAGTAGTGGGTTTGGGTTGGCTTAGTGGTGTTGAATACCTCTGTGTTTAGTTTATTTGTTTGTCTTGTCATTAACTTTTGTTTCCTCTGATCCAACTCTAAAAAGAAATGAAACATCTTATTGTTGTTGTTGGTTATATTTTGACAATCCAACTTGTTGGCTTTTATTTTAATTGTGCTCTTTCTTTTTAGACTAATTTATTATTGTGATGCCTACCAGATTGAGATGCCATTCGTTTATGTATATGACGATTTCCCCACCCTTTATGCGCTTGGTGTAACTTGACTGTTTTGTAATCTTTTATATATATATATTGCTTTATTTAACAAAAAAAGAGTTGTTGAATTTGTTCATAATAAGGTTGACTTGAGAAATATTTGATGTGATTTGTTGTACTTAAAATAAGTGTTGGGGTCAACTATTACCAAAGGTAAAAATATATATATATATATTTTGAAATGATTACCAAAGGTAATTAGAGAACCTCTTAAACCAACTTTGCACTCATTTTCTCATCTAAACCATCTATCTATTATGTAATTTGGAATTGGAATGACTAACCTAGGACATGTATCATGTTTAACCGTGAATTTTGCCTCCAAGCTTGAAGAGGACTCCTTTAGTGGTACCTTGGACATGTATAATTTGGCATTTAGTTGTTATACTACATTATATCTTAAACATTTGCAAGAGCCTGTTGTTAGATATTCGTCGATACTCACCTTCATCTCTTATTCTTCTCGATCTCTTTGGTCATTTTTATTGGTTTCTTTAGCTTGCCATCAGTCCATCCAACTTTCTCAAGTGATAAACTCAATTGACTCAAGTCACTCTGAAATTTCAAACATATTTCGTTACTTGATTTCTCCACTCTTCGGTGCTTTGTGATAACGCATAAAACTTTTGTTTGATTAATCTTAATGGGTAATTTCGTGTATCATTCTCTGCAATATTACTTGAGATAAGTTACACGGTGAATTCTATTGTGAAAATAAGAACATATTAACGTTATTCATTCATTGTTATACCTAAATACTCACGTGCATTGCAATCCATACAAAATCTTTCATCATTCTAAAAAATCTTTAAGATTCCATCATGCTAAAAAATATTTAAGATTTTACATATTCTTAAGTGATGGTATGCATGCTACACTCGACGACTTTTTCCTATATATATATATATATATATATGGGTCGTGATCCATTGCTATCGCTAGCACGTTGCTAGCGCTGTTTTGCCGTCCGCTATATAATGTAGCGGACGATAATTTACCGTCCGCTACATTATATAGCGGACGGTGCTAGCAACGAATCATCTCCCTATATATATATATATATATATATATATATATATATATATATATATATATATGATAGAAAAAGTGTAACTTGAATTATAATTATTGTAAAGTATCCATTAGCGCTTGAATTATAATTATTGGAAAATATCCATTAGCCTTATGATTGGATAAGTGATAACAACAAATTGATTATGTTCTAAAGTGTATTTTTTAGTGGACTCTTTGTAGATAGATAAAGAAACACAAAATAGATGTGTAGGAGAAGATGTAGCTAGTGTTAATTTAATACACCCTGACTCTGAAAATGAGTTAATTAGAGGAAATTTTAATTTAACACATATAGGCTTAATTGTCATAGGAGTAAAAGGTTTAACTAGAAGAGATACAGGAGCTAAAGTATTTTTAGCAATAATAGACGATCGATTTTCTAGTGAACAAGCCATAATAGGAGCTATAGAAGTTGACATGAACAACAATGGTGGCACAAAAGGCTTGTTTAAGATTATAAGGTTTGCTTTGTGTGTTGCATGGTGTAAGAAAAGTAATAGCGGCATTTGTAATATATTCAGAATATTTAATTGGATTGCCTGAAAATCCTATTCCAATTAAAGGTACTTCGAAAGTTTTTACGTGAGATAGATCAACTAGGCTTGGATCTATAACAGTAATAGTGCAACCTGTATCTATTATGGCATTTGTTTCTATTAGTTTGTTATAATGTCTTATTTGTACCCTAGTAGTTATAAGGTTATTAAATCTTGCCTTAGTGCATAATTTTTCTATTTTAAAGTCTTGTTGAATTTGTTGAATTAATTGTTTATTATTTCCTATGATTAGTTCATCTTCATGCCTCTGTTTTAAGGTTTCTTCTATTTGAATAACCTTTTGTTCTAAGAACTCTAGTCTCCTATTAACATTTTTATCATAATAAGTGTCTTTATTTGTCTTTAGTTCTAAGGGTTTGATAATATCTATGTTATATTTTTGTTTTATGCATTTTATACATGCTTCTATATAACATATTTCACACTTACATCTTACTCTAATCGCTGGAAACCAATTGCATATATAGCATGGTGTTGTATCCATACCTTTTTCTATTTGCCATTGATGTATACAGTCTTCTTCCAAAGCTAATTTGTATGCTAAGGGTTTGAACATGAAATTGTATAATCTTCCAGAAGCATATCGACGTCTGGTATCCGTCAACTAATCAGGATCGGAAAACAAGAAGTCCCCGGTTAGACCGAGATCCATCGTGGATATAAGTATAATATTGATTAAAACGAAGCGGAATATTGAGATGATTCAGAAAAGACACGGCAAAAACTTTAGAGAAAGAGAGAGAGTCTTTATCGAAGATTTATTTTTAAAATTTCAGGATGCTGGGTAGGTTCTAACTAGATTAAATCTCAGGATGCTGGGTTGAACTACCAAAGTTTTCTCTTTAGGCAAAAAACTCAGGGCATGCGTTAGTCTGCGGGCTTTCAACGCCATCATTCGGCAATAACCCTGAACGACTCGCTCCCACTATTGTTTTAAACCCATAAAGAAGACTCTGGAAGTCCGTTTAAAAGCATAATTGATTTAAAACTGGCAAAAACCTGGAGTAAGCATAATCATTTTTTAAAACAAAACAATTTAAAAGAGTCTCTTTTTCCCAAGTAAATGCCATATGATTTCTAATCAAGACTATATTAAGTTGTTTTTAGTCATATTAGACTCTGAGATAACCCGTTTCAGTTCATAGAATGCATTTCTATACCATAAGAATTATTTTTAAAATTTCACGAAGTTTTCAATTGCAATCAAGCATTCATTCTCTCAAAGATCCCTCTGCCTTTCATATGCTATCTTACCTTTCTATATAAACATCACGAGTTCAAGTTCAAGTACTTAGCAATTTATCAAGTAAGTCTCGTACTCCTTTAAACTTGTTTAATATTCTGGGGTGAAAACGCTCTAAGGTGAAAAGCATTCTATGAACTGAAACGGGTTATCTCAGAGTCTAATATGACTAAAAACAACTTAATATAGTCTTGATTAGAAATCATATGGCATTTACTTGGGAAAGAGAGACTCTTTTAAATTGTTTTGTTTTAAAAAATGATTATGCTTACTCCAGGTTTTTGCCAGTTTTAAATCAATTATGCTTTTAAACGGACTTCCAGAGTCTTATTTATGGGTTTAAAACAATAGTGGGAGCGAGTCGTTCAGGGTTATTGCCGAATGATGGCGTTGAAAGCCCGCAGACTAACGCATGCCCTGAGTTTTTTGCCTAAAGAGAAAACTTTGGTAGTTCAACCCAGCATCCTGAGATTTAATCTAGTTAGAACCTACCCAGCATCCTGAAATTTTAAAAATAAATCTTCGATAAAGACTCTCTTTCTCTCTCTAAAGTTTTTGCCGTGTCTTTTCTGAATCATCTCAATATTCCACTTCGTTTTAATCAATATTATACTTATATCCACGATGGATCTCGGTCTAACCGGGGACTTCTTGTTTTCCGATCCTGATTAGTTGACGGATACCAGACGTCGATATGCCTCTGGCAGATCCGCAAGGATTGACGTTTAACGAAGTCACAAAATCTAATCGGAGCAATTTGTTTTCCGGCCAACAACCCCCCCCCCCCATTTTTGGTATCAGAGCCATACTTTCCTTGACTTTGAAGAGATAATCACTTAGTAAAGGAGAATGCGAAGTAACCCAGAGCAAGTAGCCCCTTCTTATCAATTATCATGAGTAATTTACCTAGACCTGTTAATCCTACTTTTTATTCTACTTTTACTGAAGACTATGAAGAATATGCTGCACACCCTAGACAATTTGATACTTTTTATTTTGCTCTAGATCATATAAACACAGTGAATGATAGAATTAGAGTAAATTTAGATTCTGGTAGACATAGAATTATTAGAAATCCTTTAACGATATATTTCAGGCACTCTGCAGAATTAGATCTTTATACAAATAGAATGAATGACTATTTAGAAAAACTTCTAAGACATCATATAGATTCACTAGATCAAGAAAACAATAGTAGATATATTATTAGGTATGTAGAACAGATCTTAGGAAGACCAATAGGCACAATACCTCCAAATAATAATAATAATAATGACCAACAATAATTCAACAAATAGATCAAGTTCCTCTAGACATATGGCACCTACTTATATTAGTACAGAAGAACGTTTTGAAGCTAATTATGTTGAATTTCGTAGATTTTTAGTAGCATTAGAAATTATCACAGATGCAAATGAACAAATTAGATCTAATATTTCACAACATACTTTACCTTTAAAATACAATCCTTTAAGAAGTTATATTAGTACTTTCACAAATGTTTCAGCCATAACAATAGGTATAAACCAATATTTAAAACATTTAGTTGATTTTTATATATATTACTTTTATATATATTACCAAGACTTCGAAAACAACAATTATTATCGCAGTGAATATATAACACACAGAATTACTAGACCTAATTTTGATAGATTTAGAGCAATAATCGATAGACATGAAGCAACAGCTTTAGGAAACATAACAGATCACATAAGTTTTCTACAAATTACCAGTAATATAGAAAGTACAGATTCAAATAGTTCTAGTAGTAATGAAGAACCCAATAGCTTGCACCTTCCAGATTAATGTCAGATAGGAATTTAAACACCGAGCCTTATCAGGAACCTTTTAGTTTTGACGACATGATAAATAATTTCAACGTAGACCAACAAACTACTTCTGATATTTTAGATACTTTTAATAGATTTTTTACAGCCTTAGAAACAATTGATAACACAAATGAAAGAATTAAACATTACATAGACACAGATTCCATTACTTTATTATACAATCCCTTATCTTTTTATATAAGATATTTTCTAAACTTAGACTTATTGTTAGATGACTTTGATATCTTCTTTCAACATCTTATAGGTTTTTATATACAATTAAAAGACCAACAAAATAACTCTTTATATTATACTGAGTTCCATAGAAGAATTAGAGAATTAGATGAACATACAGCCTTAGAGAGCTTAGGTGTACCTAATGAAATCATAAACAATATGTCTAATTTACAGTTAGAATCAGATTTAGCTATGACGACTATTTAAATTATAATGAAGACGATAATGATTATCCTTGGGATGATGAAGCCCTGGCTAATCTAGACAACACTTATAGTGGAATATAAATGACGACAAACAAATTAGAAATTGTTAATCTTCAAACAGATACTAAAAGTTTAAAAACAATTAGAGAAAATCTAGATTATATGAAAGATGTTTTCAAACAATCTTCAGATAAGTCAAAACATAGTGAAGATAAAATAGAAATCATACTAGATAAACTAAATAAACAAACTATAGAATTAGAAAAATCTATAACAATGATAGAAAGACTAGAAAAACAAACTAGTAAGTTAGAAGAAAACTTAAGACATTATTTTTGTATACAAGGATTAGAATATAAATGAATAACGAATACGAAAATTATTCAGATTACAAAAAGGTTTTTATAGATCAGGCAAATTACTTATGTCCAGCAGAAGGCTTAACTAAAAACACCTTAGGAACGCCAAACGAGATAACTAATAGAAAACAAAATAACGTTATTATAATGTTATTAATAAAATGTTTAGAAAAAATAGATACTTTAACTTTTAAAATGAATTCTTATCTAGATCATCCTAAAACAGAAACTCAAATAGATATAGACAGTTTATGCAAAAAATTAGATAATGTAACTGTAGATAAACCTAAAAAGAAATTTAAAACACAAGACAATCTGAAATTTTTAGTCTATGACAAGTCACAATAGTCATATTTTAGGAAGAGGAAATATAGAAGATAGGACTAGAACAGAAGTTTTAGCCACTGAGACCAGGAGACGTAATGAAAATACATTACAAAACAGAGTTCTTAGACTTTTTAGAACACCTTCGGTACCCATAGTTTCTTTAGAACAAATAATTGACATTGATAGACAAATTGAACAATTTAGACAAAACAGACTAGATTTAATATCCCCTCAAATACTTTATCAACACCATTCTCAACTTAGTCAAACTAGACTATTTATGCATTATAGAGAAACACAAAATAGATGTGTAGGAGAAGATGTAGCTAGTGTTAATTTAATACACCCTGACTCTGAAAATGAGTTAATTAGAGGAAATTTTAATTTAACACATATAGGCTTAATTGTCATAGGAGTAAAAGGTTTAACTAGAAGAGATACAGGAGCTAAAGTATTTTTAGCAATAATAGACGATCGATTTTCTAGTGAACAAGCCATAATAGGAGCTATAGAAGTTGACATGAACAACAATGGTGGCATATTTTATTGCGCACCAGATTTTTGTATAAATACCAGAGATTTTGCTAAAAACATAAAAATTAAGATAATGACTAAAGGTTATGAAGATTTTCAACAAGGCAAAAATCTTTTAATTTGCACCACATTTATAGGAAAATTAACGCAAAACAGTCAAGTAGGATATAAATTAACCATAGATGACACTGCAAAATTTATTATAAACAGAGGTATTAGACTCTTACCACCTTATAGAGTAGATCCATTAGAGAATTCAGGACAAGAATGGCAAGTAGATAAACTACTTGAAACTAGCTCTAATAATAGTATAATACCTACAGATAACTTATGGTATAGAAATGCTTCAGGAAGAATGTCGGTAAGATTTACAAATTATGTAGAAGCAAATACTCATCTAGAAGACAATGACATTCCAGAAGAAGTAGAAAATGTATAGTTACAAAGACTTTGATATCTTAAACAATTTAGATATAAAAATTCTAAATCAATCTATAGGAACTACTTTCATAGGAAAAGGATTAAGTTTAGAACAATTACAAAACTTTATACGAATTACAGAAGAAGAAGACAGTCTAGATATATTCAATCAACCTGAATATACTATACAACCTAATCTAAACAACATTATTCCTGATAGTTTAAAAGAATTAGATATCAGCTTTAACTCTTCCCCTAAAATTCCCAGCATAGATAGAATAGACCCTGAAATAAATTATAAAACAACATTAGATCAAAAAATTAACACAGCTATACAAGAAATAGATCAGATTAGAAAAGAACATAAAACTTTAGATGAACAAAATAGATTATTAGTAGAAGAAATGGAAAGCATACTAGATTCTATAGAACCAGAAAACTTTAATTTAGAGCTAAATATAGATTTAGAACAGTTAGAAACAAGTTCTATAGATACCCAAATCACCACAAACAATGTTAAATTCAATTTAATGAATGAAGTACCTTACGTCCTTATGGAAGAAGGTGAAAATTCAGGCACTACAAATAATAATGACGGAGGCAGATTTTATACTACTCAACCACATACAAGACCACGTTATCCTTATGGTAATATACCTAGAAATAGTGCAAACATTGAACATAGTAGATCTGAAAGACCAAATTATAAACCTAGAGGTAAAAGACATCCTTTAGAACAAAACTTTAAAACACAAAAGGCATCTGAACCGTTTATTTTAAATATAACAGCAGTAGATCCTCAACAAAGAAATAATTACATACAAGTATGGAAAGATGCTGTTGTAGCAAATTTCATAACTAAACAATCAGATAATTTAGAAACAGGAGAAGAAATGATAAGATATATGATACAATTTTTAGGTCCTATCGCTAAAGCTAATTTTGAAGAATGGCAAAAGACTTTTCCTGATGACTTAAAACAAATGGCAGACTTAGGCCCCAATCCTTATAATTTTGTTAACACTATACAATTAATCTTAACAGGAAGGAATCCTAATACAGGAGATACCTTAATACAAAATGAAGCAGCTAGAAAATTAGAACAAGTACATTTATATAGTTGGCATAATATAAAACCTTTCATGCAAGAATATTATTATTTTGCCTCACAAAGCGGCAATATTTATAAACCAACTGTAGTAGATAAATTTCTAAATAAGTTACCAGGCGCTTTAGGTAGAGAAATATACGAAACAATTAAAAAGATTTACCCTAACCCTACATGGACACCTTCTTTAGGTGATATCTTTGAACAAGTAATAGAAATATTAGTTTCCAAATGCACTAATATACAGATAGCTAGACAATTGAAAAACGAAACTAGTTTCTGTAAAGAAATATACACACCACAACACTATGGTCAAGAAGAGTCTAGACCAAAGTACAATAAGAAAACATATAAAAAATACAAACAACCTAGAAAAACATATTATTTAAGAAAGAGCAAAGCTAGAAGACCTTTCCTAAACCTTAAACATGTTAGGAAATACGATACTAGAAGAATTTATAAAAACAAAATTACGTGCTATTCATGTGGTGAACCAGACCATTTAAGTTCTAATTGTCCTAGGAGACATAACAATAATAACTTTAAAGCTATGATAGTCAACAATACTAATGAAGATCTCTTAGAAGTAGATGAAACTCTTAGCGATACAGAGAGTATATATAGTATTAAATCCATAGACGAATATATAGAAGACAACCTCTCCATAAGTAGTGATGAAGAAGAAGAAAATCTTCCAGTAGAAACTACAGATAAACTAGATACCTTTATAAATTCATTAAGAAATACAGAAATATACAATTTCATGTTCAAACCCTTAGCAGACAAATTAGCTTTGGAAGAAGACTGTATACATCAATGGCAAATAGAAAAAGGTATGGATACAACACCATGCTATATATGCAATTGGTTTCCAGCGATTAGAGTAAGATGTAAGTGTGAAATATGTTATATAGAAGCATGTGTAAAATGCATAAAACAAAAATATAACATAGATATTATCAAACCCTTAGAACTAAAGACAAATAAAGACACTTATTATGATAAAAATGTTAATAGGAGACTAGAGTTCTTAGAACAAAAGGTTATTCAAATAGAAGAAACCTTAAAACAGAGGCATGAAGATGAACTAATCATAGGAAATAATAAACAATTAATTCAACAAATTCAACAAGACTTTAAAATAGAAAAATTCTGCACTAAGGCAAGATTTAATAACCTTATAACTACTAGGGTACAAATAAGACATTATAACAAACTAATAGAAACAAATGCCATAATAGATACAGGTTGCACTATTACTGTTATAGATCCAAGCCTAGCTGATCTATCTCACGTAAAAACTTTCGAAGAACCTTTAATTGGAATAGGATTTTCAGGCAATCCAATTAAATATTCTGAATATATTACAAATGCCGCTATTACTTTTCTTACACCATGCAACACACAAAGCAAACCTTATAATCTTAAACAAGCCTTTTGTGCACCCGTTGCACACTCAGAAGGAAAGATAATTTTAGGAATAATTTTTTTAATAAACGACAATAATACGTTAACAGTTACTAAAGACTTCATTCAAATAGCACAAAATGTCACGCATACACCCATTAACATTGACACTCCATCAGAGTACGCTCAGAAGCGTGGTGGGGAATATGTTAATATAAAAGGCAAAAATAAAATATGTGAAGACTGTAGTAATGGAAAAACAAATTGTTGCTTAATTAATGTAGATATAAGAAATGAATGTTTAAGAATAGAAGAATTAATAGAAGATGAAAATGGGATAGAAGATAATATAGATCTAGACATTTACAATCTAGATAAAATTAGCTATAATTTAATAAACTATTTTACAAATAAATATGATATTCTTAAAGCAATAGACAAACTCCCTTTTATAGGAGAAGATCCTATCAAACGGTGGGATTTAAACCAAATATATTGTAAGCTTGACATTATAAATCCCGATTATATTGTTAAGACTGCCAATATAGAAGCAAGTAGTTTAGATACAGATGACTTTAAAATGCACATTAAAGACCTAACAGAATTAAAAGTAATTAGACCCAGCAATAGTCCTCATAGATCTGCAGCTTTCATAGTTAGAAATCACGCAGAAATACTAAGAGGTAAAAGTAGAATGGTAATAAACTACAAAAGACTTAACGACAATATAAAAGACGATAGTTATAATATTCCAAACAAGACCTTCCTTTTAAGTAAAATTCAAGGCAAAAAGATTTTTAGCAAATTCGATTGTAAATCAGGCTTTTATCAAATTAAAATGTGGCCTGAAGACACTAAGTGGACAGCATTTACTACACCTGAAGGTCTATATGAGTGGTTAGTCATGCCTTTTGGCCTTAAGACTGCACCAAGTATCTTCCAACGTAAAATGGATGATATTTTTAGACCTTATAATGATTTCATTCTAGTATATATAGATGATATTCTAGTTTGTAGTAAAAACGAAACTGAACATTTATCACATTTAGATTTAGTTTTTAAACTTTTTAATAAACATGGTTTAATTCTTAGTAAAAAGAAAGTAGAACTATTTAAAACAAGTGTAAAATTTTTAGGAATGGAAATAGGAAATGGCAAGATTAAATTACAAGAGCATATAGCTAAAAAGATTTTAGACTTTCCTGACAAATTAGAAGGTTTAAAACAAATCCAGGCATTCTTAGGATTAGTTAATCAAGCTAGGATGTACTTCAAAGATCTTAGTAAATTAATAGGTCCTCTATACAATAAAACCCGTAAAAATGGACAAAGACATTTTAATATAGAAGATATCAGACTCGTTAGAACTATAAAGGAACAGGTTAAAAAATTACCAGACCTATATCTACCCTTAGATACAGATTATCTTATAGTCCAGACAGACGGATGCAAAGATGGATGGGGAGCAGTTTTATACTGCAAACCTAATAAATATAGTAATAAAAAAGAAGAAAGGATATGTAGATATTCTAGTGGCAAGTATAAAGAGAGTAATCAGTATTTGACTAGTTTAGATTACGAATTACTTGCAATAGTTTACGCCTTAGAACACTTTAAAGCACTTTTAATATCCAAATATGAGTTTTGCATTAGGACAGATTGTGAAGCCATAGTAAGATATAATAAGAATAAAGATTCTAGATATACCAATAGATGGTTAAAATTTATGACATTCTTAAGTAATTATAGAATAGATAAAATAGAGTGACAGCATATTAAAGGAGTTGATAACTCCATTGCAGACCTATTATCTAGAAAAATTTTATCCTAACATTATACAATTTAAAGTAGAATCAGACAATCTTCTTATTCTTTTCACAGATGTCATCTTCTTCAACTTCTTCCATTCAGACCAGGCAAGCACAAGTAAATCAGCCTAACCCTATCTTTCCTACACAATTTATTAGCTACATAGATAATTTAGGAAGAAATAGAATAAATTATAACGATAACAATCTAGAAGTCATGCACGCTGGATCCAGATTCCAGGTCAAGGATCACAAAATCGGACCCTTTCCAGTAGATCAGCGTACACTATTAGATAATTTATGGCAATCCTTTGTTAAAAAAGACAATGGATGGTTCGTTAATACCGTCAATGCTTTAGCTAATTATTTTCATAAAATTAGAGACACTAAAAAATTTAATTTTTATTGTGTTTTTAAAGGCAGCATGCCAGGGATTTTCAAAACTTATCCCGAGGCTATGGTAGGAGGAGTTGGAAATGAAAAGCTACCCTGGTACAAAGGTACCATAACTTTTTAAGAAGCCACCACCTTAATGCAAACCCATTACGGTCCTAATTATTATATTAGTCCAGACTGCTAAGATAGATCAAATACAGATAAAATAGAAGATTGCAAAAGATGTAATACCTTAATTAGACATCATAATATATTAAAAACAAGACAAGACTATTTACTTTTAGAGAAATCACATTTTGATTTTCAAATAGCTCAACTTAAGGCCCAAATACAAATTGTAGAATTAGAGGCTAATGACTGGAAACAGAGATACACCTCTCTTCTTTCTTCCAAAACCCAGTCATCTAAACCCACTACTTCCGGGGTCAAAGGAGTAGCTAATCCAGATTCACAGGCTTCTGGTAAAGATAAATCAAGTCCTGTTAAAGTTGGAGGTTTACTCAAAATCTCTGAAAACCCTTCGAGTTCAGGAAAAAGAACTCCTAGTCCAGTTCAACAGGTAGCTGGTAAAGACTTATCAAACCCTGTGAAAGTTGGAGGTTTACTCAAAAGCTCTGAAATTCCATTGAGTTCTGGAGAAAGAACTCCTAGCCCAGAGAAACAGGTATCTGGAAAAGGCAAATTAATCCCTGAAACCCCTGTCCGTTTGGGTAAAACGGAACAAATAAAAAGAAACAAAAAGAAAGCAAAGAGACAAGCATATTCGGTCCAGAAGCAGGTAGCAGAAGCATTTACTGATATTATCAGCAAAACTTTTAGCAACATTCACACAATGGGGCCAGACAAGGCAGTAGAAGATTTCAAGAAACCTGTCACATCTGATAGCAGATTCTATGAAGACCCTTTATTTCAAGACGCTCAGAGACCAAGTCCAAGCCCTGTTATTTCCAGTGAATCTTCAGAAGAAGCACCAACTACTGAAGAAATAGAACCAAAAGCTGAAGACTAGTCCCCAGACTAGACAATTAGAGCATCTCTCTTTTCAGACTTATCACGTCGGCAGAAAAAGAAGAGATAAATATGACAAGACAATAAAGAAGACTTGACACGGCATCTTTCTGTCAAGGGGAAGAAGACAAGAGCAGCAGACTTATCAGTACAAACAAAGCATCTTAGCTTTTTAGGCTTACTATTTACTTTTTAGGCTTTATGACTTTCGTTTAAAGTATTTTGTAATGTAGTCTCATAAACAGACAGAGCATCTTAGCTTTTTAGGCTTACTATTTACTTTTTTAGGCTTTATGACTTTCGTTTAAAGTATTTTGTAATGTAGTCCCATAAAGCTTTTTCGTCCAGTAGTACACCTGTAAAGTCTAGGAAATCATGTAAAGCCTTGTAGCTAGCTTTCTTCTGCCTATATAATGAGGCAGAATTCATTTGTACAAACACGAAGTTTTCAATTGCAATCAAGCATTCCTTCTCTCAAAGATCTCTCTGCCTTTCATATGCTATCTTACCTTTCTATATAAACATCACGAGTTCAAGTTCAAGTACTTAGCAATTTATCAAGTAAGTCTCGTACTCCTTTAAACTTGTTTAATATTCTGGGGTGAAAACGCTCTAAGGTGAAAAGCATTCTATGAACTGAAACGGGTTATCTCAGAGTCTAATATGACTAAAAACAACTTAATATAGTCTTGATTATAAATCATATGGTATTTACTTGGGAAAGAGAGACTCTTTTAAAATGTTTTGTTTTAAAAAATGATTATGCTTACTCCAGGTTTTTGCCAGTTTTAAATCAATTATGCTTTTAAACGGACTTCCAGAGTCTCCTTTATGGGTTTAAAACAATAGTGGGAGCGAGTCGTTCAGGGTTATTGCCGAATGATGGCGTTGAAAGCCCGCAGACTAACGCATGCCCTGAGTTTTTTGCCTAAAGAGAAAACTTTGGTAGTTCAACCCAGCATCCGGAGATTTAATCTAGTTAGAACCTACCCAGCATCCTGAAATTTTAAAAATAAATCTTCGATAAAGACTCTCTCTCTCTCTCTAAAGTTTTTGCCGTGTCTTTTCTGAATCATCTCAATATTCCGCTTCGTTTTAATCAATATTATACTTATATCCACGATGGATCTCGGTCTAACCGGGGACTTCTTGTTTTTCGATCCTGATTAGTTGACGGATACCAGACGTCGATATGCCTCTGGCAGATCCGCAAGGATTGACGTTTAACGAAGTCATATATATATATATATATATATATCATATATATATATATATATATATATATATATATATATATATATATATATATATATATATATATATATATATATATATATATATATATGATAGAAAAAGTGTAACTTGAATTATAATTATTGTAAAGTATCCATTAGCGCTTGAATTATAATTATTGGAAAATATCCATTAGCCTATGATTGGATAAGTGATAACAACAAATTGATTATGTTCTAAAGTGTATTTTTTAGTGGACTCTTTGTAGATAGATACATACACACTCATTAAAACTCATTTAAGAAATTTGATATGTGCATTAAAGTTAAAGGAACTTATAGCTATGGTAGACATGTTACGAGAATTTCATCAAGTCAAATGTCAAAAAGTAACAAAGAATGTGCACATGCTAAGTTACTCTCAATGATGATTGATCTTCACTATTATGTAACTAGACTTACATCTTATTTTGATAATAACAAAACACTAATTATGTTCTAAAGTGTATTTTTTTTAGTGAATTCTTAGTAGATACATACATACACACTTATGAAGACACATTTAAGAAGTTGGATACGTGGATTGAAGTTAAGGGAGCTTAAAGCTATAGTAGACATGTTACGAGAGTTTCATCAAGTCAAATGCCAAAAAGTAACAAAGGATGCACGTGCTAAGTTACTTTCAATGGTGATTGATCTTTACTATTATGTAACTAGTCTTGATTTGATACTTGAATTGATGACTTTGACCTAGTATGGTCTTAGGACACTCTGTGCATTACATGTGAGTTCATAATCTTTCAAACAAGTGTATTTCTTGAAAATGGGTGAACTTCAAAGCTTACTCAAATTTTCTGAAATATGTTCTTCGATCTAATCTTTTCATATTTTGATAATTTTATTAGCTTTACAACAAAAAAAATATTCTCTTCAGTGTAATTTTTCTAGAAAGAGTTATGTTCAAAACAAGAAAGTGGGTTTCGTGAAGCAGTCGACCAATGCAGTCAACTGCATCGAGGCAACTTAAAAAATAACGGCTAATTTTGCTAAGAGCATATTAAATCTTCTTATAATGGCTATATTTCATATATACCCTATACAAATGATTTGAGGCTTTATCGTGTACCATGAAAACTATATATATTCTAAACCTTCATTCACTAAAGAAATATTAAGATTCATGGTTTAAACATTTTCATCTTTTTATTTTCATTATTTTACATCATTAAGATGGCATCTTTGTAAACAATTCTTAGATTGAGAGTGACATTATTCAAGTCACAAATTTTCTCATCTCTGTATTGCATTAGAGCTTCATTTGTACTCATTAGAATTTCTTCGTACACAATTGATCTTTGTAGAAAGATTGTGATCGAGGCTTGGGTTTGTCAAGTCTTGCGTGAGCTACGTGGATTCAAAGCTTGTGTTTGGTGCAGAGATATCACTAAGTGTTTGTTTGTAAGGGTTTTAGTTTTGACATGGAAGAAGATTATTGTTGATTGTTGTGCTTTTGCAAAGGTCTTCCTTGAAGACGTAAATATAAGCTTGAGGGTAGTTTCAGCCGAACCAATTAGATATCCTTGTCAAGTATCCCTTACTTGGTCTCTTTACTTACAACTCTATAATTGTTTGAAATTGTGTACTTAGCATCTTGATTGAAATATTCATCAGTTTAATTGTAATTTATGATTGTGTTTAGTTTAAATTTCTCACTAATTTTAAAAAGACATATTCAACCCCCCTTCCCGTGGGTTGTTTTATTGCTTTCAGTATCCAACGTGCATTTTTGAGAAGTTACAACTATAGTACTCTTAGAAAGACTTTGTACTTGTATTTTGATTGCATATTCATCCATAACAAGAACAACCATTTCCATACTCACCATCTCCAGATTTTAGAAACACGTACAACAGTCTTTTTCCTGTTTCCTGTCAAAGAAGACAAAGAAAACAAGTGAAGACTTGTTTGCTCATAGCCAAATAAAGTACATAGGTCGTGTCATTATAGGGCATGGCATTATAATTTATGCTACAAGTATTGAAGTTATGGCAAGTTCGCTCACAATTGTGTATGTGCATTGATTAAGAGGGCTTTTGGTCTCGGTGGATGAGCCATTACTTGTTATTATGAGACATAACTTTTAGGGTTAGTTACACATAGATCTTGAGATGAGGGTGGATTATACGTGTGCCCATTAATTTTGATAAATATTAGCAATATCATTCGTCCATACGAAGAACTTAAGTACATAATGGATTGTGCATAATGACCAAAATGCGCATTATCATTCTCATGAAATTGCCCAGCCGGACTGGAACTTTGTGTCTTTGTGTGTGCGTGTTATAATCAATGATTTTGATAAATATTAGCAATATCTTTTGTCCATATGAAAAACCTAAATACATAAGGGATTGTGCATAATGACCAAAATGCGCATTATCATTCTCATGAAATTGCCTAGTCGGACTGGAATTGTGTGTGTGTGTGTCAGTGGAGCTCTTCACCAGTAACATGGTCGAAAACCATCAGCCACCAAGCAGCACCTACCCTTAAAGCAACGAGACCGTAACCCACGTCACAAACCAACAGATCAGCCACCACCGCCACTTCCTCTTGCCACCGCTGTATCCCACAATTCCCTTACTGCCGTATGCCATCCGCTACCATAGCGACGATCGTGACATCACTGCCAACGCCATAATCCTTCTCCTCCCTCTCATTGCCTCCATGACCTTCACCATCTTCCCTCCCATTCCAAACCTCTATCCTCTTAAATCTTTGCCTTCTTACTATTGACTGTCCATATATTTATTTATCAATAAAAAACTCGAGTCTGTAACTCTATCGGGAGGTTGGAAATAATCGAGATTAAAAAAAAGTCGACGAGAATCGATTGACCAATTTGTGTGCAAATAAACCTTCCGGTTAAAATGCCCTAACAATCACGACCAAAATTTTTCCAATTGCATGTATCCATCCAAAATATAGAAAATCAAACCCGACCACTACGCCCAGTTCAACCGGTGCACGAGCCCTCCCTTACTTAAAACCGAAGCAAATCAAACGGATTCTTATTTTTCCACTCACGTATAAAATCCCAATATTTCCTCCCAAACAGCAGAAAAGTGTAATTTCCCCATTCTTGTTGATTGATCTCTCGTCTCTTTACGGTACAATTTCACAAATAAAATGTCAGGGAGATCGCCGGCGATGATCGTCACGAACACACCAGCCAGAGATCTCGCCTTCACCAATCTGGCGTACTGCTCGCCATCCGATCTCCGCAACTTTGCCGCCCCGGGATCCAAGCTCTACTACGCTCTCATCGCTGATTCCCTCGTCCTGTCTTTAGCATATCCTTTCTGTAAAATAAGTTCTTCGATACTTTGCTATAGTTTACTATTTTGATGTGTGTAATTTACTTATTTTCTGCTTTTAACTTGTCTGATTTGTTGATTAATGCCTTACGCAGTCATTGTTAGCATTTCTGTCCTGTTTCAATACCAATGTTTAGCGATTGCCTCCTGTTTGGTTACCCCGAAATTTTGAACGATAAAGTTCAAGTAGTGAAGAATAAAATTAGTTTCTATTAGCATTTCTTTCTCTCGATGTACTTAAGTAATGTTTTTAGTTTAGTGCTTGATGTGTTTAACATGCCAATTTTCTGCTTTTTTACTCGTCTGCTTTGTTATGTAGTTCATCACGAAGCCATTGTTCGTACGTGCGTCCATTTTGGTTTCTACGAATTATGCGAACCATAAAATTTAACTAGAATTCAGAAAGATCTGAAATGACCAAATATCTAAGCTAGTAGGTTTTTGCTTTTCATTTGAGACTTTTTTCGTTTTCAAACTCGTGAGCAAAGTTAGGGTTGTGCCAAGGCTCACCGTGTACTTACCTGACCTGGTAAGTACATTTTGGCCTCTTTCTCTCTCTCTCTCTCTCTCTCTCTGACTGACGCTGTTGGAGCTTTGGCTGATTTTGGACGTTATTTTGTTATTTTACTGTCACTTATTCGTCTCAGTTCGTTAAAGTTTGTACAAAGTGTTACCAAATTGTCAAAAAGATGTTAATATTTAAGCAAAAGTTAGGGTTCTCCCCTTCTATTTATTACCACGTTTGTTTTTTTTCTGTTATCTACTTACTTGAAAAGGAAAAAAATGGACGTGCGTAATCAGCCTATGGTATTGTTGTAGCCGTATAGTTGATTTATGATTTCAGATTTTTAGGTTTTTACTGTCTTTTGTTGAGTAACCAGTGTATTGCTTACGGGGTCTTTTCAACATGTCAATTAGTGCAAGCAGGTTGGTAAAACGCTGGTAGTTTACTTATTCTCAAGCGTTCAACTAGTGTAGTGTGCAAGGCTTCACAACAATCTTATGCAATTCGCCCAGTCGCATATTACACATGTTTATAATGTCATAGGATACTGTTACCTAGAAAACACTTTGGTACAATGTTGTTTCAAAGGATATCCTTCCTTGTTTCTTTAATTCAAAACATACTGCTCATGAAAGCATACCCAATGGCCATATTGGTCTTAATGCTGTTCAACGTCGCGTTGCAAAAGTTTCTGCTGGAGACTCTTTATCTGTGAGCAGGTAAGCTGTTTGTAACTTCTTGAATGACTATGAATGCTTTTTCACCAGTTCTTTGATGTTTTTATGATGACATCCTCCTAGGTATGTACCACCTGATGATTGCAATATTGCATTGCTTACTCTCGAGTTGGAATTTGTCAAAAGAGGGACTAAAGATGAACAGGTGGGGGTTCTCCCTTTTCCTTATGTATGATTATGCGCAGGATGTTGCCTTCTTAGATAACTGGTATATGGAAATAAACTATATTGCAATTCAATTTTCAGAAACTTTCATCTTTTGGCATTGTGATATAAGCTCAGCCATGCACCACTTTCTTTGCTTCACATGATTTCGGATTTTTTGGCTCAGCAGTTCAGCTGAGATATGTACTGTTTGCAGATTGATGCCGTTCTCTTGGCTCAGCAGATTCGGAAGAAATTTATCAACCAGGTTAGAGATGCATATCAACAAAGTTGCTGTTATGGGCAGCGCACACATTTCCTTATCGTACTTTGTTCCTTGGTGTAGAACATTGTTTATCGTCGGATAAAATTTATTTATATATTGCTTGCGAGAGAAACTCTTATAAGCTCCTTACAGACATGCTACACGAATATCAGGGGTATATGGTGTTAGTCATGGCATCTAAACTATTATAGTTATGCATGTGCTGCCTGTAAATTTTGTACTGTAAAAATATTCTAGGATTGCGGAACTTTTCTTAAACAAGCTAATACAGTATATCCTTGAATTTTTAATTCTACATTACCTCCTTCCTAGCAGTTGTCCTGCACAAGTATTGACTGATCATATACGGAAAGTTGTGTGTATTTGCCTTATTATATGGTTTGCCAAGTATTATATATGTTTAGCTCTCAGTTCCAACTTGCGTGAAAGATAAAGTTGAGTAGTCAAAGAGTACGCCAACTGTTGGGACAAAGGGAGTATATGCGTCAATGGAGTCTGTAATAACTGGGCATTCTTGTATCCGGAGTCCGGACTTGTGGTCAACAGATTGACATAAAAGCAAGGAAACACTCCAATCAGCACTTGTGCAGAACATTCCTGAGCATTTTCCACGTATATAGAAAGAAGCAGTCTAATTAAAAATTGTGCAGGATATATATAGATATTCATTGCTCTCATGGATATCTTGTTGTTTTCATCAGAAGAACACATGATTGCTACTGGAAACACGCAAATGTTTTATATGTCGCCTCATTGTTATCTATCTTATTTACATATTTATAGAAATTTATTCGGTGGTCTGATGACATGCAGGTTATGACAACAGGACAGAGGGGAACACTTGAGTATCATGGCACTGGTTACTACTTCCTAGTCACTCAGGCTGCTGTAGAGGGGCAGGAAAAATCAAATAACATTGAAAGAGGAATGCTTTCAGCAGATACTTACATTGTCTTTGAAGCACCAAATTCTAGCGGAATAAAGGTATTTCTTTTTGGTCCACTCAAGGGGCTAGCACCAAACCTATTTGAAGAGCGAGGGTGATTTGGGGGTTGGGGTGGGGGGGGGGGGGGGTTGTAGAAGGGAATACCCACAACATAGTACTCATTCTGGTTAATGTACCAGTCTGTATCTATTTCCACACGATGACCTCAAACAAGTCCAGTACTTGGCTTTTAGGTCTCTGATCTGCAGATTCTGCGAATGTACCTTCCTTTCCAGTATGAAATTGTTGAGATGCACCGCATGCCAACAATATCTTTCCAACACGACTTGGTGATACCCATTTCTCCAGGAAATTTCCAGCACACGTTGCCACCAGTTCTACCGTAATGACTATTGTTGCCTTTCAAAAGCAAGGCAAGCATCTTTCTTCTCTGGGATTAGACCTCCTATACCGTCTGTTTCAGGATCCCCCAATCTGAGAAAGGGATAGTCTAATCCATGGAATTAATCAACATCTCTCGATTCGTAGTTTGTAATTTCACATAATTCATTTAGCCTGTTATGGAATAATAAAGTTCAGTGGGAGGTAGTTGTACGTCTCCATTATGCACCTTTTTGTTTCTCCAATACCAACGTGAATTAATAGCTTCAAATTGAAGAATCGTAAAATCTCTTGCAACACTCTTAGTGGTCACATTCCAATCGGACCACTTTGGTAATTTAAGCATTGCAAATTTTGACTTCGAAATATTGATTGAACCATCAGAGTCCTCCACAGATGTGGACATGAAGCAATATTCTGTACAAAACTCTTCACTTTTTTAGTACTTTAGTCTGTCATACCAACTTTACAAAATGCGCCAATGCTCTGGGCCTGACATATTCCAAACACCAACCCAGGCCTTGTTTTGTTGATTTCAAATCTTGGTCATGTATATTTAAGAGAAAATTTGGCTGCTCAGACATAAAGTGTCTGCTTAATTTCTTCAGATTATTTTTAGGCGATAATCCCTGTACCTGTACTAGGTTTCAATCTTTTATGCCAAACTGCCAATAGTAACTCTCGTTAAGGGGATTGTCGGTCTGATTGAAACTTTTCTTGGATAGTTGTTAGCTTGTTTCCTTCCCTTTTCTTCTACTATTATTGCTCTCTTTTCATGTAACAGTACATTGTGCGTTCTGTGCTCTATCTACTGCAGATTGTTAACCAGCGTGAAGCTGCTAGCAGCAACATCTTTAGGCATAAAGAGTTTAATCTTCAGTCACTCGGTATTGGTGGTTTAAGTGCAGAGTTTGCGGATATATTTCGAAGAGCTTTTGCCTCTAGAGTTTTTCCTCCACATGTGACTTCTAAGTAATGTTATACACTCTGCAAAGTCTCATTATTATAGTGTTTGTTTTCACGTATATAGTGGTTCGACTGACTATTCCATTTTGGTTTATTTTATTTTATAATATATTTGGTTGTTGTATTTTAGACTGGGCATCAAGCATGTGAAGGGAATGCTGCTCTATGGACCTCCTGGTACTGGCAAGACTCTAATGGCTCGCCAGATAGGAAAGATGTTAAATGGCAAGGAGCCGAAGGTATACAAGCATTTCTTGGCATCCTTTTCTATTACTGGGGAATGTATCGTTAGTTATTACTGCTAACATTGTTTTGTAGCATTCTATACCTTGTTTGACACATGGACTAAATTCGGTATATTCCACAAATTATGTGATCAATCCTAGTTCACCTTGCTTACAAGCGCTTTTGAGGAAAAAAGGTAGCTGATTTGGTGATTTTCTACTGCTTTTATGGATAATCAAACGATACATGGCGTCCCACAGGGATTACGTACATACTACATGAGCCTGTATGCGGGATGCAGATGCAAGTTTCATCTTTTGAAAAACTAGTATTATGGTTTTCATTAATAGATTAAGCTGTTGACTTGTGGTAGTTTTGTTTTCTCATGTGAACTTCAGATTGTAAATGGGCCTGAGGTGTTGAGTAAATTTGTTGGTGAAACTGAGAAGAACGTAAGGGATTTGTTTGCTGATGCTGAACAAGACCAAAGAACCCAAGGTAAGAGGACTGTGCTGGCCAAACTTTTTGGGTTCCAGTTTAATGTTTTTATCTTTTATTAACATTATTTTCCAGGGGACCAGAGTGATTTGCATGTGATCATCTTTGATGAAATTGATGCAATTTGTAAGGTAAGGAAATTCAAAACCTATACTGAAGTTCCTCTTCTCTCTCTTTTTTTGTTTCAGAGCATCACCTGTCTAAAACTATATGCATTTGCATAGAACAATATTTCTTTGTCTTTGCTTCCACTAGGAATAGTTATCTTCATTTCAAGTCTTGCTATTTAGGTTGTGCCGCATTGGCAATCATAATTGTAGTTTAAAATGTATATTTTTCATTATAACAACACAAGTCTGGCAAAGTTCAAGGATGTGGTTTTGGCCACCGTATCGGTTATGAAATTTTGATTTTGCTTTGCTTGTGATGCAGTAGTTAGAGGCCCTCAAACATTTAAAAGTCTCTCTCTCCCTCCCCCCCTCAAGAAAGAAAAGAAAAGAAGCAGAATACAATATTGCATTTATTTTACAGGATAGTCCTTTTGACTTTTTCTGTTTTTCCCTCTAACTCCCCGTAATAGGTGTGAGACCACAAATGCGTCGAGATACTTAAGTCTCTAGCTGTAGAACACAATCAGCTCCTTTACATATATGTATATACGTGTTATTCATGTATTGGACCCAACCTCATCTTCTAGTTTTGTGACTGAACAGCGTAATTGCTTTTTAACGATATTGTAGTCCAGGTGCTCTTATTATTTTAAGCACTTACTGGCAACTCTTGAGTCGAGCCGTGATCTTGTAGTTTTGAAAAGGTTGTTTTCGTTATGCATTGGAAGTAGGTTTATCAGTGTGACTCATACTTTGATGCTACTAATTGATAAGACAATTTGGCATTTTGCTGTTGCATAACATAGTGAAAGGTGTTTAGTACATATTTGAGAGGGAGAGGCTACTTCCACCCTCTAGTATGATATAAAAAATACCCCATACCCAGACATGCCTCTAAAGGGTTAACAGTTATCATTATGGGGACCCCATAATCGTACATAAAGGGTTAACAATTATCACTATGGGTTAACAATTACAGCTAAAGGGTTCACAATTCACTAAAATACATTTCTGGCTAAAAAGGGGATGAAAAGTATTATGGGGTATGAGGTGGGGTTGAAATAGCATTTCCGTATTTGAAATTGGTTAGTCATCATTAATTTGATGTTTCAAATGTGATTATGCAATTTCAAGATCTTTTGTGCAACTGCAGTCAAGAGGGTCGACTAGAGATGGCACTGGAGTTCATGATAGCATCGTTAACCAGCTCCTGACAAAGGTTGGTTTAAATACTCAAGTTTTGTGGTGGAATGGAGAAAGTAGATTGACAGCATCTCAATGCCAACTCATCTGAACCGTGTGATCTTCAGATAGATGGTGTGGAGTCTCTGAATAATGTTTTGCTCATCGGAATGACCAATAGGAAGGATTTACTCGATGAAGCACTTTTGAGGTAAGTGCAGTATCTCAATAAACTGCCAATAGATGATTTGAAGTTTCTGATGTCACAGCTTTATAAAAGTCAAATATTGAACATTGCTATTTCTTTTTTCTTAAAATACAATTTCTGAAAAGATGATTACTTGGTTTAGGCCGGGACGCTTGGAAGTCCAAATCGAGATCAGCCTTCCCGACGAGAATGGTCGTCTACAAATCCTTCAGATTCATACAAATAAGATGAAAGAGAGTTCTTTCCTTGCTCCAGATGTGAACTTGCAAGAGCTTGGTTAGTCATCCATACGCTTTTTACGTTTACCATTTTGTTGGTCCTAAGTTATCCACTAAATAATCTGCTGTTGTAGCCACTATTAGTGTTGCACCATCACGAGCACCAACTTAAGTAGTACGTGGTGTTCAGCTTTGCTCTTCAATTTTCCCCCGCTTAGGCTGGGCAAATTTCCGTTCTTATTGATAATTAGGATGCCAAGTTAGGCTTTTTTCTATGATTATGCATTGGTTAATGGGTCTAACATGTATGAGTAAAATGTTGGAAAACTTGCTTTTGCTAGTTCCTATGATATCTCTTGCCATATGAAAATGCATGAGCTGATTAATGGTCCCAGATTCGCGGACTCATTCAATTAGTTTTCCATGATCCAGCTGCGCGGACAAAGAATTACAGTGGAGCAGAGCTCGAAGGTGTTGTGAAAAGTGCAGTTTCCTTTGCGTTGAACCGACAATTAAGTCTTGATGATCTTACCAAACCGGTGGATGAAGAGAGCATAAAAATCACAATGGATGACTTTCTGAATGCCCTTCAAGAAATTATTCCTGCATTTGGTGCTTCAATGGATGACCTTGAACGTTGCAGGTAAGACCAATGTTCTGTATGCCTAATGTCTTCTTTTCGATAAAAATGAAGGCCCACTGGCTGAGTTGCAATTCTCAACCTCTTTGAGTGTTCATCTAAACAGGGTAGGGATATGATAAGTTAAAGCGTAGAATATATGGAGAAATAGTTCTTCACATGCACATGAATCCTACATCTTCCATATCCTCGGTTCTTGCTGGAGGCTTCAGTTGCACTTGTGACCATGGTGAAGCTTCATCCAAGTACTCGAAGAAGAGATGTACGCATAACAACTGACTTGGATGAAGAAAATCTATGGGTGCCATATACATCATGTTACCTTTTCTACTGCATTTCATAAGTGGCTATGTGTCCTTTTATTGCTGATCTGGGATTTCAAGATGCATAAAATCGGCATCAAACTCTTCACTTTAAATAGATGTTTTAACTCCTTTGAGTTCCCCCTTATTGTTTTCCGGCCATATGCCCCACAGCCAACAAAGCAGAACTGGTTACTACCTTTTCTGGTTTACTCATCCTGTGCCCTCTCCTTGAGGCACTAGTCATGCTCTCTTTTGTCACGTCCACCCAACATCTCTATCATTTCCTGCTCTATAGCCGCCTAACATCGTCTCTGCTGACTCCACCGCTTAACGCTACAGATGTTGACGAAACATGGGTTCTCATAAGCGGTTTCCAGTTGACCCACTTCCGTTTAAAACTATTGCTATTTAAAGAGGTTTTGGTATTTATCCTTCCAAGCTTTATAGTGTTAAATGCAACTGTTGTCGGTCCAATCTAGACTAAAGTCACTAAAAAAACCCTTTATTAGTGTTGCCAGAGCATTCATTAGACTCGGCAAACCTAATCTGAATATTGTAGTCACTGAGAGGAAAGCATGATACCTTTTTTTAGGTTGGTTGTTTCGGTCATAGGTGTGCGTATGGTTAGAACTCAATTTTTTGCTTTGACTTGTACGGGTGTCTTTTCAAGAATTTTTCTTATGTCAAGAACCAAATTGTTGATAACTCAAATGACCCACTAACCAAGATTATCATGCTTTTTTATGTGAATGCTTATGGCTTCTGTAATGCTAGATTGTGGTTGTATCTTGTTTGCTTGATCCTTGTATGTTTTACAAGTTTTCTTTGCCAAAGTAGTTTGACTCTCTTTAAAATCAAACTAATCACCTTCCATCAACTAAATGCTACTTGCAGACTTTATGGTATAGTGGATTGTGGTGGACAGCACAAGCACATTTACAAAAGAACTATGCTATTGACAGAGCAAGTCAAAGTGAGCAAAGGAAGCCCACTTGTTGCATGTCTCTTGGAAGGCCCAAGTGGCAGGTTAGTGAGTTCTTCTGTTGTTATAGTTAGCTAATTGCCCAAGTGGCAGGTTAGTGAGCTCTTTGTTGGTATAGCTAGCGAACCGTTTTGTTATTAAATTTCAATTCTCTTTGACAGTGGTAAGAGTGCAATGGCAGCTAGTGTTGGTATTGGCAGCGACTTTCCCTATGTCAAAATAGTGAGTGACTTCTCTTTCATGCTTGCAATATATTGTTTTGTGACATGCAACATTTTGACTCCTTTTTATGTATAGATTTCAGCCGAATCAATGATTGGGCTAAGTGAAGGCAGCAAATGTGCCAAGATTGTCAAGGTTATATGCATCTAAGCTAAGCTTTTGTAAAGCATTATATTCTTGTATGTTTATGTGTACCGCTCTTAAAGAGCAAGTTTAGCTTGGTGATAATTGTAAATTTCTGTTTCATAGGTTTTTGAGGATGCTTATAAGTCACCATTAAGCATTGTCATCCTTGATGACATCGAAAGGTAATTCCTGCTTATTTTAGATCATGATCTTTTAGTGGTATATTTGTTTTGCATTTATTTATGATCAGTATATCTGTGTTCTGAATGCAGGCTTCTGGAGTACGTTGCTATCGGGCCTCGGTTTTCAAATATAATATCTCAAACATTATTGGTCCTTCTCAAACGGCTCCCTCCAAAGGTTTGCCTTCCTCCTAAAAGAGGTGTTTGATGCTATGTTACTCCTTTATTTAGTTTTGCACCGATGTGATGGGATGCTCTTTAGATATGCTTGTGTGGGCTTACCTATATCGACATACGTATATGGGAGGTGCTATTTGCGCTCCCTGAAGGTACTTAGGCGCTCCACTTGTTAAAGATTTGACATATATGCTCTTCCAGAAACTCCCTTCTCTGTCCCCGTCGCTTTCCGAACAAGCTGAATTTATGGGTTCTCTCTCATTGCTTCGAAATTCTTGTTGACCGTTCTGAATTGCCATTGTGGCTCAATTTAGACCTCATGCAACCGAGTGTTGAAGGTCAAAATCATATCCAAGGATTGCCAATTTACACGGGAAATTATCAGGATTCTAAATACTGTTTCTTAAACACTTTCTGGTGTTTTTGTTGCTAATATTTTTCGCCCATTAAGAGGTCTTGCTGATAATAGCACTGATGAAATTGGAAGACATAATAAGACAGGGAACCCCAATCCTCCATTGCTATAACCTGCAACGCCATAATCCATGTTACCAATCAATGCCCAAGTACAGCTGCCGTGCCATCAACCACCTCCACGGCTCACTGCACTACCAACCACCACCAGTAAACTGCACCACTTCAACCATCAGTACCCACACACAGCTGTTGGGATCTATCATCGCCACTTATTGCAGTGACCAACAACCACCGATTCAATCCATAGAGACTTTCCTCTCATGTCCAATAGGCATCGCCGTCTCTCTATGACTAATACCATCCCACACCATTTGGTCTCAGTCTTCTCCCTCAGCCTCGACGCCGACGAGATTGATAGCAATTGCCGTAGACAAATTTGAAATTCACCGCCATCGATGAGGTCCAAACCCACTTCTGCCGAGGAGGTCGAAAGACACCGCTGTCTACGCGATCAGAATTCACTGCCATCGACTAGATCCAAATCCACCACTGGTGACGAGAATGAGGGGGTCCGTGGCTGTTATTGAAAAATAGTTTGCTATACAAGAAAGAATTGGAAGGTGAATTGGGCAGAGGGAAGTGGTGTTTCTTGATGATGGTGATGTGAAGGTTAAAGGGGTGGGGGGAAGAGGGAGATGGAAGGACCTGGAGAGAGAAAGGGTTAGGGAAGGAGATAGAGAAGTTATTGTGAAATCTGTGTGTCTGAAACTACTTCTTTTCCCTGGTCACAACGAGAGTAGCCCTTAAGCAAACCCGAGGAGACTTTAACCTGTGACATTGGGCAGGGAAAGGAGAGGCCTTCACCACCATCTTAACGCCTTGGTCTGAAATTACTTGAAGCATTAGAATTAGGGTAAAATGCGTTCGCCTCATTGACATTTCCATTAAATACACTCGGTTCCCCTCTAGTTCCAGAAATTACTTCAATTTCCCCTATTTTGAATTTTTGATAACAAACCAACCCCTTGACATTAATTTGCTGTCAACATTCTTAACTCATTCGAAAATTTTATCCCCACACCTTTGCCTTTTTCCTTCATTTCCTATTCTTTTGTCTGTCAGTGGTATTTTCTTCCTTCATCAGCAGCCATAAGCCACATCTCACCATCGCCAGCATTATGATTTCCAGCTTCTGTACACTGAGATCAAGGGCCTTCATTGCTGTACAGATTAGAGGGTAGTGGAGGAGTTTGGGTGGTTAGGGTTTCAGCTGTGTAGTTGGCGTGTGGCCTTCATACACCATCAGTTCTTAATTGTGATTAGGACAAAAAGGTAAATCTGAAAGGATGAGGAAAGAAATAAAGATCAGATTTAGTCTTTGCTTTATTGTAAATTTCAGACGGCATATACAATTGACTCCCATCTACGAGGATTCTTCATAATTTGAGGCCTTCAACTAATGGCGGCAGATAGACGCGGGTTTGGAGGTCATAAGATGTCGGTGTACTGGTGGGTATAGAGATGACGGTGGTGGCAGCTATTAAGGTGGTGGTGGGAGTCCAGGCAGGGACCGTGTTGGAGGCGGCAGTGCCAGCACGATGAAGGTGTCCGCTGGTTGGTGGTTACGTCGACACAAAGGATATTAAGCATCCCCCAATTTTTTGTTTGTAATCATTTAGGATAATTCTGTTAAAACAATGATCTTGTTTAACGGTATATAAGCTAGGTAACGGAGAGAGAGGATCGAGTAATTTTCAGTACTAGAAGGGAGCTGAGTGTATTAAATGAAAACCTCAAGAGTGGTCAACTTATTTTTACCGGAGTTAACTATTTTAAGATAATATGCCAGGGTTATTTTTAATATTTTGGCTTGGTGTGCAATATTAAAATACCGCTAGTGGTTGTGTCTCGAAAGCTATGTTACATGGACTCTTCAAAATGCATTAAGTACCCGTGTCGAACACTCGACGCTTGGACATGGGTATGGGATATGTGTCCGACACATCCCGGTAGGATATGCCGCTAAGAATACTAGATTATAGTGTTTTTCTTAGTTCGTTATTGCTTTGAGATGATCTCAGTTTTAATTAAAGCGATGTGTAACTTAAACCACCATGTAGACTAAGGAACAAGTAAAATACAAGAATAGACAGGAATATTTTGCCGTGTCCCCGTGTCTTGGATTTTGAGAAATAGACGAATCCGACACTTGGACACGTATCCGACTCGGACCCTCGTGCTGAGTCCATGTAACATAGATCAAGAGGACCCTAAATAATTACGTTTATGTATATGTGCGTGTACCAAGTTCATGCAGACAAGAAATGTTGTTAATCAATCTCTTTGTTTGGTGTTGTTATCCGAAATGAACATGAGTTTGCAGATGCAAAATAAATTTCTACTTGTGTCAGGGCGTTCAGTTTTACAAATACCTGATGTGGAGATTAATCCAACGAAGTCCATGTTGATGTGCTCGCTATTTTATTTTTCCAATTCTCTATTATTCTTGTTGAAATAACTGTTTTCTGTTTTTGCTGTTCCTCCCCTTTATCTTTCTCAAGGAAGAGTTGTGTTTGCTTGGTGTGTGGTTTGCTTGTTACTACAGGGGGAAAGTATTGTCCTATAACTGGGTCCTGTTAGTGTCGTGTCCCGAGGTTATCAGATTGTTGTATCATCTCTATTAGCCTCGTTTTGTTCATGTTTGGAATTTCTATTGATCCTTTTTGGGAAGGTTGACCTTTGGTTTATTCCTAATCGTTCTCAGGGAAAAAAAATTCTGGTTATTGGGACTACAAGTGAGGTGTCTTTCTTGGATTCAATTGGCATATGTGATGCCTTCTCTGTCACATACCATGTTCCAACACTGAAGACCGAAGATGCTAAGAAGGTATGATTATCTGCCTCTCTCTCAACACGTATCCTGTTTAATTTTTTATATGGTTCTTTCTATGTCAAATAAGAATTATGTAATAGTAAAGTGCACAAGACCAATGTGATATTTTTTTTCCCGATTGGCAGACCAATGTGATTTTAATGGTGAGAAAACTATGATTTTTCCTGAGACATGTGACATCCTCATTGCAACTTACGGTTCTTTTGTTTTTCAATATTGGTGTGTATATACCCATTTTAGAAATTATTGTGTGTTGTATATCATGTTTCAGTAAAAAGGCAGGAATTTGTGCATGCCCATGCAATTGTATGATGATGTGGTCTACTGCTATGTCTGCTGAATTTTGTTTTTATAATGAAGTTGTTCTTTTTTTGCTCTTCCCATTTCTATTGCGGCCGTGTAAGGACCATTTTACTTGCATCATTACCAACTGTAATTCTAAGGAAAACTCCTTGTCCTTTTTTTAATCGAACTTCTGGTTTGTCTTTTCCAACAGGTGCTGCAGCATCTCCGAGTTTTCTCAGAGGATGACATTGATGCCGCTGCCGAGGCTCTTAATGATGTAAGGCTTAGTCATCTATTCTTCAACACAATTTGATAGTATAAACTTACGAGTTTTCTTTACTTACTAGATTTCTGTATTACGACACACTATCCTCCCCCCTCCCCCACTCCCCGAACAGAAGAAATGAAAGACAATAAATTTACCAAGCTAGTTCCAAAAGGTCAAAGTCATCATATTTCGCCTTTTTTGGACTTTTGTCAATTGGTTACGAGTTGAGATGATTTACTCACTTTTTTTTGTACTCAATGTGGTTGGTGTTGTAGATGCCTGTCAAGAAGCTCTACATGGTAATTGAAATGGCTGCTCAGGGAGAACAAGGTGGGGGAGCAGAGGCCGTTTTCTCTGGCAAAGAGAAGATCAAAATTTCGCATTTCTATGACTGCCTTCAGGATGTTGTCCGATACTAGTCTCTTAGGATGCTCCCCCTTCATCGTTCCTGGATCCCTATGTACCACAGTTTTGTATCTTCGCCGGTATCTTTCTTCATCATCTAATTCATTTTCTTTCCAATTGATCGAGCGACTTGACCTTGGCCCGATTTTTGGCTGTGTTAACACCTCAGGCTTTGTGATGATTAGTCTCCTGTATGTCTTTTGTATAAGGAAATTATATACACATATTTACATGGTATGAGCGCAACATCTTTCTTGGCCTTCCGCGGAAGATAAAAAGTAGCAACTGTATGGCCCTGAGCTTCTGTCAAATGCAACACTAATGCACATACTCTGCCTTCTCATTGGTTGTAAATGTAAACTAGATGCTCTTAAGTGTAGGCTTCCCTGTATTTGTCCCGAGTTAAGCCCAAAATGATATCACTCTCATCGAAGCTGGCATCTGCTACCATTCAAGAGAGTGGTCTTGAATGGTCTAGGAAATTATTCTTACACTGTAATGGGGATGGTCAACTAGGAGAAATTCCAACCATACGAGAGGTATTCATGTCAAGGAACTTGTGGCCGACCCTCATTGTTTGTCCCCATTACCATGTGATGGTGAGGAAACACTAGAAATTGCCACATCAAATGCCCTCATGACACGGCTTTCGTTCTCAAATGTCAACTAGATAACACGCCCCTTGTTCTTTTTCATTTCGAACTTTGGCCTTAAGTTGGTACCATCAGTGCTGGTCTTTATCATATTCTACCTCCAAGACCATAATGTCCCATTCACCCCGTTATTCTTTTTTCTGGTTAATAATAACAGGAAAAATATGTTATTGATATGACATATGTCGTCCCTGTGGAGCACAGTTTACAAAAATTACATATTTAACAACATATAAGAAGCTAACTACTCGCCACATTTACAAAGTTAAATTTAAAAGTATTTTGTCTTAGAGTGGTCTAAACCGTAGATACGGTTGATTTGGCTTTGCATGCAAAAGTGGACAGAGAGATTGCTTCAGTCAGAAGTTTCTTACTTTCTAATGTAGTTTTACAAAAATTAAAAGATGTACTAGCATCAGCGTGGTGTATCAACTGCACAAATGATAACTCATTTATTGAGACTCTTATACTTCCTTTGAGTAGCCGCACCATATTATTCGTGCTAGCTTATAATTTTTGAAGTCCACTAAAAAGAAAAAAAAAGGTTTCTCAGGACGATCAAAATTGACCGAAACAGGATTGAAACCTTTGTCGCTTACCCTTTCTGACGGTGTGGCCTCACACTGAACCATCCGTATAGTTATTATAACCACGATATTTGTGCAATACAACAAAGCTCTGATTCGGACATATCTGGTATAGAAAGTGGAGAGGCCAAAAATGAAGAGGACAAGCATGATTTATTAGTTTGCTTTTTTGTGGATAAAAAGGCGGGAACATGAATGTAAGGCAATGCTTTATTTGACGCATACGACTGACTCAAAAGCAAGGTTGGCTACATGGAGAAGCAATCGCCCTACTTTAATTTGTTCTCATCTCAATGATATAACTGGATATGGCAACAAGAATGTCAATTTATCAAGTAATTCAATTTTGACATGTATTGCTCTGTTCCTCTTTTTGGAAAAGGGAATAGATGCTCCATATCTTGTTTTCAAAGCTTCAGCCATTGGTGCCTACGGTTCGAAGTACCAAGACTATCCTGGAACACTAGTTTTCAAGGTACTGTTCTCACACCTCGTGCAGAAGATCTGTTGATTCTGTTGTTAGGCATCAAGCAAAAGATTAAGAAAAAAATTTCATGCAAAATATATAAGAAACTAGAAATTCAAGAAAAAAGTACGCACGATGATGGTAGAAAAATGCACCGCTGGGAGAACGAAAAAGACAAAAAGACGCTCTGGGTCAATTAGAAAAAGGAAAGTAAAGGCAAGAGTGAAGAAATAACCAGTTTAGGGAATATGAAGTGATGAAATAATCAAGGAAAGAACAGACTTTGGTTCCTATCCGGGTCGTAGGAATTATCTTCCTCCAACCCCGTGTATAATTACAATTAACAGTTGTTAGACTTTTCTAGTGACTTTTCTTCTAACACTATCAGCGACAATAATTAGCAGCACTTTTTTAGCGTTACTAAATAAAAACTACTAAAAACATTTAAAAACTATTGATTATCGCTATATAGAGGGTACGAGGAAGATCCTCCAACCGGGTAGCAATTGATAATTTTCAGAACAGTTTTCATCAGCATCTTTAGCAGAATAAGCTACTGTCTGACAAAAGTTTCGAAGCACTTGTCTTTAGAAGATATTTGAATAAAAAAAAGCTGGAAACTGTACTGATGTGGGATAATAACAGAAGAGCATCAAAGAGGTAAATCTTGATTTGGTTTAAGACATGCAATTCTATATTCTTTTTTATTACATGACCTTTTTAAAATTAGTCTCCCATAATTATCTTACTTAGATATATGATTAGCACCAAAATACTAACTCAGTAACAATGAAAAAGGAGAGTGTATATAGCCAAAGAAAATGATTGCAGAAATAACTTCCCTGTGAAAAGCCTTCTTTATTGTTTGAAAGGGCATTTAATTTTTAAATCAGTTTGAAAGAGCACTTCAAAGTCGATCTCATACCCCCTCAAAGTTGTGTAAATGAGAAAATTTTAAGCGAAGGACATATTTTCGTCTGCACCCTAATTAATAAGAAAGAAAAAGAAAATGGACTGCATCAATGGAGAGGGATCCAAGTTTGATCTCTTCACTAATTTCTGACATTCTCAGTCACTCAACTTCTGGACCTTAACAGTTCAAAATACGTGAATGCGTCTCTTTCGATATGTTACTGTAAGCCTTACGGACTTCTTCGCCCCTAAGAATAGAAACAGGAAGGATCAAATATCTGTATGAACAAATTCTGGACTATTTCCTATGGCTGCAAAAACACAGAGGAACATATATGCATGATACAGCAGCTTGTGTCTTCATAATCAAATTTACACAACACAGGAAATTCATTCTAAGTTTAATGACTTCTATGCTTGACTCAAGAAAAGATCGGCACAGTGCACAAGGCTCCCGTCAGTAGCGGCTCCGTGGAGGATCTGATGTCTACAAGCAATCAGAAACTACACCAGAAATTCTGTGTGAACAAAGCCTGGTGAGTAACAATCAGGACCTCTGGTGCTCGCAAGAAACCACCCAGAAAAGCACTTAAACATGCTAGCGATGGGACTTGGAGTCAAGGGTGACAATCTCGCCAAGTAAGAGAAGATATGCCCTTAACTAGTCTTTGTTTCTGAAAAGAGAAATGAAGATGACATGAGAGGAGGATAGGAGGCCAACCCTCCATTATTAAGATTCCTTCAGACTTTTGATCAAGAGGAGTGTGCTCCTCTCATGGCTGGAGGGCCCACGGGGACCCCTACTATGGCTCCCACAATGGACCTGCACCCATCTGCGCTCTTGCATGAGCATTTCGTCCGTCTATAAATACCAGACCAAGCATAGAGCTTGAGATATAACAATTCATACCAGCTACAAAACTTCTCTATTCTTCTCTCAGTCGAATTACAACACTCCCTTACCAGTCACCATGTCGAACGCCTGCGACAACTGCGACTGCGCTGACAAGAACCAGTGTGTGTAAGTGATCAGTTCACAATTTAGTTTGCCTGTGCATGTTATATGCGAACTCTCCTGTTTGTGCATGGTCATGCATGTAGAGCAGATCTTATGTGCTTTTGCAGCTAGACATGCAGAAAAACCTGGACAATCATAACATGGCATAGGTTGTAATAAAGTGATTATATTCTGAACCCCGTTAACCAAATTCGAATGGTTGATATCTAACACACACACACACACGCATGCACGTACACATACTCTGTTCCATTTCTACCTTAATTCAAAGTAGAAGTTTAAGGTAGTTCAAGAAAAGTTAGTATTATACTCTTTGAGGTACTGCACAAGCATAGTTCTTATCGCACTCTAAGCAATATGATTTGAATTGCAGGAAGAAGGGCAGCAGCTATGGAATCGACATCATTGAAACTGGGAAGAGGTACCTTCACTGCCAATTTTTCTGAAAAATTATTGCGAAAAGAACAAAAAGGAAAAACCTATACTTTTACGAGCCTATCGTGGCTCTATTCGGGTCATAGTTTTGGTTAGAGGATAAACATGAAAGTAAACACAGAGAAATATGATTCAAGTTCTTCACCCCCAGCTTGAAAACAATTTGCAGGTCACAGTTCTTGTGGAAAAAAAAAAAAACAGAAGCGCATAAGATCCTACACAATTCAAGTTTTTCGAAATACATTTTTTAAGGCCAATTCGATGAAACAACAATTAAAACAACCGTATTCTACTCTTCAACTTTTTGCATGGAAGGAAAGACCCAGAAAGCTTAGAATCCATATATATAGACGTCTGATGATGCTGAATCCCTTGTTGTTTGCAGCTATGTCGAGACTGTGGTCATGGAGGCCCCAGCAGCTGAGCATGACGGCAAGTGCAAGTGCGGAGCAAGCTGCACCTGCACAACCTGCACCTGTGGTCATTAAGCATACATAACACTCATAGAAGCGGGGTTGTGGTGCAATGTAATAATGTAACCGTGTTGAATAAGTTGTCCTCCTTATTAGTAAGTGTCCCAGTGAATGTTGTGTGAACTGTAAGTGTCAAACGTGTGTGTTTCCTTCGTCGCTGTGTAATGGTCACAACTGTTGTGGTTGAATGGACTTCTATTAGTATGTAAACGGCTCCTGCGTCTTTCTAACGGTTCGCTTTAACTCGTGTGTCCTCCATAGCTATGAAACCTTCAGATCTAAAACTGATTGCCACGGTATTGTCTGATCCATTTATCTTTCTAGTTATTCAATTGAAGTGAAACTCCAGGATACATTAGAGTGACAGGGTACGTTAACGGTCAACAACTGCTCAATGTACTTACTTTCTCACTTGTTTGCGGGGCAATACCAAGTCAAGTTAGAGAGACGAATGGCGCAGTTGGTCAGATCTAATTTCACCAAAATCATTAGGGTGCACTGCGGTTTATTTTGCAGTATTTCATGTCAATTAACTGCTGTATCGGACGTTGTTACTGATGGCTCAAAAACCTAAAACCTTTTGTTCAGCCTGTAAACCATACATTAGCATCAATAGGCAGGCTATTTCACTGGCAAGCTCGGGTAATTTAGACTGAATTGCTGATTAGCCACTAATGCTTTCAAGACCAATGCGCGGTTGGCAATAAACTTCAATAAAAGAGTTTCAATCAGTGCATTAGTCTTTGATGTTTTGGAGAAAAACAGTTACGCATTGCCTCGTGGGCATCGACTATGTTCCTCTGACAAATCAGCCCAAAGCGACAGCATTAGGATCTATGCCAACAGAACTCACCCTCTCAACCCAGTCCAAAGTAGAGGAACTTACCAACCTTGGTGAGGACTTGTCCCTGGTTTCATGAATTCAACCTAAGCTGTAGAACTATTTACCAGGAAGCTAACCTACATATATCAATATAAGCTCCTCAACATCTGGCGACCACCTAAGAAAAACTAGTGTCATCGACCTTGGCCAGGATTTCTTCATATTAGATTTGCTCTCAAGGAAAGCAGCGCTATCCGAGGGGGTCCATGGTTCGCCAATAATACTATCCTATTCTTCACTGCTGAGAACCAGAGTTTAGACCCGTAGAATGCTACTCCCTCAACTACGGCTGCCAGGCTAACATCCATGAACTCCCTATTGAGGTCTATGAGCATGACATTCTCGCCAGACTTGGTGCCCTCTAGGAATCCTCCTCTTGATTAATACTCACACTGCTCTAAGGAGGTGAAGATTCCCTAGAGTATGCATCCAAACCGATCTCAACCAACCGCTCATCCTCCAAATATGTGGTGGGAAGCACACCCTATTATTATCTACACCTGACCGGAGTCTCCTCATGTTTCCATCGACCATCGCAGACAAAACTCTTGACATAAAAGTGATGGTGTCCTGACGTGTTTCATCCTGAAGTTAGATCACTTAATCCGAACCCCAAGCCTCTATCTACTAACAGTGAGGAGTAGGGGACCTGGGGCTGCTTGCCCAACACCATTAACCCCCTCATCTTTCTCCTCGCAGGCAAAGATAGGGGCTTACCAAAGCCTCCTCACAAGCGGCAAAGCGGAACTTCAGAGCCTATGACCAGGAGATAGAGGCTTCTAGCCATACTGGAGCAACCTTATAGTAGTAAGGATTATGAAATTATTCATCTCGAATTGAAAAGAAGTGACAATTTCACTGTCCTCAAGGAGCCATGCTTCACTGGCAATCACTACACTTGTCTCTTCTACACAACCCATGCACAAACATGCAGCTATCCTACTTCTTGATAAACCAGCCTTAATCCATTACAATGTTTGGATTGGTCAGAGATGGGCGGGCCGGCCTGACCCTGCCCTAAATTGGCCTGGCCCTAACCATGAACAGAGCCGGTCCTAACCTGTAGGGCCTTGGGCCAGGGCTAGGACCAGGCCTGATTTTTGCAAATTTTTATCCGCCCCGGTCCTAAAAAGGCTTCGGTCAGGCCCTAAAAAACGGGCTGGCCCGAAACCGGCCCCTTTTTTTAGGGTTGACGCGGACCCGGGCCGGTTTTTGGCTCTATTTCTGGCCCAGTTTTTTAGCATTTTTTTTTGTTTGTTATTGGAACCCTTCAACTAATTGTACTTGTTTTTTTATCCTTTTTTTGCTTCTGATAAAGGTACTTCTTTGATTTGTAATTACAAGTGGAGCAACGCAAAGATACCAAGAATGTAACTCACTAGATAGATGTAAATCATGTTCTTATACACAATATCGACTTCTATGTCCTTTTCACTATTACTTAGCAACATCCTTGATAAGAGAAAGTAGGAGAAGAAGGACTAGATGAAAATGCTTAACTAATTAACTGCTAATCATTCTTGTTTTCCCAAAATTACAAGCAGCCGCCCGGATAAAAAGAGGAGGGTCTATCAAAAAATTCATTTCGTGTGTTAATATTTTCGCAACACAAAACATGAATATATATAAAAAAAAAATAGGCCTGGGCCCGACCCTAAAGTTAGGGCCTAGGGCTTGGATTTCCCAGCCTTAGGCCCCGCCCGATTTCCCAGGCCCGAAGCCCTGTCTGGCCAGACCCATTTTTTGGCCCTCTGGGCCCAGGCTGGACCGGCCCAAGCCCGACCCTTTAACACCTTTAAGACTGGTCACCATGCCTCTATCCTAGTTTACGACAGACTTTCAACAATATAGTTATCTGAGTATATTAGCAAAAGATTTTCTTTTAGTACAACAATAGTTTTGAGGAAACATTAACTTTTGGGGGAAAAAAATTAGATACTTTAGTGCCACATTACTTGTAGGTGAAAAGATTAGCTTTTATTACGTATTTAAATTTTTGAAAAACAATTATCCCACATTGACCCTTGAAAAGAACTTTAAGGAGAATATAAGATAACATTCATTGGCCTTTTAATAACATGTGTAGTAGTGGAGTACAAAAATCACATATTTCTTAATAATTCTAGTGTTTATTATCAACAATTATATTCTTCATTGCAAATTTGAAATTTAAACTCCTTGCTCACCTATAAAAGGAGTATTTTCTCATACTTTTTATACACACCAACACGAGCTTGCTCCCCTTTACATTCTGATTTTCTATTCACTTAAACTTGTGGACATTTTAATAAGGTATCAGGGAAATACGAGTGGACCTACCGTTAAAGCAAGACTGTTACATCCCGGAGGCGACGGGTCAAGAATCGTACTACACCAATAGCAATCTAGAGGAGCGCAAATCGTCTTAAGAGTGTAATCTAATATGCGCCTCAACCAATGATTTTTTACTTTATTAACAAAATTGTTCTTGCATTTTTATGGTAACACTTCCAGCAATAGTTTTCTTTTTGGACTCGTCAGTGGTTACCGCGGAAGCAATCTTGTGAATTGATATAGTCATCTTCATTCTTCAAGTTTTAAGTAAATGTTTACTTTTACATTGTGAAAGAATCAAACGCTCTTTCAATATATACTTTGTAAGTTAAAGTGGGTTATTACTTCCAGGCAGTGAAGTCAGTGAACCATTTTTTCTGAGTCTATCGACCTAATTCTCTACTCTATTCCGCTTTATCTAATGTTCATAAAGATGCAAGAGTAAGCTACTTTCTCTATTTGTTTCCAAGCCAGCATGTCTTGGTCCTCCCTAATCCATAATTTTCTTTGAGGTCAATTATAGAAATGGTTCTTCAACTATTGGGGTTATGTGCATTCAGGACGCAAGTTATTAAATGTTTAAATTCATTCGGTTCCCTGATTTTATTTGGTCTTTTTCGTCCATTTTTAACTATTAATCAGTCAAAGTAAGGGACAAACCAATAAAACTAACAACAATTCGTTGAAAAGAAAACCCTCTAAGTCATTTTCGTCCAATTTAACCATCAATCTGTCCTAATCAGATTTACCTTTCAGTGAACATATGCATGGTAGCTTGTGTCTTCATAATTAAATTTACACAGAATAGGAAATTCCTTCCTCCAAGTTTAGTGACTCCTACTCTTGACTTAAGAAAAGATCGGCACAGTGCACGAAACTACCGTCACTAGCGGCTCCGTGGAGGACCAGACGTCTAGAAGCAATCAGAAACTACACAAGAAATTCTGTGTAAACAAAGCCTAGTGAGTAACAATCTGGTCCTCTGGTACTAGCAACAAACCACCCAGAAAAGCACTCAAACATGCTAGCGATGGGACTTGGAGTCAAGGGTGACAATCTTGCCAAGTAAGAGAAGATATGCCCTTAACCAGTCTTTGTTTCTGAATGAAATGAAGATGACATGAGAGGAGGATAGGAGGCTAACCCTCCATTATTAAGATTCCTTCAGACTTTTGTTCAGGAGGCGTGTGCTCCTCTCGTTGCTGGAGGGCCCACGGGGACCCCAACTATGGCTCCCAAAACGGACCTGCACCCATCTGCGCTCTTGCATGAGCTTTTCCTCCGTCTATAAATACCAGGCCAAGCATAGAGCTTGAGATATAGCAATTCATACCAGCTACAAAACTTCTCTATTCTTCTCTCAGTCGAAGCACAACACTCCCTTACCAGTCACCATGTCGAACACCTGCGGCAACTGCGACTGCGCTGACAAGAACCAGTGTGTGTAAGTGATCAGTTCACAATTTAATTTGTGTGCACGTTATATGCGAACTCTCCTGTTTGTGCATGGTCATGTAGAGCAGATCTTATGTGCTTTTGCAGCTAGACATGCAGAAAAACCTGGACAATCATAACATGGCATAGGTTGTAATAAAGTGATTATGTTCCGAACCCCGTTAACCAGATTCGAATGGTTGATATCTAACACACACACACGCATGCACGTACACATACTCTGTTCCATTTCTACCTCAATTCAAAGTAGAAGTTTAAGGTAGTTCAAGAAAAGTTAGTATTGTACTCTTTGAGGTACTGCACAAGCATAGTTCTTATCGCACTCTAAGCAAAATGGTTTGAATTGCAGGAAGAAGGGCAACAGCTATGGAATCGACATCATTGAAACTGGGAAGAGGTACCTTCACTGCCAATTTTTCTGAAAAATTATGGCGAAAAGAACAAAAAGGAAAAACTTAAACTTTTACGAGCCTATCCTGGCTCTATTCGAGTCATAGTTTTGGTTAGAGACTGTGGTCATAGTTTTGGTTACGAGCCTATCCTAGACGTCTGATGATGCTGAATCCCTTGTTGTTTGCAGCTATGTCGAGACTGTGGTCATGGAGGCCCCAGCAGCTGAGCATGACGGCAAGTGCAAGTGCGGTGCAGGCTGCAGCTGCACAACCTGCACCTGTGGTCATTAAGCATACATATATAACACTCATAGAAGCGGGGTTGTGGTGCAATGTAATAATGTAACCGTGTTGAATAAGTTGTGTCTTCCTTATTAGTAAGTGTCCCAGTGAATGTTGTGTGAAATGTGAGTGTCAAACGTGTGTGTTTCCTTCGTCGCTCTGTAATGGTCACAACTATTGTGTTGAATGGACTTCTATTAGTATGTAAACGCCTCCTGCGTCTTTCTAACGGTTCGCTTTAACTCGCGTGTCCTCCATAGCTATGAAACCTTCAGATCTAAAACTGATTGCGACTGTATTGTCCGATCCATTTATCTTTCTAGTTACTCAATTGAAGTGAAACTCCAGGATACATTAACCTGATAGAGTGGCATGTTACGTTTGGGTCAACAACGGCTCAATGTACAGAGAGATGAATGGCGCAGTTGGTCGAATCTAACTTGACCAAAATCAGTACGATGCAGCGTGGTTTATTTTGCAGTATTTCATGTCAGAATCTGGCATGACCAAAATACTCCATTAAACACCAATACAGAAAAGAGATGCCATCTATTATGTTGCATCTTCTTTCCCAACTTCAACTAGCAAAGTTGCCCAAGATCAAAAAAATTGAAATCAGGAAAAAGAGCGGAAAAAAACACGTGTAACAGTACCATTGAGTCATCATAGGGTTAATGTAGATAACCCGCAACATTTCAACTATCCCAGATACGAGCTATTAGTCACGAAGGAAGAACCCCAAGTTTTAGACATGACGGTCCATTTTTTTTGTCTTGCCACACTTACTGTCGTATTATCATCTTCTTGAGTTAAGCTACTCATAGACGTCCACCTTGTGTTTGCAAGCAAAACACAGACGAAAACCAAAGTCTCACACCACCCATATAATAAGCTAAACCAAGTAGGTAATGCATGACTTAGTTTTCCTTTTGGCTTCTTAAGTTTCTTATCCTCTACCTAATAAGCTACCAACCAATATTGCTACTTCCTTGCTAAAAGGAATATGTTGCCTCATATATATCTGTAGACACCATGAATATAAGACACTAGACATTCCCATCTCATTTTTACACTTGCACAATTAGTTCAACACGAGTACCCCACACACAGAGAGAACCAGAACCTTCTGATTGATTATATTTAAGATAATATATAGAAAAATCAAGCAACTACAGAACCAAAATCCCAAAAGAGTAGTAACATCATCAACTCACCTCTACTATCAAAAAACCGCAGTAACCAGGATGCAGCTGACCATCCCTCAAGTTTACCCCTTCATTGAAAAGCAAACAGAAATGTAGATCCAGTAGTAGATGACCATGGATTCATCATCAAACACTTACCAAGCCGTCTAACAGAACAATGTAATTTACAATTCTGTTTATATAGGAGTGAAGACCAATCTTCACAAAATTCATAACATGTAACATGCATGTTAATAGTCAACAGGAGATGCCCCTATTTATTGTTGAACTTTCAATATGATAAGTCTACATATATCCCCCAAAACAAACAGCTTGTTCTACAAAACTGACTCAATTCTCATCAAGAAGGCGGCCAAGAAATCATAACCAGTTTCAAACATTGAAGCCTTCGGCGCGAAGGCATTTAAGATGAGCATCAATCCACTTTGAACAAGCTTCTTCACCATGCTCCACAACACATTCATCTCTCAGCTTCTTAGTGTCAGGGCACGCGCAACATATCTTCTTCTTTGGCTTTGAATCAGGTCCACTTGCTATAGTGGCTGACGCTGGATCTTTTGGAGGCTTTGACAAGGTTATAGCAGAAGAAGGACTCTGTGTTGGCAACCCACCCATTTTGACAATGCTGAAGAACAAAAAGCAAATAAGAATCACTCGGCAAGTAGAAAAATCTTAAAGGCAAGTCCAGAACCAAACAGAAAACTAAAAATATACATGTGATCCACCTATCATGGAGGTTGCTCTCATGCTCCATGAACACGCTTTGCCACTTGAGGTGGATCAAGCAAAATCTATGAGCTGACTAAAATTGTCAAATCAAACCTTGCCGCATATAAATGACATACTTAATCATCGTATGACGCTAGACAATGTAAAAACATGTACTTGAGGTCTGATAAAGGAGTGACAGTCTTTCAAACCAAATTTCTTTAATAACAACGATGATCCAGTGGTATTATCAGCCACCTTACAAATGCGTTACTCTTAATCAGGATGAAAACTAGAAGTAACAGATGGACCAAAAATAGATAAATGGCACCTTCATATTTTGTCACAAAAGAAGACCTGCAATCTGTTACCAGCAACATGTATATCACACATGAAACAGAAAGCACACCACATATAGTTGAAATTGTTTCTTGCTGAACACAATAAATAGTCCAAATAGGACATGAGCCGTACAATCTTCAGTTAATTGCCACAGCTACATCGTCTCGGAAAACAAGCCCATTTATGCTGCGCTTCATCTTAGAGGCAGGTATATTTTGATGGTAAGAGCAACAGAGCGAAGCATGTTACTGCTGAAATCCAAAAGAAGGTCCAAGCTGAAGTACGCGAGTGGGACTAGGAGATCTTTCTTTCATTTCTCTTTTTACCTTTAATGGGAGACCTCTAAAGTTGTGCTTACTCTTTAAGCGTATTTTGAGGCTTTCTTGCGTGGTATAGTTACTGCAGCCTGTTTAGGCTTAGTATGCCTATGTTCCAACGTTGTAGCTTAAACTCATAGGTACGCCCTTTTTCCCTTGTAAGCCCTGGTTACCCTTTTACCTAAACAGCTTGCTACAAATGTTTCTACACCATTTGTCAAAAAATCCACATCAATACAACCTCTTCTCAGAGGCAATACAACAAACACCTTCCGGGCACTGACTAAAGAAACTGCAAATCCTAACACAAAGAATAGGCAAGTACTTGAACAGAAGAAAGGGGTAATTCTAGGATTTACAAGCAAAGAATCAGAGCGCTGAATTATAATTGTAGCAAAAAAAAGAAAAAAGATAAAGCTTGTCTACAAATAAAGTAAATTTTGGTCATTTGATACGCACCTTTCGTCCTTGTTCAACTTAATTTAGGGTTCCTCAAGCCGTGTTTGGCCGTCGAGAGAGATGAGAACACGATTTACGTTTGCTGGGTATTCAACTGGGGAAGCACCTCACGATGTAAGGAAATGAACTGTGTAACGTCTCGCGTTTGAATGCCACAGAGAAGCAACGACTTTTGTTGGGGCCGTGCTTGGGAACGAAATAATTAACCTTTTTGGCGACTTTTCTATACATAAAATTTGCAAGCTTTGATAACAAAAATTAATTTGCATACTCCATAATACTTTGCTCACGTACTTTTTTGTCGCTAAAAAAATATAACAACGACCAATAGGGTGTTTGAGGTCAAACTTGATTATATTCTGATTGATGAGGTTTGTGTTTGTTTAGTCAAAAATGGTAAGCTGATTAAATATGTTTCAGTATACTTAAAACTGATCACATGTAAAAATTTTATTTTTCAAAATTCCGATCTAATCAATTTTGGAGAATCAAATTAGAAAAAAAGAATATCAGAATATCCTCACATATAAATCGACAGTAAAAACTTACTTTAAATCTTAATTCACTATTTAGTCTTTTGTTACACTAAACTTACTTTCATCTCTTATTATCCATATATCTTTAACAACTTTTAACTTATTATATAATTAAAGTTGATTAAAGGTTCTAATTTGATTCAAAATTTACTTTTGAGAATCAATCCAAACAGTCTACAAACATTTTTTCGAGATAATATATATATAATAAAGCCAAGGCTTATGTAAGAGAGCAAATATAACTTGCTAGTTCTCTACATTCAAAAGTGTGATATCCTATCAATATAAATTGTAATGTTGATCACATAAAAGTGAATCTGAGGTGAAAATGTTGAGCATACACAAACTGTTGCCCATCTATATATCACTCCAGGTTTGCAAATGGAGAGCCACCTAATCTGGCCTAGTCTGACCACAACTGTACAAGCCTCGTTACAAGGTGGTGAGGACTTGATAACCTTTGATACCAAGTTCTTACGAGTCTCCTCGGTGCACTTGAAGCCATCCCTGAACCTTATGGCCAAATTTCCAGTCCTTAACCGCCGGCAACTCGATGGTGGGAGGAAGTTGGATATTGCTAGGCTGGCGGTCCATGGGATTAGTGACGAGTATAGAGCCATCAGGAAGGGAGAGATAGGCTTTCAGCCATGAGAGGACCCTACTTTGCAGCACGTGGAGTCGTCCCTCTTAGACTTTGCTGGTGGCTTGTTTTTGGGGCTAATGATTCTCTGTCTGAGAGATTGTACAAGCAATGATCCAGCGATGTTCCGGTGGCTTTGTTTTCGCTGTCCGCAGCGGCTATGGAGTTGGAAGGAACCATTAGCCACGGCGGGAATGAGTGGACCGGAGCAGGAAGGGCAAATGAAGCCATAATTTGCGGTGCGACAAATTTAAAGGTAGCAGATCACTTCCACGGCCACGGAAAGAAGCAGCCGCAGCAGCAGAGGGGCGGAAATTTTTGTGGAATGAGAGGAGGAGGGAACAGCAGAGCGCCGGTAAGCCATTGCTCTTGTCTACTGTTTGAAAACCCCGTGGGCTAAATCTTATGCTATTATTGCAACATGTAAACACTATTTACCCCATTCCTCATCTGCTCTTATCACTGTTTTTCAAGTATTTACTATTGATGCTTGGATTGTCTAGCCATCGATCACTAACAAAAGTAAAACTTCCAAATAAAATTTGGGCAAGAATTATAAGATTTGCGTTTTTGCCGAGGAGGAAGATGCAAGTATATCATCATTTTCATTCAGGAAAGAAGAACGAGAGCTTCATACTAGTGAATTATGATCGAATCCATCTGATCATCTAAAGAAGACATAGCCGTATGTACTTAGGATCTTCAGGACATGGCAGTATGTGCTAGGGATCTTTAGGACAAAGCAAAAAATGTGGACATTGCCAGGCTTGCCATGGAGAATCACCAAGACAAACCAGGAAATCTGGAATACCAGGGGAAGATGTAGAAGCTCATGAAAGCCCATAAAAAAGTTGACCATTCTGTGCTTTAAAACACTGATCATACCCGTTAAAGGTAAGTACTTGAAACAAACTTCCAATCCATATCAAACACACATTTACACAAGTCCAGAGCACACAAAAAGGATCAAGTATTGCATGATAACTTCAAGAAGAATTTACAGCAATCTACGAGGCAAAACTGGAAGGACACGAGAAATAATATATCTAAGCAACCTTCTCTCGAAAAGTACATGTTAAACACAGGCTTCTAGTCGAACTTTCTGCACTTCTCGCAAAGCACACATGCACTAATCAGGGTTCTGCAAATGCTCTGTTCCCACTCTTCTTGAATCCCAGAATCCTGGGAATCAGGAAGTACTTGGGCACAATATATTCTTGAAATTGTGCTTCTGATATGTAATAGCTCTGTCACTCAAACACGGTACCAAAGCTTACTCTAACAGCAGCCAATTTCATTTAGGACCTATTGGAAGTTCCTGCTTGTATATCACACAACACTTGCAACTCCCAATTGACAGTAACTCTAATCGTACTTCTCTCTCCAAGTGTAGACAAGAAAGAAAACCCAAGAAAGTCCCAAGGTAATGTCTCCCACAACCAGCCTCAGCCAATCGGGGCTAAGATCTTCAAGCTTCCTCTCAAAGTAAATCCTCCATATTGCCATAGCAACATGTAGAAGCACGCACCCCTTAGCAAAGAAGCTCTGGAAATGGCTGTCCTTGACAAATGCCACCATGAACAAAAGAAACCCAATAGCAAATAAAAGCAACCCAGAAAATGAATCAGAGGTTCGGATTAACAACTGATCGTGGGGTGTAGATCCCAATAGCTTGCTCGCAGTTTCGCTGCCATGGCTCAAAGCAAACACCTCATTGGAGTAGAACATCATTACAGTTCCGCAGCTTAGGGCTACCACAGAATGGAGAATACAGATGAGGAAAAAACCAGAAGATTCCATATATAAAGGCCTAGGCTTTCGATTCAGTTCAGCAATTATGCCTGAATAACGACAACCCATAGAGGCTCTGCATAGAGGCTCTGACCCGACCGTCCATTCCATGATCGTAAAGAAGATAGTGAACCCAAATTTAAAATGAAGATTCAGAAAACCTCATCTATTTAAACCCTGTTCCTGTTTTTGACCAATTTCAACCAAAACTGAAGAAACCTTGAATCAAGACTACTTCACAAGGATCAAATGATCTACTCGATAAAAAGCCAGATGGATTTTTCCCCACATCTCCAACAATCAGAGTAAAATCAGCAACAAATAGCTGAATACAACACTCCAACAAAGCCCAACTTACACTTCACAAGAATCATCATAAACACCCATAAATCAAGGTCAGCTCGACAAACAAATATGGTCTTACGAAGGATGGCGAGAGTGATGACCAGAAAGAGCTTGGACACAAAACCCCAAAAGCCCAACGAATATGAAACCTTCGGGATCCAATGAAAAACAGAAGAAGGGGGTTTATAAAAGGAGGGGGGGAATCTTGATCGCTAGAAGTGGAAAAGCGTGATCTGGGATTGGCGTTTATGGTGGGGAGGATGCCCTTTAACAAACACCTTCCAGCAAATTGATTGCTTTATTGAGGAACAACCAAATGGAGTGTCTGAGATATGTATGATGTACCATACCTTGCTGAGGATGATGGGCTATAAATAGAAAGATATTATCTGTTTGACTGGGAGGAGGCTCAAATATTTGATTAGCTTTTCGAGATTTGCTTCAGTCCATAACCCATATATATTATGCAGGATATAATATCCCATTCTTCCTGGACCCCTTTGACTTGAGCGTCCCTTTGCCTTTGCCACTCCTCCTTTTCATTTTTCAAATCTGTAGACGGACTCGTGAATCTCAGTAAAAGATTCTTCATAATTCTCATCACTGTTATGGATATGGATGTCGGCAGTATTTCGTGGGGCCCCTTGTAAAGATCAATTCATATTTATGTTACTCGTTAATTATTAGCGGAAGTCAGCATATATTATGGTCGTATAGAATCACGCTACATGTTTTTCTCCATAACTACAGTATTTTATTTTTTTGAATAAGCTGAAAAATAAATTTTTTACATATAAATCTCTTAACTACAAGAGTAGCGATACTAGTTTTCGAAGAAAGAACGTGAAAGACGATTTGTTCGGTTATAGCCAAATTGAACGATATTAATAAGTTATTCACAAGAAGTTTGAAAACAAGGGGCTAAAAATCAGAATGCGGGCAGCTTCCACCTATTGGATCTTCAAAAAGGCTGCTCTAAATAATTATATGCTGTGCTGTGCTGTGCTGATTTCTTTAGCTCTAAACTTTGACCTTCGAAACTTTACCTGTTTTGCAGTGTACGATCCGACAAAAAAGATATCTTTTGAGAGCAAAAAGATAAGGATCATTCGGCATTTCTTTCTTCTGTACTGATTCAACGAATATTTTCTAAAGTGATAACTTGACTGGGTATTGTTACAGCTTCATTCTTTCTAATTTTTTCTCCCTTTAGCCTTCATAAGCGTTACTGAAGTAACGTAGGAAGCGGGCATATGAGAAACAAAGAAGACCAGCAACAACAGATGAAGAATAACAAGAACTCTCTATTGGAATTATTCTGAGTATTGGTATTTACAACTGAAATGAACATATGCTGAGATTTCCAAACAAAAATTAGACCCAATTTTCTCTTTTGTCAAACGCTACATGTCTGCCAAATCCTCCTAACTCTTTAAAAAAAAATTGTGGGTAAAAAGGAAAAAACTATTTTGCACAAAAAAAAATGTTCAAATCAAAGTGTTATCCCGGTTACCGGCAATAACCTTCCGGTGCCGCCTTGAAACGGATCTCTTGTCTCCTTTTCGCCTGATGGGATTTTTCTTCACCGGAGTCCTACCGGCTGCACTGCCACGAACCAGAGCTGGTGGGGGATGACTTGCGTAACCCCTAGCTGGAGGAGCCATTTGCTCCAAAAGATCTCTGTGGTATGCCTATGCATCAAATTCAGATTATCAGACGACTAAAGCTAATTTAGCATACTTAAAAATCAACATTCTGATGCTAGACACTTCTTCTGGATATCCCTGACACCACTTTGGGTACAAGATCTAAATGACTACATATAATGCTTGCTCCAACGGACAAAATGTACTCAACCCACAGATCCCACAGATCGAATGAAAAGAGAACACTCAAGTGATCCACGCACAACAATTAAGTATTACTCGTCTAAGCATTGCTCATAACGGAGTGATGCACGATCTAATATTGCAGTCAACTCCATAAGTACACAGCAAAGAACGGCGGCCCCTTCCATTTTGTGCAATATAAAGGGACTGACTCGGCAGAAATTATCATCCGAGAATCCTCAATTGGTAGAGGTTTGAGAGGTTAAGAAATTAACCACATCCCATCATAGAGTTGAAAAGTTATAATCCACTCCTAGGGCTAAAGATGAATCAGGGTCCATTACCCGTGTAAAAAAAAATAAACTTTGGCATCAGGTGTATTACCTGTAGCACAAAATTCCGCCTTTCACAGTCCATGAACATGTTGACGCTCCAATTAACCTGGGCCATTATTTTGTCCCTCACAGTGGAAAAGCTCAACTGGTCCCTAGACGTAAAACGATCAACTTCATTGAACCATTGACAGGAGAAAAGATTCGTAATTGGAATGTGTTCCCTTATAAGCACACACCCTTCAGGAACATCTGCAAGATTTTGGTCATAAGCAACAAGTCCACTTTGAGATGGAAAACGGGACAAAGCACACATATTACCGCAAATTAAGCACCCTACCACTAGTTATAGGAAGCTTGGCTTCAGAATATGGTGTTAAACCATCATTTTTATAGAAGTTGATCTGGTAATCAATGGAAGCATTGTCGTATTTCCCAGCAGCTTTATTAGCTTCAGCTTCTTCAAACACATCAAAACGTCTGTAGTGTCTTGAAATAGCGAAAGTAGCATTTTGTCGCCACAAGAACCTGAACGCAATCCATATTTTAGAGCAACCAACGATTAATACGGAATCCCGATATCTCTGATATAGAGTTGAAGAAACCAAGAGGGAGACATCATATCCATGAGTTACAATACAAAATGGCAGACCAAAAGGCAAAGATTCATTAGATTTTCCAGTCACTTAAATTCGAATGGCCATGCTCATCTTTCTAGAACTTGAATGGGCATTGAGGAATATTCGGAGCCTTGTCATGTTTCTTCTAATATGGTCATTTCACTAATTCCTTTAAAAAGCACATGCCACAAGTCCAATACCCAAGTGCCATTTATCAAACTCAATGAAACACAACATTGATACCGCATGGTCTCTCCTTGGAACATCTAACCTAGCATTCAAGGTTCAAGAAAGAACGACACAAACAAAGGCTGCAAGTTACCACTAGCTTTAAAGCTTAATCCTGAAGGCAATAGGCCCAAAATGTACATTATCTGACTTTCAATCTGCTGCGGCCCCTTTCGCAAGTGGAGAGACAAACCAAAGGTGCCCACTCGGTCACAAACAGCATAAAGTGCTTGCCAAGACGCACATCCAATGGGGCCAAATGCAAGCTGGGAAACTCAATTTTGCAAAACCAAACTCTGGTGCCATCTTAAGTAACGACTTCCTCTATTAAAGCTTAAGCTGGTAAAGAGTAGATTGAACAATGAATATCACTCCTCACATAGGAGCCGCGCATAGCATGTAGGAAGGCAAACCTAAGGTTCATACCAGGGCACATAAATAATAAAGAGCTTAATAAAATGGGACCAAATGCAAGCTGTGAGACTTGAACCCACAACTTGCCAAACCAAAGATCAGATACTCCATGAAAAGTTACCACCTGCTCTAAAAGCTTTAGCTAGCATATGGTGAGCCCAACAATGTAATCGTTGTTCAACAAAAGGTGAAATGTACCTCTCAAGAATTTGATATGGATCCGCAACAAGTTGAAGCTTGCCATCAATCCATATAGAAAATCGGATATTGGGAAATAGCCGATGTAATAGAAGCTTTGGGACCTGTCCACAAGTGGCCATCAGTTCACCTTCAGTTCATATATAATGGAACACAATGAACTCCTTACAACTATTTTACCAATAAATGAAAGGGATCTAAGTGAAAAGTAGAGCCTCACTTTGCCCCAGAGATAGCATAATTTATCCTTTTCTCTGTACTCTTTTTCCTCCATTTTTTTCTTGGTTCTTGAAATTAAAATCAATTTTGCTATATAACCAGAATCAGTTGAAAATCATCCTTTCTAGTTTGTACAATTTAACAGATGGTATTATCCTTTACTCGAGCACAAACAAGGAAATAGTACATACTCTGAACTCGCATAAAACACCAAATAGTAACTATGCACAAGCAAGAATGGAAAACTATTTGCAGACCTATATAATCTAGCAACAATAAGTACTTTCTGATTGTAGACAATATACAGAATGTTGTAATACCAAAAGAATGTCTTTTGAGTGCTAGCTGACAGAGCCATACTTCCTAAATCACACGGAAATCTCTCTCTGCCCTCTTTCTCTTCTCGTGTCGGCTGTGTTACATGGACTCTTCAAATTGCGAGAAGTACCCGTGTCGGACACTCGACACTTGGACATGGGTATGGGATATTTGTCCGACCCATCCCGTAGGATATGCCACTAGTAACACTATATTATAGTGTTTCTTTTAGTTCGTTGTTGCTTTGAGATGTTCTCAGTTTAAGTTAAACGATATGCGTAACTTAAAACACCATGTAGACTAAGGAATAAGTAAAATACAAGAATAGATAGAAATATTTTGCCATGTCCCCGTGTCTTGGGTTTTGAATAAATGAATTCGACACTTGGACACGTATCCGACTTGAACACTCGTACCACAAGTCCATGTAACATAGCGTGTTGGGCAATTGATGAGGTTTAATTCAGCTTTATTAGGTAAAAAGTAGCAGACTTGTGACAGAAAGGGGGCTCTTTGAAGAAGGGGAAGGACAGAGAGTCATTGTCAAAGATGCTATAACTACCATGGGATGATCCTGCACTTATCTCCCGCCAGCAAGCCATCCAACAGGACCTGATTGCAAGTTAATCTCAACACAAGGAGCTCAAGAACCAGACAAGAATAAGTACACTTTGGTGCATGTGCCTGGAAGCAGCTTTGTGAAGGAATTCAACTCAATGAAGATTCGTGATAGAAAATTCTGTCTTTCAAGAACCCCGATAATCCCCCTCCACCTCTATGTCTCAGGTCCAACCAGCCACAGCCATAGAAGCTCTTTTGTGTGATTGGCTAGAGGTGACTTAGATCATAGAAGATAGTCTTTTTGTACAGTTTTTTATTTCTTTCATTAGCCATGTGTTGCTTTTGTTCTTATAATGAGTCACAACATTCTTGAATCACCGATGCACTAATGCTCATGGCTATCTAAATGACTGAAGACTTGCAGCAAAAAGGAAATTTACATTGAATGGATATGTATCCCTCACTCTTAATGCTTGAAAAGATCTTTGTCTACAAAAAAGACTATGTGGTGGCTGTTGACTCTCATGTCTACATCTTTCTTACTCTCTCTTCTTCCACCTCCTCTCCCATTCCTTCTCTCCCCCCAATCCCTCGAGCTCTCTTTGTTCTTTTTGCATAAGCACTCTCGGCTTGCTAGCTGCACTTCGTTCGCTTGTGGAGAAACATGCTCTGTCTAAGGGAGGGACCCAACCACCTTTCCCTTGTTATTGCTTTGTAGGGCTTATCCCTTTCTTTTCAGATCCCTCAATGGCACAAGCCTCTTGCACTGGGCCACCGAGAATTTTTCCTACTACTTTTATACCAACTAGGTAGCTCAGAGGCCTCAAAACAGCTCATCTCCTGAAGAACCTGAATGACAAATCTGCAGATTCTTGCCCTATGTGTTCTAATGGTATATCCTGCAATTATAACCCTGGAAAACCAGTAAAATCGATAAACAGGCGCTAATATATCATGCCTTTCATAGAATGATGAGCTATTTTTTTTTTGTGTGAGAGTCCAGACACCTTTTACAGTTTGACCCCTCAACTCTTTCTTAGTAGCCATGGCTACTCAAAGATCATAAAGGGATGGTATGGTCAGTCGTGATGCCAGAGGTGGAAAAGCTGGTAGTGGGTGCTGGTGCTCATGGGGAGGTGAGCAGATGGTGTTTCAACACGAGGCCTGTGCATGTGATGGGGATTAACTGTTCCAAGGTTTTGTTGGGCAGCAAATACATAAAAGGATTTTCAATCATTACATCAAAATGCACCCATCGTGTGTGGCCATCTTCCTTTACTATTTGAACAATAACCGGACACATAACTTCAATGCATGAACTGACAGGTACCCAATCCCTAATGGAGAAATCGTAAAATTAAAACTGCTGGGAGCAACCCAATCAACCACACAATTGAGCAACGGAAACTGTACATTCCCCTCGCCAAATGGACAAAATTGATCTAGCTAACAAGGGAAATCCTTAATATCAGTGAGCAACATATATGATCATATCTTGCCAACTACAAGTCAACCACCTAATCAAGAACGATTCGCTATATTGCTCTTCGAATGTCGTATGATACAGCTGTTGTTTCATGACGTGTCAAATCTTTTAGTTTCAAGGGCATGGTTTGATTTGCAAAAAACGACAGAATCAACACGTAGTCTCGTGCATTTTAAAGTTTCCACCTGATCAGATGATTTAATTTTTATTATTCTGCTCAAATTTTCCTTGACACCAATGAAGACAACGATAGTAATAAAGAGAAACACCAATTGCATGTAACTTCTAAAGCAGATAACGGGACGAAGGCACTTAAGAGAAATAAATGGACAAAAACATACAAAAACTGACCTTCCCATTGCGTCTTGCATCAGTGTAAGGTATGTTATGGACAATGATAATTTTCCATAATCCAACCCTCATGGTGCTGTTCAAGACGCTAGCATTCTTCATATATGCTTCTGTCTCTTCATCAATAAACATGAAAAATGGAATCTTCTTTCTAGCGGTATCACCAATATTTTTGGGCTGCTGAATGACATCATAATTACCTGAAAATATATAATATCATATGAAGCAAAAAAATCATCAAAAGGAAAGGAAAGTGTGGGCAACCACTAGGTATCCAATACTCATAGGTCACCATAAAAAAAGCATAGAGTTCGAAAACTTTTATAACATTTAGCAGTACCAAATATTGCTGAAGCAACAATGACCTCATGGAACTGCTCCAACTCCCTAAGATCATCCAAATCAATATCAAAACCAGTTTGGTGACCAGGTCTACATCCTTTTACAAATCTGGAAGGAAGAATAATGCACCAGAAGCAATTACCAGACAAATTAGATGCACTAAGCAAAAAAAAATGAAAGCAAAAACGCAATTGTAAAAGCTTTTAAAAAAAACGGCTAATGTACAAGAATAAACTTACCCACAGTGCACAGTCATCGACTCTTTAATATTAAAAGATTCGTTCCTCTGCTTTAGAGAAGGATACCCGCCAAAGTCAGAGCCTCCATGTGGTTCAGTTTTAATTGGGTGCTCGTCGTGATAGTAAGTTATATGGCGAAGCACAGGTAACGCTGATGGGGAGCTCGGCATACTAGCTATGGCTTGCTCCACCGGAAGGTAACACACTGGACAGGCTGAGGATAATATGAAAAACAAAATCAACAACACAACACAGCAACAGATTCACCAATGTCGCTGCGTCGAGATAAACCTAGTGATATGCAAAAGATACATCTAACTTCTTAGGACTGCATGCATATGACCCTCCAGGCCCAATGGTAATGAAGGTCCCATGCACTGGGTCACCGCTTTTTTCTTTTCTCAAATTTTTTGTAACGTATACATTGGGTCAAGTACTGCAATTTCAAAAAGGCAGCAAACATAGACCGAAAAGAAAAAGAAACAAAGCAAATGCGTATAAGTGCAAACTTACAAAGCATATGCGTACAAGTGCAAACTTACGGCGTGGTCCAGGCCTTCTCCTGTCACCAGGAGGGGGAGGAGGGAATGCGAAATTTTTACACGGATTGCCGTGAAGAGAAACAGCGGAAGAACGAAGAGCAGGAGGCGGCCACTGGGCAATGTTTATACTGCAGGCAGTCAAAGTTTTCACCGTATGAAAATTATCATATTTCCGGCTGACTTCCTCGTTGAACTGTACCACACTAGTGGCTTCCGATGTATCTTCTAAAGGAAGCGAGTGATCATGCACATAGGTTATTAACTCATCAATCAGAAGAATTGTAACAAGACATAAAAAAGTCAGTGGCACAAAAATTGAAAGTCTGGTGACATAAATCCACCAAAAACACCATAGCTTCGGGGATCCAAAATAAGGAGAGACGAGTAGAACTAAATTTTAGGAATCTAACTCTAGTGTAACAAGACCAATGGATGACAAGAGGCCATATGTCAATAGCAAAAGGAGTTAATAATTCGAGGTCAAGATAACTTAACAAGGCAGGTAAAAAGATGTAGCAATAGAAATAATAGTGGTTTTGACAGACATATAATTTTAAGTCAGAATTCTCAGTGAAGTAATTACATGCCAAAGTGAAAAGGTGAAAAGATGCAGATGGCCACTGTATTCACCACGTTCTCACAGAACATTCAGCCAGCATAGATGGATTATTACCTTTCTGACTCGCTTCTTATCCTGGAAGTAACACACAGATGCATTTCACCCTTTGTCAAAGTATCCCCCACTTTTAATGCATCTTCTAATAAACAAGCTACCAGCACGCACTTTACATTAAGATTTATGTTATTCTTTCATTGGCCACCATGCACAAGCGTTATCAATAGCAAAAATAAATATAAGTAACAACAGGAGATGGTAAAACAGAATAACATAACAGAATTCTTAAAAAGGGGTATTTTTCTAGCCTAGTGACATAGATCTGCAATAAGAAACAAAATTACAACGGGCGTAAGGAGTTGTACATCGAGGTCTGTTCAGTCAGGTAACATCTCTTATATTAAGTTACCCGAATTTAAATTACCCAAAATTTGCCAACCAAATAGTATATTGCTTTCAATCACTGACAGAAAAGCTACGTCAACATTATGCTTGGAGTTGCATTCGAAACAACGACTAAGCCTTTTTTAAATCATCTGCGATTTGACATTGCAATGCCTCTAACTGCAAAATAACTGAAAGACGTGAACAATGTAGACAAAAAATAACAAAGGTAAAGAGACAAACCTTTATTAACGGTAAAAAACCCCGCCATAAATGCCAATAGAGCAAACAAAACCAGAATCAGCATTCCGACCTTTCTTCGGCACAGATATCTGCAAATACAGGGAAGAAACCTTTCCTTCTCCCTTGAACCAGAAAGGGACATCTTCGACGGCTTGCGCACAACGAACAAATGCTGAGACTGCAACCCACCATTCTGCACTTGTTGTTGCAACGATCCATAGCTTCCAGTTCGTAGACCCAATGACCCTCCAGTCATTGTACCTCCAACCCCACAAGCTTACCCTTCATCTCCTTTTTCCCTCACAACTCCCCTTCATTCACAAGAACCAATATATGTCCGCAGCTAACACTCGGAAATGCCAACAAAACCGCATCCAAATGAATCCGTTATCTAAAAAACAGGCACCAAACTTATCTCAGCACCTGAACCCAGTCTTAAATTCACTGCAATATTAATTTCCTCAAATCTTTTCTCTTCTTTTGAATTCCACTCCAATCAGTACCCAATAACAAATGCTTACCAAATTCTCAAAATACACTCTCTATTGAACAAACCCGCCACTAAATCAGTACCCAGTAGAAATATTAAGCAAAATTTCTAGAAATATCATCTCAAAAACCAATGTGAAAATCAAAAAAAAAAAATCACAACCACCTCTAATCCTCAATCACTCCGTAATCAGTAATAAATGCTCACCAAATCCCGATATCCAGCCCTCAATCAAGAAACCTGCCACCAAATCAATACCAAGTAGAAATATTCAATAAATTCCGGCAAAATGATCTCTAAAATCCAACGTGAATTTGGAACGAAAAATCAATATAAATCACATCATTCTCCACAGGAAAAGAAACCCATTTGTCACGAAGCAATTCACAAACAGTGCAAAAATTCCCGGAAAAAAATAATGTAAATATGTTCCACATGAACGGTGAATAACAGAAGGGAAACCACTTGTGAACAAAAAATGCGAGATTTTAAGGGCTACCTCCGTATGAACGTGTTCCAATCGCGACGTGGCTTTTGGATTGAAGGGGTTGTTACTTTGATGAAATCTAGGGTTTATTCAATGCAAACAGATTTCAATGGGATGAATTTGGATCGGAGTTTATAACAGTTTGTACCTGTGGATAGTGAGCGTCTCTGTTTAACTATTTCCAGAGTGGGAAAATTCTAAATACTAAAATCCAAACACACGCTTTTATATGTTTTGGTTTTTTCTTTATTTTTTTAGCAAAAATAATTATCTGCTAGAATTATCAAAGGATGTATCAAAAAGTGTAATATGTAAACTTTGAGTTCTATTTCGCCCCAACCCAAAATTTGAAAGAGTTTGTGAACAATTTTGTGTGACTATATTAGTATATTCTGTGATGGGATCATGAATCTAGGTTGCTACAAATGATTCGGTAGCGTTTGGTAATATTTTCAGTTTTGATTTCCTGTTTCTAAAAAAAAAAATCAAAATTAGTTTAATTTTTTTTATTATTTACAAAAATAAATAGGTGTTTGATTATCCAGTTTTGAGTTTTTTCTTTTGGGTGTTTGATTACCCAGTTTCTATTTTGAATTTTTTCTTTGGTGGTGGTTTGCGGTGGTTGCCGGTCATTGGTGGTGGGCGATTGCTGCCTGCGATGGGAGGGTGGTGGTGGTCTCAAAATAAATTCAAAACTGAAAATCGAAAACTTTTTTTTGGAGTTTTCAAAAATAGCCTTATTTTAAAAACTGAAAACGAAAATTGTGTGTCAAACGCGTTTATTTTCTTCAATTTACAAAACAGGAGAAAAAATTGAAAAAATAAACGTTACCAAACGGAGATGAATTGTTAGTTGGTGTGTTTTTTCCTCTTTTTTTTAGTTCAAAATTTTAAATTGTAACAATTGGAATGAAAGAAGAATTAAAAAAAAAAAAAAACACTACATTTTATGTCATTCAGTAAATTGAAACTGGAAAATCGAACCATAAAAACGTTGTCTGTTGGGAAGGTGAGAAGGTCAGAGTAAGAACAATTCTGATAGCTTGATTTGTAGGGTCACCGAGCAGCGCTCCAGACACATACGAGTGGCCAAACACCACCGTTGTCGTCCCCTAACTCGCGAAGAAATGGTCCGAGCCATTCTAACACCGTTGACGCGACCCAACTAAGCGACGAAAAAAACTTACTTGTCTATAATCGGCAGAAACCCGCAACCGCTACCAAGTCCACACGAATACTTCCTGTTTCTAATGCATTACAAGTGCTAAACAAAATAAGTTGTTCTAAGCACTACAATGTGCTTTCTATATTGATTTCTCTTTGCTTTATGGAATTAGTAAACGAATAAGACTTTATTGTTTTTATTTCGTAAGAGAATCAATAAACTTATTCTAAAATAATATGGGTTCAATTTAAATTCTACTATTCATGTAAGACAAGAAAAACGGCACTGATTCAGCTTAAACTTAGAAACATCAATAATTTTTAGTAGGGAATGGGCGCTAATGTTAGCAAGTACCTTGTTAATTAATTAATTGACCTTTTATAAGCCTTTCCATCTGGTGTGTGAAAAGCTAGTAGTAAAAGGAACGCAAGCTTAGCGGGAGCATTGGGCATTTTTTCTTTTAGTAATGATTTCACTTAGAAAAATAAGCCCACCCAGTAGACTCTTTGATGGGATAGTTCTTTGTCACGTAGCGGTAATTAATGATTGTTAAAGTTAAGTGATATTTTTGTCGATACGTTCGGTCATAATTCTTAATAATAAAATTAAATGTCACTAACTAAATAATGCTAAAAATATACGGTGACTATTAACTATCGTTATTCGGTGGGGGGGAGCGGTGTTGGGGGTCTAGGAAACTCTGATAGCAACCAAAAAAAATTCATCCTACGTGACAAAATTGAGTGAGTTTAATTTGTGTCAATTTTTGAACGAGACTATCATTTTTCGTTCGAACTATTATAGGCAAAAGTTTATTCCATGGTCAATATAGCCAGAACTAACCGACTTTAACCCGTCGGTGGCATACAAAATCCATGCAGAATGATAGAATTCAGAGTAATAACTTCCAAGCAAGTGTTTTAAATTGCAAAGGCTCGTTAACAAGTTGCCTTCACGTTTGGTCAGATTCTGAGTGAGTCAAACACGTGAACGAGAAAAAAAGTCTATAAATCCAATCATTATTTATCCGTTATGGAATTTATATCCCAACCTTTAAGATACAAAATTAAGAAGCTTACCACTCGTATTTAGGAGTAAGGGTTTTCCTATTCAAATTTAACCATTATAGGATGAGTACACATTAGACTACGATATTTGAGCAAACATTCTTTGAACAGGCATAATGTATATGTTATCAAATGTTGAGATAGATAAGAAAGAGCTTTCAATGCAAACAGACAATTTTTTGGTAGATAAGAAAGAGTTTTCAATCAAATTGACCTTTTTTTTTTTTTTTTTTTTCTTCTCTTTTAATGCAATTTTTAATCAAGTAATAATTAGCAAATAGAGAAAACTCAACCACTTGATGGGACCTGTTGGAATATCTGTTTGATCTTTGTTTCATCAGGTTTGCATGTGAGGATATGATGGCTTGTTTTGCCTGAGGTTGTACACAAGCCAAAAACCAGATACCCACATCATGTTCTCCCAGACGCTGACCAGACCAGACGGCAGATTTGGCTGTGAGCATGCTGCACCATCCAAAGACCAAGTGGCCAGTTCGAAAATCAAAGATATTTGTAAAGGATTTTGTTTTATGGGACTTAGCATAATTCGTACATTTGGGCTGTGAAAAAGAATGGATAGATAGAATGCATCGTTTTAAGAGTATACCGCTAACTTGATTTAATGGTTGCGATCAATTTTGAACATTGAGTTAGGTGCATTCTAATTGCACGTAATTGATGTATCAGTTTTTTAATTTTGTGCTTGCCAAAATTAAAGGCATTCATTTACGAGTTAAGGTTATCACCTAATAGTATACATGCGACGGGTTAGTCCTAATCTAACTCCTTCAATTGCAGTCTCCGATTAGACTTAGCAATACAGAAGAGAGAGTAGAGGGCACCCTTGAACGATCTCGATATCCTTCTTGTGCAAGCTACCATCTTATGGTATAGTATGAATTATTATGTATCACATGCTTGTAGTTTAGGCATGGTTGTAATTGCATCTTCCACTCAAGACTTAAAATATGTAAATTATTAGAGGATCGATTATGTTAGGTAACATAATTAACCACGTAGATACAATTTGACAGTGTATCATACCGTGTTAGTTAAGCGTTAACCATATAACAAGTCAGATTATCGTGTTAGTTAAGTGTTAACCGTATAGCAAGTCGTATATTAGTTTTATCTTCTTCTTCTTTTTTTTTTCTTACCAACTTTCACAAGCCCTACTGAAATCCTACCATATAGTAATCTCACCGAATGCAAAGTGCTAAACTCATGTATTGCAGGTTCTTATGTTTGTTGCAGGTTTGCAGGGGGGGGGCTATTCAGGATGCTAGCATAGCCTTGCTCCTGTTTTTCATTTGGGTTAATTACTCTCGGCACCCCTGAGGTTTACCCTAAATTACACTCGGACCCCCATACATTTTGAAAATTACACTCCACTACCCTGAGGTTTGTACCCGCATTTCACGGAGCCCCAAAAAATTGACGGAGACCCTAACTCCGTCGAAAGATGGTCTGACACTTTACTTTTTGGATTTTTCATCCCCAAAATGCCCTCCCTTTCTTGAATAAAACCCCTCTTGCCCTTAGGGTTTTTATTCTTCTTCTTCTTCATTCTCTTTCTCTTCAGACCCATTTCTTTCTCCTTCTGATTTCGGGTTGGTTGCTTGAGGATCACTTTCTCCTTTTTTTTGGATCACTTATGATCAGCCGTTAACCTTGTGATCAACGAAGGCAGGAAAAGCACGTTATTTTATTTTCTCTGCAGCAGCGTGGGAGCCTTGGAATGCACGTGGACTTTGGCACTGAAGGTAGATAATGGGGAGGGAGAGAGGAGAGTTCCAGAAAAGTGAAGATGGTGAATGTTTGCCTCCACGTTTATTTAGTTAAGGTTGGCTATTGGTCGGACATAGACATCCAAGAATGTCTATGTGCCTTGCACGGGATGTTTTGGTTAGTCCAATCCAATCTGGATGGACCACTTGCAGATTGATTGTTGAATTGAAGCCTTCCCAAGCATACAGAGTTGTGAATTATGATAACCTATCAAGGGGATTGAGTGAACTGCTGTTAGCTGATGCCAGGGTGTTGCAGGGCCAGGAGTTGTGCCATCTAGTATATGTACGTAGGTCTAATAGAAGCATTGTAGAAAGGCTGATAGTGTAAGGACTAATGGTATAATAAGCCCATAATTTTTAGTGCATCTTCTGGCAGCTTTAGTTTCATAAATGCTGCACCTGTTGATTACTAGATTTGGTGCAAATGCTTCTTCTGAATAAGCTGATCCTGTGTGCAAAGGAAAAGTTGCAGAAAACGTACTTATTTAACAACTTTCCTTATGAAGGCTTCTGTTTTTTGACATGGAACCCGTGGAAACGAAGACAACTGTTGTCTTATGTGAGCACATTTGGGACAATTGTTCCATCATTCATTCTTTTGCTTAACATCACTTATTTTGGTCTGGGATAGCTTACTACTTTCTGTAAGTGTGTTTCAAGAAATGCGGGTTTGTATACCATATGTGGAGTCATTTTTAGGCGTTTCACCTCATGACATCATCCAATGGCTGGTGTCATCTGAAGGAAATCAGTAAGTCGGAGTTGGTAGACTGCAAAATCCCAAAAATGCGGGAATGTTACAAGGAATGAATGGGAGGATGATCAAAACAGAAGCTGGCTATCCAGGCGGTTCACAGTTCATGTATGGAGCTGATGGCAATATTGTTGAAACACGTGCTGCACTTGGGGATACATCTATTTCACCCTTCAGTAGTGTAGAGTCCAGTTCACATCCCCTTAATGACTCACTCCTCGATGCTGATAGTTCGTCTTTTGGACTATTGACCTCCGATTTTTTAGAAAGTTCTGGTTTGTTCTCTCTCTCTCTCTCTCTCTCCCTCTCCCTCCCCCCCCCCCCCTCCTAAGGGCCTATTCCACTCAATTGTGTTAAGTTACCCATGAAAGCAAAATATAGAAGCCGTCCCATTACCTCTCCAAACATCTGGCTCACTTCTAGGGTTTGGAAGTAGACTCACCTGACTTTTTTTTCTCAGCCTTATCATTGGAGAAGAACTTCTCAGTAGAGTACCTCAGGTAACAACCAGCATTCAAACCCCTCCCTTCCTTACTTGGCAAACACCCTTTCACCTCTTTTCTTGCCTTCTCCAAGCAATCTCTACACCCAGCACTGCTCACACTCTTCCAACACTGCGCCAAAGCATAGACTCCTTCCCCTTCCACCACCGCAAACCCTCCTTTCGCCATCGCACTTTCCGTCAAATTCTCTATCAACTCCCCGACATCCTTTTGAAACCCAAGTTTCGTCGATGAAGCACCGCTACATTTCACAGTATCCCGATTTGGGTCCACGCTTTCGTTGAAGAAGCTGTAGTTGTCGTAGCGCAGGAAGCACCCGTCGAAGAAAACGCGGCCTGAGGTGACTGGGAGGCAGCGGGAGAGGGTGACGCAGCTCTGGGAATGGCAGAGGAGGCAGTCGGCTTTAGAGATGTGCTGGAAGCATTGGGACAGGGCGTACACTGGCGGGAATGCGTAATACTTTTACTGGAAGCATTGGGACAGTGTGGTTATATACGAGGGCAGAAAGGTCTTTTTATGACCAGCCGTTAACCCCGTCAAAGAAATCTAAATTTTTGGGGCTGAGTGTAATTTTCAAAGATAGTGGGGTCCGTGTGTAATTTAGGGTAAACCTCAGGGGTGCCGAGAGTAATTAACCCTTTTCATTTTTGTCTTAGGCTTTTGCTGGCCTGTATTCTTGATGATATAACTGAGGAGCTTCAGGCTACTGTTGGAGATGGACAGCAAATAGGCCGAAAGGGAGGGACCAACCTATAGGCTATAACTAAACCCTGCACAAATTGGCCCTACTGCCTCGTTTGATTGTCTGGGAGAGGGAGGGCACTGCCATTAATTTCGGGCATGTATTAGGTTTTGGATAACTCTTCATAAATGGATATGAACAGACCTTGTCATTATTTTTCATGTCTTCCGCCAAGCCATTATCTCTAAGAGGGATATCAGCTGACTATTAGACTTCTGAGCATAAGCACTAGTGTTCAAGCATGCTTTGAAGATATTTCTTCTCAAAGAAAAGAAAATGTTCCCTTTTTTAGCACAAAAAAAAAAAAAAGAGCGATTGCCCTATTAATATTCATTGCAAAAAGTTATTTGTTGTAAAAAAGACGCAAAAATGTGTTTGTCAGTGAGATTTTCTTCGTGTAGTACCTATGTCAAGGGTTCAATGTGCCGGGAGTACCATGTGCACTCATGATGATGGTGATCTTTCTCAATTTCTCGATAATGGTACTTTCGCGCCTCACTGAGGCCTGAAATTTTTTACAAGTATGCAGAATATTAAAAAGTAATCATTTATTGGCATTTGTTTATCTATGCGTTGACGTATCTTACATAATCCTAATTTATGCACACACAAAAAAAAAACTAAAGTTCTTGTACCCGTTTTCACAAATAAGGACATTGATAAATCTCTGGGAAGCTAATCTGGGTTATATCAAAGTTTTGAACTAAAAATTTGGTTTTATCTTCTAAACACGAGTGGGCTCCGTTCTGTCCAATATCTTAGGCCTGGGACCTCATCTACCAATCTTACGTGAACTTCATGTATCAGGCCAAGGTCCTACACAATATCGCGGCATAAATTTGTACACACTTTTCAAGTGCATCAAAGTTTTGTATGGACAAACTAGGCCCGTTTGATACTCAAATTTTTTTTTTAGTTTTGGAAACTGAAAAAAATAAACGCGTTTGATAAAATTTTTTTTCTTCTTCAGTTTAAAAACTGATTTTTAAAACTGAAGAAGAAAAAAAAACTCAAAAAATGAGTTTTTTTTTTCAATTTTGGTTTTTTTTTTTTAGACCACCCTCCCACCTCCGGCAACTACCACAACAAAAACTCAAAATAAAAAATCGCTCACTTGTTTTTCTAAAAAAAAAAAGTAAGGGCAGAGACCAATGATTTTCTAGACAGAGCCTGAGAATGGCAGTGCTGCGATGGCGCATGATAAATACACGACGACAATCACGGTCCAATGCTTAGGTCCGGAATTGGGGTTCCGTGTGTTTCTCTCTCTAGAATTCTAGATAAAGAAAGTGAAGGTGAGAATGAGTTTTGAAAATGAATTCTCAAGTCTCTATTTATAGGGGTTGAGATGATGATGTCATCAACAATATATGGTGTTCCCTAAGAGTGACACGTCACCGAGGGTGGCACAGGTGCAGGTGCTCCACAAACTGTCGGAACGCATATTCACCTGGTCTGCCCGCACAGCGTCGCTCTGTCTGTTTGAAAAGACTGTCGCACATATCATCGGTGTGGCAAAAGAGTCCCTTTGATCTAGCCACCAGTCCAAAGCCTTTTGCAGAGTCCCTTGGCGTCAAGAGACGCCGAGGACCTAGCAGCGGCGGGTAAGGCCCGACGCCAAACTGCCAAGTGGACTAGACGCGATGCTATCCGGAGACCTGCTCCCATTTCGGAGTGACCCAGAGGTCATAGTTCTTAGGGGTGCTGATGAATAGCTCCCAATGCTAGAGCACATATACTAATCACGCAGACACCCTGGTGGAGATAGTTAGAGAGATAGTCTGTTCCACAGGTGAGTCTTCATGCCGAAGCACTGAAAGCACGCTAAGGCAGTGGCCTACCAAACAGATCGAGGTAATGTCCGGAAGGATTCCTCTACCTGACACTCCGATGTAGTGTTCCAGATAAGTCGTCTACCTGACAGGCTGGGGAACGTCTCAAAAGAGTCACCTACCTGGTGAAGATGAGTTGGAGCTCCCTGGCAGAGATTGTGTCCCAGAGGATTCGCCTATCCCCGCAGGTAAGTCCTTATGCCAGATCACTCGGAGCGCGCCAAGGTAGTGTCCCAGAGGAGTCGCCTACCCGACTGGCTGAGATAGCACCCCGGAGGATTTGTCTACCTGGCAGAAAGGGGAGTTTCCATGCCAGAGCACTTAGAGCTCCTTGGCAGAAATAGTGTCCCGGAGTCGCGCTATCCCCACGAGATGTTGTTTGCTCCGGAGAGTGGGTCGAAGCATGTTTCACAACCAAGGCAATGTGCGTATGGTGTGGTGAAAGAATGGACCAATACGGGGCGCAGTAGTGTGACAGGATGCCAAGTGGCACAACTGTAGTAGTAGTGCGGCGTACGAGAGTCACGGAATTCGGCGTCATGCCGGGGGCACATGAAACAGAGACGACGCTTAGGTGCGGGGACTGGTGTCACAGAGTCGAGCGTCGTGCCTGGGGCACATGACATGGAGAGGACGCTCGAGCATGGCGACTGGTGTCACAAAATTGAGCATCGTTCCAGGGGCACGTGATGCGGAGATAGCGCTCAGGCAAGGCAGTCCATATGTGCACAGCAAACGGGGTAGCTAGACGGGATAACAGATGTCCAAGTATGCATAGTCAGTATGAGATATCTTGTACACTTTGAAGTGAGTCAGGACAAAAAAAAAAAAAAAAACCCTTAAAGTCCAAAATGTTCCTTTTCCCAATGTTTGCCAACGATCCTTAGTCGGTATTCTCGTATCCCTTTAATAAATGACTTTGGTCTATATCTCAGGGTGCCTCTTATCAACGCAAGGTCCTCTAAGAACAAGTCCAATCGCATTCCGAGAAGGTGCAAACAAAACTTGCGGGATGGAAATTCAAACTTCTTTGAAGTACCGGTAGATTAACCTTTGTGCAAACAACCACTACTACCATCCTAAATTACAGTATGCAAAACTAGCCTCCTCCTTGTTGAAATTGGAAAAAACCCTTGATAAATTCAACATGAACTTCCTTTAGAATGACAGTGAGACCTAAAAAAATCTTTCTCTTGCTAACTGGGATATGGTCTGCAAACCTAAATCTGTAGGAGGAGGCCTAAATTTGAGGGAAAAAAAGGCAGAAAACAATCTTGCCATGCTCACTAGACTCTTTTGGAACTTTTTATAAGAAATAAACTCTTTTGTGGACCTTAGTTTTTAAAGCCAAATTTACCAATTCTAACGATCCAAGGATGTGGCTCCTAAATTCACATTTTTAGAAAGGCATCACAAGCACTAAAAGTTTCCTTAATTGATGAGTAAAAAGGTTACTTAGAGAAGGGAACAATGTTTTTTGGGGGGAGGAGAGTGTCATCAAAAGCACGCCTAAGCATAAAGTGTAGGGTACAATCCTCGCCTATGGATAGGCACGGTGGATTCAGAGAGGCGTGTGCCTTCCGCGCCCGGCATAAGGCGCTTAATATGGTGGAGCCGCAGATAAAAGCTCAAAAAATTTAGCGTTTTGATTGTTGTCACCATAACATCATTTCAACTAATAACGTGATTATTTATAACTTTTTTCTTCTAAAACATCATGAATCAATTTCTAAAAAAAAAACCTAAAATCCTAAATCAATCGACTTGCCTGAGCCCCGCCACCAAATGTTGCTCCCCCCTATTGCCTGTTGCTTCTCCCATCGTCATCGGCTACTGCTCCCATCGCTGTTGGCTGTTACTCCCACTACTGGGGGCTCCTACTCAGGCCGCCGACCACCACCAGGTTCGTCCTCTCTCTCTCTCTCTCACACACACACACACAAGTTATGTATATGATGCTTCGCATGAACCAAAACCAATTAAAAAACGAAAATGCCATAGTCCTGTCGTTCTTCATAAGGAGCATGAGAATTATTGTATGTAGTTTACACATTTCACAATGGTGTCATGTTCACTTAGGAATAACTATTTCTCGTTGAATTTGATTTTTTTTAGCATTAAAAGTTTTGGTGAATTGCCATGTTCAAAATTTTATGACGATATTTATTACTCCAGTTTAATACACTAACATCTATTTTATTTTACGTCATTTTTATTTTGTGCCACGCTTTGAAAAAGGCGCATGCTCGAGCCTTGCACCAAGTTTATAGCAACCCTTTGCGCTTTAAGTATGCATGGACCTTCATTAATAATATTGAGAAAGCACTGAAGCTGCGGCAGTGAATCTTTTAGTGAAAACTAATTGAACATTGGTCCGCAATACTAAAGTTAAAGAAATCATGCTCCACGAGACGTAGAACTGGCACCGTGGATCGACAGTCTGGGAGACGAGGCTGCCTAACAAATGTACAAAACTCATATGTCCACCTATATGACTTACTCGGACACTAAAAACAAATGGCATTTTCGCCACCAAATCTGTTTGCTTCGGAATCATAGTACCAAAGGAACAAAGAATTAATTTCTTCCTTTGGTTGGTTATTCAAGCAAAATGACTACAAATGCTCTTCAGGCCTCAAGAGGGACGACGACCGACCCTTCTTGTGGAACTTGTAACGTTTTTTTAGTACATAAAAGACTGGACTTTAAGGCTTTGATGCAACCGACATGGAGTATTGAGTCTCGAGGACTTATAAGGCTGCCATATACATACGAGCTCTCGATTCACCCACTTATGTCAGGGTCGAAGCGCACAGAAAATTCATGAGTGAATCACATGCAGAGCAAGAATGTAAGTTTGTCATCCATCAACATAAGCGACATGCGAAGTCTGAACCCAGGTTGAAAGCCTATTATAAGTGTACATTCAAGAGGCAAAATTACCGACTCTAACACACACTTCGAGAATGCAATAGAAAAAAAAATGTACAAGGTACTAATGAGAGAGCACATAAATACAACCGCAAGTTTGAGAGAGAGAGAGAGAGAGAGAGAGAGAGCCCCACAATTTCAATGTTAAAAAATCAATATTAAAAAAGGGGGTGGAACTGTCCAAGGGGGGGTCTCACGGAGGATAATTATCTTCACCTAACCATATTTATGAAAGGAAGGACTATAAAATAAAGCTAAAGGAACCTCAACGACCTTGGTTGAGCAGTTGGGCTAAGGCACAAACTCACAGAGCAAACAGTGAGAAATTTCCACTGCACGCGTGTCAACTCACGTGGGCCTTACAGACAAGATGATTACCCCCCCCCCCCCTCTCTTTAAACATGCCACGGATATTAATTAGTACTTCTACTTCTATACATGTATATATGTATTGTTATTATTACACGAGCATGTTGATCTTAAAGTAATTCATTTGTTTTCATAAGTTTAGCACCAAACATTTCATCATATTTATCAAGTTTGTCTAAGATGGATCCTACTAGCTTTGAAAGGGTATCACACGCATACCCACCACATAAGTATGTTGTTCATCTTAAAAAATATACCACACTTTGAAACATCAGACATAAAAAGTGATATACAATTCTACATTAATATAGCATGCATAGAGACGAAGCATTATCGACAGATTCAAACTTGGATCGACGTATTACTTACTATCACGCTCGATAACAGGTCACCACCGAGTAAAACTGTTTCAATTTTTGTCTGTATACCGAGTCTCCGTTGGCTTCACTACTAGTGACATGGTGAAATCACTTTGCCCAAAAAACTTTACATAATTTATGTTGAAAATTTATGATCCCGCTTCACAGTTAAACTAGGTTCGTTTTATTTCACATAACTAGCTCTAGCTAATTTAATTTTGGAATGATAATGTCGTTTTTCATTTTGTTAGTTCTAACATCTCAAACCAATTAATACAAAATCCGGAACTGTTGATTGAATTTGTAACTCGAATAGTACTTCATCTCAAAAGAGTAGTAGCATTCAACAAGCTAAACTAATGCAAATGCCATTTCAAAAGTCTCGTAAATGTTTAAAATAGTTAGAAATCATAAGTTTTGGCAAGTAGAATTCCACTTTCCAGTTAGTGCGAGTGGGGAAAGAGAAGTACATGGAAGAACAATGTCGCAACACAACACAGTGTCACAGTCTCTCTCTCACTCTGAAACAAACTTGGAAAGCTGCCCGGCGGGTCAGAACACATAAATACACAGCTTAGCAAATGTATTGACAGTTTTTACACCTTCACAAATTCACCTCTATATCTCTGCCTGTACACCATCTATGCCCTAGATCCACTTCCATCCATTCCCCTCGACCCTCAAACCCTAGATCACTAACAGCCTCAGCTACACCCATGCAACAGTAGTTTCAAGGTACTCTGAACTGCACCAACCTCATTTTCTTGCAAAATTCAGTTAATATACTGGAATTTAGTGAATAAGTTAATTTGTTGTAATTGGTGACGTTTGGGCTGGATTGAGTTGAATCTTGGGTTAAACTTGGTTTCTTATGTGGGTTTTGATTGTAATGGATTTGGAGGAAGAGGAATTTGTGGGATTACAAGGTGTTATGGAAGACAAGTTTTGATTTTGGGAGGTGGGTTTGAAGGGGTTTGGTGTATAGTATTTGCCACGGATTTTGGGAGGTGGGTTTGGAGTGGGTTGGTGAATAATGGACTGTAGTTGTTGTAAGCCCTTTGTCACTGATTTTGGGAGGTGCATTTGAAGTGTGGTGAATAATGGGTTGTCTATGTTGTAAGCCATTTGCCATTGAAGATAGTCGGGATAGTCCAAGGGAGAGGTTATCCAAAGTCTCGTTGGAACCACGAGCTCCTCGGGGGACTTCTTCAAGGAGAGAGGAAGGGTATAGAGTGAAAGATAGGTCAGATAGTAATGATGGGAGGGCAATATTGATCGATAAACAAGTGAATGGTTCGATTAGGTTGCATAGCGAGAATTTTGAGAGGAAGAGGGATAAGAGTGAATACATTGTTCCTGCGCACCATCTGGGATTAAGCAGCATTGTTAAAGCTACTGAAGGGGAGCAGGTTGCAGCAGGATGGCCACCATGGCTGGCTGCGGTTGCTGCTGAAGCCATCAGGGGATGGGTACCGAGGCGGGCGGATTCATTTGAGAAGTTGGATAAGGTGTGCACAATGTTTGACTTTGTTTGAAAAGTTATCTTCGCTATGCACAAAGAGAATTCATTTATGTATTGCTTAGAAATTTTCAGCACTGAATTTGCCTTGAAAAACCTTCTTAAGAAAAAAGGATTCGTGGTGAGGTAAATGCATTTCCCTGCGAATTTTATCTGACTCAACTTTATCAGTAAATTTACTTTTCTTTCAATTCGAGTAATGATAATCTGCTTATTTGTAACGTACTCATCAGAGTTGTTTGAGGAACCGACTTGTATATCTTACTCACCATCCAGTTGAATGACATGCAATGTTTTGTCTATCTAGTAATTCATGCTAGTAGTCTGATGGTTTTCCGCAAGTAAGCACGTGTAGTATGCTAATAGTAGCTCATTATGGTAAAATAAGATAAAGGTGACGGTGAAACTCATGAGAAAAGTTCATTCATAAGTGCACTCAAATTCAATTAGAGTCAGGTTGGGTTCTAAAAACCCAAAACCATAACGATCGAAGATCTATTCTCAGAGCTACTGCTGCAGATGATAAGCAGGCCTAATATAGACAAGAGAAAATGATCTAAAAAAATTATTCAAAAATTCGCTGAAATATTAGATAAAAGGTTTTGATGATAGACGACTATCACAAGTGAAAAATGGCTAAAATGTGAGATTAGGTGGTTGATGTTGATGGTAGGGTTGTTTAGACACCCCGTTTGAAACTTTCATGATTCAACTAGAAATAGTTTGCTAATTATTTGAACATGCTACTCTGTTTGCTTGGAGTTTTTGGGAGGACCTTTAAGGTTTCTTCAGGGGCATGCTCAAGGTCATACCTTACTCTTTTCTGGTTACCAAGTTATGGGATTTTAGCCTTTACAGAATTTGAATGGATTAGGTGTGGGTGCTTCTAGAAAAGATCAGTGGCTGTTAGGCGATTTTCCATTTAGCATTTGGTAGACATTCCCGTTGGAGTAGAATGAGAGGCCTTGCCAGCTGTTGGGAAGTTTACTATTGAAGCAAAAACGCATTGTCATAACAGTCGTAATATATGGAGATCAGGAGAAATGAGGCTCTTTAGGTTGTTTCTCTTTTAAGGCGACCTTTCGTTCGGGATTGAGGGCTTGATCCCTTTCCACAGGTGCTATCTTTGGGTAGGGTTATGAAATTCGGTACTCCCGTTGGCCCTTACTGCGTAGGGGTGGGGCTTATTAGGTAGTGACTCGGTGAGGTCATTATCTTTGCCCACTAACAGAGAACTGGGATGGGCCCACCCATGGTCTACCGGTTGTTATGCCAATAGCAGCCCCGGACAGCTAATTTGGCATGGAAGAATTGCTGCTAAGTGGGATATCCTTCTGAAACCTCCCAAGTTCCACATCTTAAACAAGTGCATGACCAGAATCGTACTCCCCCAATGCAACAGGTTCAAAAATCACATCATCGGAAATATGAAGCTTTAGGCTATTGAGCCAGGCACCAATAGCAGCACATAAGTCCTTCCATTCCACCAATGAACTTATTCTCGTAAGAAAGAAAGTTGCTAGAAATGCAATAGCATATGCATACGCATATGTAGATGAAGCATTTTAGAAAGTCTCTTTTTTGGCTTGCTTTGCTTCTCTAGGCTTGATGCCGTAAGAGGCTCAATCTTTCTTAAGAAAAACGTGACTTTCCCGGGTTCTCTCAGGGAATACTAAAACTAGTGGCTGATTGAAAGTACGAGAATTGGGCGGTTTTTGAGACCAGATAGAATGGATTTTAGGCAGTCATAATTTATTCTTTTCTGTTTGACATACAAGTTAAGAGGCTGCTTTATGTAGAGATTATCAGGAAGCTCGATATGTATTAAATTCCTTATTAGCTCTTGTAAGCATGCCACCCTTAGTGTCTTTGTAAGTGTTTTAAGAATTAGTTTGGTCTCTTCAATGGTTTGTTAGTTAAAAGCTGATTATTTTTCTTTTTCTGTAGGTAATTATAAGCTCATAAACAGCATCTAGCTCATCACTTTTGGTTGAAAACTGTGCTGAATGGAATACTGCTTATTTAAACTATATATGTTGCTGGAAATAAGCTGTCCCATACGGGGCATCTATGTATTATGGTGACAATATGTAGATGGTCTCTGAACTCCCCTGGTTAAATAACTTCCTAGCCCTTCTCTAATGCATACCTTGATCACAAACTGGACAGGAAATGATCACTTGAGATAAATATACAGGGAAATTCGAAAAGGACTTGCAGTTTTTTGCAATATTCACCCAAGATGTCAACTAAACAATATATGCACCTGTGTTTGCTTTGCGCTGAAGGCTTCCATCACGTACACTTCGTACTCTGCATGTGATTCATAAGCGGCCTGAACTCTGGGGTTTCTGAAGGAGTTTTGCCTGTAAAAGTGTATGATGGGTTTTGTTATTTGTTCAAATTTTCATGAACCTGAACCCTAATTCAGAGCAGAATGTTGATAAACAAAAAAGAGTCGGAGTTCAAAATAGGTGGAATGGGATGACCCTGAAGTTAACAGCTTATGTCTTACATTTGGCGAAACATATCCAGTATTCCAAATTTGTTACACTAGTTTAGTTACTTCATTCTTTTGAACTTCTGGGCAGGGGAGTGACTTTCTTTCATTTGAATATCAGATTAGTGTTGTGTCTCCTTCGAAAAGTAAAGACTATTCTATCTTGTTCATAAGGCTTATACGTACTTCCTTACTCATTTAAGTTGGCATTCCTGGTTGGCCGGTTTTAGTTCCCTTTTGATGGCTGTCTTTTTCTTGCAGATTGGCCAGGGTACTTATAGTAATGTTTATCGGGCTCGTGATCTCGATCAGGGGAAAATCGTTGCTTTGAAGAAAGTAAGGTTTGATAATTTGGAGCCTGAGAGTGTTCGTTTCATGGCAAGAGAGATTCACATATTACGTAGACTTGATCATCCCAATATTATAAAGCTGGAGGGCTTGGTTACTTCTAGGATGTCTTGCAGTTTGTACCTTGTTTTTGAGTACATGGAACATGATCTGGCCGGGCTTGCTTCTTACCCTGGTCTTAAGTTTACAGAACCACAGGTACTTACGTAAAGCTCTCTAGACTCTAACTTGAAACTATAACTGCAATTTCCTATAGTAATGGGAATTCTGTTCTGTAGTACTGCAATGTGGCGTGACTTTTCAATTAAGTTGGTGGGTCTATCCCATTGTTGTCCTGCATGACTATTATATTATTAGTCCTGTCTTGTCACCACAAAAAGGACGAAAAAAGTTAGTTGCACACTTGCACCACATAATTTGCCAGTTGCCACGCATTTCTTCGGAAAAGTGATTTTTAATTTGTTTTATTAATCTTGCAGGTTAAATGTTACATGCAGCAACTCATAAGTGGGCTTGATCATTGCCACAGTCGTGGTGTTCTGCACCGTGACATCAAAGGCTCCAATCTTCTAATTGACAATAACGGCATTTTGAAGATTGCAGATTTTGGCCTGGCAAGTTTTTTTGATCCTCATCAGAGTCAGCCTCTGACAAGCCGTGTTGTGACTCTCTGGTATCGGCCACCTGAGCTTTTACTTGGTGCCACTTACTATAGTACTGCTGTAGATCTATGGAGTTCTGGTTGCATACTTGCTGAATTATATGCGGGAAAGCCTATTATGCCTGGAAGAACAGAGGTACTATTAGCTAATTTGTTACCACATTAAAAGAAGAAGAGGCAAAGGAATTACAGAATATCTTCTATTATCTGAAACTTTTACTTACCGAAATAATAATAACAGTAATTTCTCATGCTGCAAATTGACACTCCCATGAGGTGTAAACATACAAACTGCCTCCATAGTCCTCACAGATAAACTTTTTAATTGTTGGCTTTATATGTTAGCATTGCTAATTTCCAATCTTTGCCTTCAAGTTTCTCTTGTTTCCTCCAGGCTGCCCTACCAAAGAACACCATTTAATTAAGTGCCATTTGTTAATAAAAACAATCATTTAGCCCTCTTGTGATGTAAATCTAGTTCTTAACATCTGATATGAGGTTTATTTCTCGTTCTGATTCCAGGAAAAGGGTGATGTATTGTAAAGCAAACCCCTCTGTTGTAGGGAACTGATTTCAGGAAACTTTAGAAATGTTGAATAAGGCTGCATACAATGTGCTTTCTGATATGTAGGTTTACAACGTAACGAATTTAGGTAGGGATTTATGGCCCTTGAAAGGTTTTAGATTGGTTTGTATTTGCAAAGCCTAGTTACAAAAATTCAGGAATGATGTGCTGATGAGTGATCTGATGTCCATGTTATTTGAGGTTAAACACAAAGATGTAGAAATTTCATACGATAAATGGATAAACTTGTGCTATTTGTTGTCTGTGAAACTTCAGTTATTTATTTCTAGTCGTGTGCTTTTTACTTAAAGTTGTTATTGTCCAATAAGTATTCGAGGAATTGCAACCAAATTCTGCTAAGCACTAGGAGTAAAGATGACAGTGAGCATAAAATGGAGAAGCAACAAGGGTTCTGTTGGGTGCTTTTAGTGGGCAATGGCATCTGGTTATCAGTGAAAGTATTGACTTGTATAAATCACTCCTGTGACTAGGATGATGGGCAACTAACATAATATTATAACGAAATAATTTTAAAGCTTAAACACGCATATAAAGGGGAATCTACTTGCAACAAGCAGCCACTAACATTGGCTTAAGGTTCCTGTGAATTTAATCAATTTTCTTTTGGATGAAAGTCTTTTGACTCAATGCAAAGGGGCATCTTGGAAAAAATCCAAAGGGGCAAATAACCGTAACAACTGTAGTATTTCCAGTTATTAGTTGAGAAAATTGCTTCTATTTGTTTATTGCTCCTCATTTCTTGTTGCTTTTCTTTAGAAGGGATGCTTTATCCATGTGTGTATCTTTCTGCCTTTTAGGTGGAGCAATTACACAAAATTTTCAAGCTTTGTGGTTCACCCACCGAGGACTACTGGAGAAAATCAAAGTTGCCTCATGCAACCATTTTCAAGCCACAACAACCTTATAGACGGTGTGTTGCAGAAACATTTAAGGACTTCCCACCACCAGCATTAGCACTCATAGAGACTCTACTTTCTATTGATCCCGCTGATCGTGGATCTGCAGCTTCTGCGCTGAAGAGTGAGGTATGAAATTCCTTACAAGATGTCTCCTCTTCTGACTTCTTGAATATGGCCTTACTCAACAAATTATTTTCGTTATTGCTTTGGCTTTGATCATATGGTATTTTTTTGTCCAACAACTCTCCCCCTCCCAAAGCTTATGTACAAAATAAAGAAGAAAAGCCAACACCCATTCCCCCCACCCCCACCCCCCAAAGCCACAAAAAAGTAGAAAAACAAAGAGTACCTAGACTTACTGAAACATCAAAAAGAGCTTTGATCATATTGAGAATGTTGCCCTTAGACACGCAAATTTTTTAGTAAAGGATGTTTTTGGCATTATAGTCTAATATATAGGAGCTCTTCTCATTTCTTGTGGTTGTATCTTTTTCCTGTTTTCATGATAGAAATCCTCTCTCAGATATTGAGGGCCCTCAATGCTATGGAGTCATTTAAGTGCTTTTTTCTTGTACTATCAAAGCGATGTTTTTTGGTCAAACACACCGAAGGTCTCTGGTTCAGGTCTGGGTGGTGCCATAAATACATTTTAGGGTTTATTAGTTGAAAACGGTGATCATACCGATGTTTTTATGGAATTGATTATTTCTTTACTATAGTAAAATTGCAGCTCTTTTCTTTTTACTAGAACATTGTCACTGTTGTTTTCTTTGCCTTCATTGTCTACATTGAAGAACTTGATTGATTTTTCTTTCCGGAGTTTTTGACATGTCTTAAATTATATTTTGCAGTTCTTTACGACAAAACCACTTCCTAGCGATCCTTTGAGCTTACCGAAGTATCCTCCCAGCAAAGAGTTTGATGCGAAAGTACGGGATGAAGAAGCTAGAAGGTACATCTTTTGATGTAATCTATTTCATGCTGTATGTTTGACTGTTCAAGCCATTCTTTATCCAAATAATGCTTTACGGCGTTAGATGTGAACTTCTGGCATTTACGTTATTAGACCTGAATTAGACGGTGTTGATTGTTTTTGCACTTGATACATGTGGATGTTTACAACAGTAGACAGAGAGAGAGAGAGAGAGAGGGAGGGAGGGGGAAAACAACCATTATCCACTTAATACTAGAAAAACCTATTTTATGAATGTTCTAGAGTAAGTTTGCTTCTCTCTCTGTGAGTATATGAGTTTGTGTGTGTATGTATATGTATCTCTATCTCTATCTGCCCCCTTCACACACATATGCAAGAACACAAACAACACAGACAAGTAATGATGCATCAATAATACCCCTGACTTTGCTGTAGGCGTTCTTTATGTAGCAATAACGCTGTTAATAATTTGAAATTGTAGACTAACGGCAGCTGGAAGTAAGGGCCACAGAAATGACCATGAAAGGAGAGGAGCAAGAGAGTCTCGAGCTATCCCAGCCCCTGATGCCAATGCTGAACTTGTACAGTCAATGCAGGTAGTTTCTGTTAGTTTACCGATGACCCTCTTGCATCTTTTATTTCTTCCTTCTTACTGTCACGGACGTGCTTGACTTTTATCAATGTCTGAGAGCTTTCAACCTCGCTTTGTCCTGTCCTAGCCTCTTGTCACTTTGCTCTTTCCTTGCCAAATTTAATTTGTCTAGACTTATTGTACATAGATCTTGATGAGGTGTCTATTTTTGTATGCAGAAACGACAAGGTCAGTCCAATTCCCGGAGCGAGAAGTTCAACCCTCACCAGGAAGAATCAGCTTCAGGTTTTCCTATCGACCCACCTAGACCATCTCAAGCTGTAGAAGAGGCGACCAACGATCCCCATGGGCATCTTCAAAAAAGAGCTTCTCACTCTGGGCCACTGGTTCACCGAGCTGCCTGGGCAAAGGTTGGAAAAAACATGGAAGAAGCTCAAAAGTTTTTAACTAGGCCTGACTTATCAACAATGTCTGGCTTAGTAGCAGCAAGGAGAGGTTTGCTGTCCGACGATCGCAGGGAGAAGTCTGGTTCTACACAACAGGAAAGTCCAAAACTAGGCCTATTTCCCGGATCCTTCAAACAGGCTTCAGATTTGACGCAAAACATGCAATCACAAAGCATTGCAGGACATCCAAATGGGGATGGAAGAACCAGTGACAAAGATCCAGTACTTGTAAGTTGTCAGCAAAACACTCCTTGCGACTTCTAGAAATTTGCGAGTGCCAATCAATCTGCCAACAAGTGTACATCAGCATTAATTTAGTTGCTTTGTTCATGCATTTCGAGTATAGTTGACGTTTTCTTGCTTATTTCTCCAGCTTGGTTATGGCTCTAAGGGTAACAAGATACACTACTCTGGGCCATTGCTAGTTCCATCGGGCAAAGTAGATCAGATGCTAAAAGACCATGATCGCCACATCCAAGAGGCTGCAAGACGATCACGCCTGGACAAGGCAAAAATGAGGAAAGTTCAAGTGGATTCAACCAATTCATTATTCCTTTCTGGTCGGTGATCCTAGGTATGCTCTGCTTGTTTAAGAAGATTCAGGAGCAAAATTAACAGAAAAGTATGAGTTATTTGGGTGGGGGAGCAGAGGGGTTCATTTGTATAGGGGTTGTCCCAAGAAAAGATAATGAAGGGGCTTGAGGGGGGTAGCATGGGAGTGAGTAATTGTAGCCTATTTTCGAACTTTTATTTGAAATTTCTCACTCTGAGAGCAGTCTGCTCTATGGGAGTGAGCAATTGTAACATCCCTGTATGTAGCAACTGTTGCTCCTAATATATGAGCCATTCTTGTAGAGCTTATCATCAGCCATAACTTCCAGCATCTGGCTAGAGGCTACTCCATTGATCAGATGCTTTCCAGATTGTCTTTCCTTCTGTGTATGCAATGATTATCCTATAGCCCCACAAGCAGGATTAACTGAGGAACATTTCCTTTGCAGATTAAGTAGACTAGCTGCAACCCGATCTGTTTAGCCTAAAGGCCGATAACCTGCGTGTCAAGGTGATTGAGGCCTCTATCTTTGGATGCAGGTTCCTGCTCGTACTCCCCACCCCCTCCCCCCATCAAACAGAAGAGAGCAACAACAAAGAGGAGATAACGGGTAAATGAAAGAGTTGGGGTTTGGTTTCACGTCACATTGGGGACTTCCCTTCTGCTTCATCGTAGGCCAGTGGTAAGTACGTTTGTTATGGTTGTGATAGTCATTGTTTGGTATCCCCCGCTTTAGCAGCCAGTAGGTTTTTAGGTTAAGTTCTCTCATCTCATTTTCGGTGCAATATACTCTCTTGCTCAACCAACATAGTAACATTTTACGTTCCTTCTTTTGGGACTTTGTTCGAGCTATGGACAAATGAGACTACATATTCTTGTGCCATTCGAGGCGGTAATGACAAAAGAAGCTTCACCTTTGCAGGCCTGCAATTATTTGACAAAAAAAATGAAAATTGCTCTGGCAATAGTATGAACTGCGAAGCTTGTACTACTTGTTGCTGAAGTAACGCATTTGTTCTTGGCTTCTTGCAATACTAGTACAGCATACATCTCCAAACCAACTTTGTCCTTGTACTCCCTTGTTCCTCCTTCTGCGAAGTTGCTTCTCTGTCCCACTTCTTTCTCCAATTATTATTGGAGAGAGTCATGTCACATGAAGCATTAGGTGTCTTCGAACCAAGTGGCGAATGACAGGAAACTGTCACACCAGTGACACTGTTCAAGCCCTTCTTAGTCCCCAAACAAGTGGACATGCTTCTAATGGCATTAAAGTTCTAACATCTTCTCCTTGTACGACTATCCAACATTTAGCCCCCTCAGCCGAGCTCTCTACCGTTCGAAAGTACGTAACAAATCACCACACTCCTCGCGGCTTCTACCCTCCTCGACCTCTCTCACGTTTTCCATCGCCCGAAGAAGAACCACCTTCTCGGACAAGGCCAAGCCTTTATCTTTGTTCCATCCATAGGCATTGAAAGCGCGTATTTAACACAACATCTAGGCTAACGAACAAATTCAACGATGGCAACCCCAATTACTATATACTTGACATTGAATTCGACGTTTTTCAAAACCCAGAGTTCAATGGTATTAACGACAACCATGTTGGCATCGACGCGAATTTTTTGACATCTTTAAGTGCTCATGTAGCTGGCTATTGGTTTAGTTGTAACGGAAACGATGGAGCCATTTATCGCGTATGGATCAAGTACTTGAACAATCAGCTAAGCGCGACCGTGACTCCTTATATGAAAAAATCTATATGGCCGCTGATTAATGTTTCCCTTGATCTTTCCGATCTTTTTCTCGATGAAATGTATGCTGGGTTTAGTGCTCTCATTTGGGTAATGTATTGAATTCATAGGATCCATAGTTGGAGCTTTAACGGCTAATACCCACTCCACTCTACGACATGCACGTGGATATCAGTTAGAGTAACTCTTTTGTGCGAATCCAAATCATTATCTCTTTCTGTCTCTTAAGACTCATATTTTAAGTTATTTAAATAAGTGTACAAGTCAAACACGATCAATTAATTAACTAAAGACAGAAAGACTATGAAAAATTATAAAACTAACCGAGTGCGCTTGATAGTGCATGAATATATCATAAACTCGAATGTCTTGTGTTCGACTCTCCTTGAATGCATCTTTTTTCCATTGTTCTCTCTGATGCACCATTTGACTTGGCCAACAATGATAAAATGAGGGAAGAATTAAGACGAGATAAAGCCAGATCAAGAACTTAAGAATCAATGGAGTTAATCCAAACTCAAATGTCTCCGGGTTCAACTCTCTCGGTTAATGCATTCAAAGTTTAACCACTAGCCGCTTACGGGATCGTCACGTATATGCACGGCACCCCTGCGATGGTGATTTTAAACTTCCATAGCCACGTTACTTAAAAGTTAGTCGGGCCTGTGAATTTCGGATGCCAGAGGTGTTGCGTCGCTCAGTATCTTGACCTGCGTGTTGTAGTACTTGCCAGATGCCGATCTCCCCCAGCTTCCATCACCTTTCTGTCCATCATTTCGGACGACGCAAATTCACACCGTCCCTGTGAAACGAACCTCGCAATCCTTTTGCGAACGACCCAATTACGATCGCCACCGCAATTTGTGGTTTAGGTCAGTTTGCTTGGCTGAAATTGCGCTAAACTCGAAGCATCTGATGGATAATCTCAAAAGAAACATCCGAGACAAACAGACATGGAAGAAATTGGACGATTTTTGAGCTCTAAAACTAGGGTTTCCATACCCAACAAAATCTTGAAACAGAAGCGTTTCCTCTTGTTTGGATATGCAATTTTAGGGTTTTTGCATCGAAACAAGAAAGCACAGAAGCTCCATAATCGATAAATGATGTTAAAAGGTCGGTCCAACACTAGTAACTTAATCTCGATTTCTTAAGATTATTTTAATGTGCTTTTTGGTCCTTGTGAAGCAGTAATTAAAATGATTAATTAACTGATCCTAATGAGGCCTGCTCGTCATTGGGGTCTGAATATAGCGATCCTCTCCAGTCTTTAAGTTGATAACCTTTTGATTAAAATAACAGTATATATCACTGGTCGAGAAGTTGGGTCAATTACCACTCTGCCACTCGCCTTTCATATATGTTATATAAACATATGTATTAGCTCAGAGGACCTGGTTTTGCCACGTACGTCACCTGGAATTAAAGCGGGAACGAGTGGTTTGTAGGTTACACTGGGGGGGCCTCAGGCTTTCCCAAATAAGCAATAAGGTTGTCTTTGCAAAACAAACCCCCCCAAAGGGTTCGATAAAATACTTTTATATATATATCTTTTGTGATATATCTATTGTGTTTGTTGCTTTTCTGCCACTGTTTTGGGAAGAAAATAGTTGGGGAATTTTATGAGGCTGTGGTGGCTTCCTGTTTTGGAAAAAGGCAGCTCACTGTTTTTTCAGGTAAAGTTTTTGCTATGCTTTGTGTGTGGTTCTTGTTCTTTTGTTTGGTTCACTGCTGAAACTACCTCCTCTCATGGTGATATCTGGTACTGCTCTCTCTCCCCCACCCCCAATTTTTTTTACAATACATACATGTTTTTTAGGTGTATGTATATGATTCGTAATAGATATGACTTACATCTGGGTATCTGTTGTTTCTGTGTTTCGCTAAAGTTTTTATGAAATATTTGTTGATGGGTGGGTCTTAGGTTAATGTGCTGAAAGATGCCTTCTCAGTTTTTATTCATATCAGTTTTATGCCTGCAGGTGAAGTTTTTGGGCATTTTAAGTTGATGGGTTTTGGTTGCTTTGTTGCTAAGATGTTTTGCTGATTCAAAATGGATGTGGTGGAAGTTAAGGAATGTGGTAGAAGCTGGAGGATTTCTTCGTTATTGGGTCATCTGTGTTTTGACCTTCATGCGTCTATAGGCGGGTGAAAATGGATGGTTCATCTGAGTCTGGTTGGCAAAGGTCTGAAAGTTCTAGGGGACTGGATTTTTCAGCAGTCTCAGATAGAAACCCTAGAGTGGTTCGGGCGCTTGATTCTGGGTCTTTAGTAGGAAGAAAGGAGAATGATAGCCTTGCACTGTCTAATATTCATCACAACAAATCCCAGCTCGGTTTTTCCAGGGGATGTAAAGACGGGGAGGCAGTTATTCGCGCCATAGAATGCAATGATGTTAGCTTGAGACAGTGGTTGGACAATCCAGAACGAGCTGTTGATGCCTTTGAATGCTTGCACATTTTTACTCAAATAGTAGAGATAGTCAACCTGGCCCATTCGCAAGGAATTGTTGTCCACAATGTGCGTCCATCTTGCTTTGTCATGTCCTCATTCAATCGTGTCTCTTTCATTGAGTCTGCATCATGTTCGGATTCTGGTTCAGACTCGTGTGAGGATGTCATTGACAGCCAAACGGCTGATTTTAAGGGTTCGTGTTCCCCATTGCCCGATGACTTGCACCAACAGGGAAGGTCAGAAATCAGTTGCTTGCAATCAAGTTCCAACAATGCGATGCGCGGGTCATTAGAAGCCAGTAATATCGAACAAGTAGAAGAGAAGGATCATCCCTTTCCAATGAAACAGATATTGCTAATGGAAGCCAATTGGTACACTAGTCCAGAAGAAGGTTCTGGTGCTCCAAGTTCTTGTGCTTCTGATATTTATCGGCTAGGGGTTCTTCTGTTTGAGGTATATTTAGAGCTGAATATTTAGAGTCTTTTGTGTATACTCCCCTTTTAACTATCAACTAACGTGCACATCTTACCTACGAGCAGTTATTCTGCACATTCAGCTCTGCAGAAGAAAAGAGCACAACGATGTCCAGTCTGAGGCATCGTGTTCTTCCTCCTCAGTTGTTACTGAGATGGCCAAAAGAAGCTTCATTTTGCTTGTGGTTACTACACCCCGAGCCCACTAGTAGGCCAAAATTGGGGTGAGCTTCCATGATGCCTGTTCTTAGCCCAGTTGTATACTGATATGTGACCTGTGTTTCAGTTTTACTTGCTTTTACTTCTTTTTTTCTCTTTTTCTTCTTGAATGATTGTGAATGTTGTACAGTGTACTCATCTTTGAGCTAGGGTTTTTGCTTAGGAGTTGATATTTTTATTGTTATTTGTGTCATCCGTGTTACTTTTACTGTATCTAGGAATTAGGAATTGGAGATTAGATAAGAGTTCTTTTGCTGGTACCTATAGCAGCAGCATCCAAGGAAATTAAGAGGATGCTCTAGCAAGCCCATACTAAGGAATTATTGGCGACTTGCGCTTTTTTATCATTTCTTTGCAGCTCGATTCAGATTGTTTTTCTAGTGCTGTTCCTAAAAAGAGAAAAGAAAGCATCATTTCTTGCAAATATACCATACTGTATCGCCTATCGAATCTGCATTGGAGGATACGTTCCAATTGCTGCCGCTTTGGATATGAATGCTAATTAGGATATTTTATGTCACGAACGTATTGTATTGTAAGTTACGTTCCATGTATATCATACAATATCGACCACAATGTTATTGCCGGTTTTATCAAATTAAGATGTGCTTCTTGAGCTACTTACTGGATGAGGTAGAAGCCAATGAGATGACAACTGTAGTGGCGTAGAGAATCCTCGCCTAGGCGGCTTCTATGTCATGCTAGACAATGGCTGTCGTATTCTGAGTTTCTTATTTTTGCATGACACTACAATGGCCTCGATTATGAGGTGTATACTTATGGATAACCCTCGATTGAAGTTTCTTATAGGAGCATAATTGGATAGGTTAAGATGTTCCTCTTAGACAAGCATCAAAAAGTTTGGTGTATAAAGTGTTGTTTCGGCCGACTCATAAATTGAAACATCTGAGTAAAAATCTAGAAGTACAATGAAAAAGTGTACTTTAAAAACACATCAGGCCATTGGCAGACATAAATAGCGTCCTTATTAAGATGGAATTCATGATTGGTAACTGAACTTTATCAATATCTGTTCATCCATCTGCACTAGTGTAAGCTAGTGCACTCAGGAGAATCAAGTGCTAATGCAAATTCTTTGTTAGGGGTGCAACCCTAACAAAAATAGACACCCATTAATTCTGGTGGGTGTCTATTTTTGCCCTTGATGTCTCTACTTAAGATAGTCCTTAACTTAATCCCGTGCAGCAGTTTACAAACACTAGATCTATTAATCATTGGACTATGGGAATAAAGGGATTGTAGAGTACAGGAAAATTTCGAAGTATCAGTATTTTGAAATGTTTCATCCAAACGCGCTCTACGATTTCGTGCTGGAATTATAAAAAATATGGTGAGAAGGGGAAAATAAGTTTGGTGAAGGTATCTGGGGATAGGTGCCAAACTGCTGTTTTGCAATAAAATTATGAGTACTATATTGTATACTGAAAGAAATATACGTAAGATATAGTCTTTGCACTACTAGCATTTAGATCTACATCAGTAAGAATACTCTGATTGCGATATAGGCTTTGCACTACTTGCATTTAGATCTACATCAATAAGCATATTCCGATTATGATATAGGCTTTGCACTATTAGCATTTAGATCTACGTCATTAAGAATACTCTTTTACCTGTATTTTTCTTTCTTACGAAATTGTCATCTTTCTAAATTTATTCTTTGTAAATTTGACAGTGAATTGTTGCAAAGTGAGTTTCTTAATGAACCAAGGGACAACTTAGAAGAGCGTGAAGCGGCAATAGAGCTGAGAGAAAGGGTTGAGGAGCAGGAGTTGTTGCTGGAATTCCTTTTAATGATGCAACAAAGAAAACAGGAAGCTGCAGAAAATTTACATGAGACTGTTTCCTTTCTGTCTTCTGATATAGAGGAAGTAACGAAGCTGCAAACCGTTCTTAAGAAAAATGGAGGCTCTAGCTCAGAGAATATAGTTGACAATGACGACTCTTGTAGCTCAGGCTCCAGAAAACGAATCAGGCCAGGACTTCAGATTCACAATTCAGAAGATCATGATGATCATCAAGATGAGTACCAAAAGCTAGACACCTCTGCTGGAAACCAAGGAAAAATCCTTTCGGGAAGTTCTCGGTTGATGAAGAACTTTAAGAAACTAGAGTCAGCTTACCTTTTGACGAGGCAAAGAGCTGTCAAACCAACAGGCATACCACTGACCAGATATTCTTCAAGAAGTAGTGATGGTAGAGGATCTATTGTTTTAACTGAAAGAAGTTCTGTCAGTAATTTGTCGTTGAAAGAGCGGTATAGTGAGGGTAGACAAAGTGGATGGGTAAATTCCTTCCTGGAAGGTTTGTGCAAATACCTGTCTTTTAGTAAGTTAAAAGTGAAAGCGGACTTGAAGCAAGGGGATCTTTTGAATTCTTCCAACCTTGTCTGCTCTCTGAGTTTTGACCGTGATGGAGAATTTTTTGCCACAGCTGGTGTGAATAAGAGGATTAAAGTGTTTGAATATGATACGATCTTGAATGAGGATCGTGACATCCATTACCCTGTTATCGAAATGTCTAGTAGATCGAAGCTAAGCAGTATATGTTGGAATGGCTACATTAAAAGCCAGATTGCTTCAAGTAATTTTGAAGGTGTAGTGCAGGTATGTCAAGCGTATATCTGCTTCACCTTTATGATTTTGAATTAGCTTCACAGTGACACTGTTTGTATATCGATTATCTTCAGGTATGGGATGTTACGAGAAGTCAAGTATTTATGGAAATGAGAGAGCATGAAAGGCGTGTGTGGTCCGTCGACTTCTCGTTAGCAGATCCAACGATGTTGGCCAGCGGGAGTGATGATGGATCTGTCAAGCTCTGGAATATCAATCAGGCAATTCTATTTTTGCACTTGGTGGATGTCAGCTTTCAAACTAAACGTACTGCAGTCTCTAGTGACAATTGCGATGTAGCTTAATTTCTGGATGTGTAATAAGTTGTTCTTCTTACATGGGTTGCTACTGCAGGGAGTAAGTGTTGGTACCATCAAAACAAAGGCCAATGTCTGCTGTGTCCAGTTCCCCTCAGACTCTGGTAACTCCCTTGCATTTGGTTCAGCAGATCATAAGATTTATTACTATGATCTCCGAAACTCGAAAATGCCTCTATGCACGTTGATTGGACACAACAAAACTGTGAGCTACATCAAGTTCATAGATTCCAAGAATCTTGTCAGTGCTTCCACGGACAACACGTTGAAGCTTTGGGATTTGTCAATGTGCACATCGCGAGTTTTAGACTCCCCTGTTCAGTCATTTACAGGCCACATGAATGTAAAGGTGTGCTATTTTCACTGTATTAGCTCAAGATTGCTATCATCTTCATTTTCCTCGTGTTACGAATTATTTGGTAGGTCAGATTATATTGGGAAAGCGAGTTAAAAATGCTTGTGACGTGTTAAGTAAAATTTTGCAGACAACAATCAACATGATTTAGTAGGAGAGCCTGCCAATCGCAAATCGCTTGCTTATTAACTTTTTTAGGATTTTACTTTCTTTTCCAGTGTGCTGCATAACACTATTACATATTTAGTCTATTCTGAGCCCATTTTTTTTCTTTGTTTAGCTATTGTTCTAGTTATTAGTAGCATATTATGGAGGGGTTCCCATGAGTTACTGCTGTTATCTAATCACGTCTCAAACTAAGTTTTCGCTGTGTTTTTCCCTAGTTTTGAAACAATATAAGATTTACCATTCTTTTCCATTACCGGGAATCGTGTTAGGAATTTAATAAGAACAATTCGACAAATGCCCCTATGCTGATGTGGACCTATTGGTAAAATTTTCTTCTTTATATGTTAACAAAGCTTGCAAAACTACATGGGGACCCTGGTTTTATCCTTAACAGGACTTTTCAGTTTTTACTTGAAGGTATTGTTGCCTTTTGGTACTTCTAAATGGCAATTTATAAGCCGGAAAAGAGAACGACTTTATGCTTCTAGTCTGGTTGACTGTGAATGGATCACAGTGATGATTATTGATCAGCTTCTTTTTGTTAAATTTGTATTCCTGAATACATGTGATAACCTGCTTGTTCTCATTCTTCCATTTATTTGACTAATCATGCGCGTCTCTTTTTTCCCCAGAATTTTGTTGGTTTATCGGTATCTGATGGTTACATCGCTACGGGCTCAGAAACAAATGAGGTACTATTGCATATTATCTCTGTTTGCTGTTAGACATCTTTTGTTAGCTTATTTTAAGTGCGTCAATAGTATGGTTATTAAGCAACTTATTTATCCTGCTTTTTTCTTCTTTGAGATAGGCGGTCGATTTAGCTGTTTGTTTCTTAATAATGATATGTGACACTGCATTCTGGGGGGAGTGTGGAAAATAGCTTCTGATGGCTATTAGAAAGGGGTAGACCCGGTCAGGCTAAATTATAAGTTGCTTGATCAATTGATAGCATCCTGTGGCATGGAAACTTCTACAGGGGGTTTATATTACCTCATACAAATCCTCAAACATGCCTGAAACTTTTTAAGAGCCTCCATTACTGCATCGGTAATGACTGTCTGTTTCCTGCTGATCTGAATCCATGTTCATGCATCATAATCCTCCTCTCTTTATTGTCATGTCGATGCTTGTATCATTTGATAAAGACTAGGATATGCAATTGACTTATTAAGAAGGATTGCTTGTCAATAACATATGTAACATGAGTTCGTCCCATTGGTTTTTTGTCTCTGTAGATATATGTGTGTAACTTTGCTTGATATGACTATATACTTCCTTCGTAGAATTAAGTTGCATCCGGAAATGTATGTACTGTCTTCTGCTTGCTTCTGCACGTATTAATACTTGATATATTTTTTTATTTATGTTCGTTATTTGTAGAATATGTTGTGTTAGCATGTGTGTACTGTCTTCAGTTCAGTTACTCGTCCGGATTCGAGTACAAAACTCTGAAGGAATAGGTGGTCGTTCAATTAGTATGTATAACGTCAGATAGCGATGCACCGTGGGTAACATACTTATAGTAGAGAGTTTTGTTAGTCGGGTAGGATATTTTGATTGACAGGACTTCCAAAGATATTGAGGGTAGAGTTCAAGTTAAGGGGGAAGTGTGCTCCGTTAACATTTGGTATCAGTAGGAATTGATTCACTTTTAACGAAGGCAAAGTCGTTCATATACTAAACTAGTCATTCATTTATAAAGTTATGGCTCGATATTTTCCTTCATGAGCAGGCGCTCAATTGTGGCTCCATGCTAGTGGGAGATGTCGTGTGGAACAAGAGAAATTGTCGTTCAACTACGAAGCTCGCGTTAAGAGTCGATTATGTTGTTCTTATATCAAGTTGCAGTGCTCTTCGTGTCAGATGTGTGATTTCCATATCACTGAATCAGACCTTTCTCTTGTCTCCTGCACTGTAGCAGGCCATTATTGTTTCGAGCCAGTAGCACCTCAGGAAGCACCTTGCAGATTTTGATGCACGAGTTTGGTTTTTAGTTCTTGGCGTCAAATAGACAGGGACTCCTTTTCTTGGTAGAATATCAGTTATTCTCAATTCATCTACGTTTAAAAAAATTATTCATCATTGTCCAGTGAAAGAACATCTTCTAAAAGTAACTTGTAATTTGCATACATCATATGCAATAGCATTAAATACACTGAACTTGCATGAGGTTTAGCATTAGTACGCAAGATTTTAGAAACTACACTAGTCATTGTCAGAGGAGGTCAGATGATGGAAGTAACACACGTTTAACCAATTGACAATCTTCACCTCAATGGTATTCAACAACATCATAAACGTTACCCAGATAAGCTGAACCTAGAGCCAAACAATCCTAGTTCAAATTAACATCATGTGGAACCCATAACCACACTCATTCTTCATCCAGTAACTACCATCTCGACTCCCCAGTGCAACTCCCCCTTCGTCAAACATGGAATGATGGAGTAGTAATCTACATCATTCAACGACTACACTTTGTAACTTCATAAACATTGAACAGTTGACATCCATGACTACTACTTGCTGTATCTCACCACCACCACCCGCCCACAATCGCCCAACGGCATCGATTGACAAACCTAAGAACAGGCCATCATGTACTATAACTGCACTTGATCGTCGACCTCGCCGTTATCGTCCAGTTCGCCTTCTAGTTCGTGGGCGATGGTTCCTCTCTGGCTTTTTTATTTCAAATGGTGGTGTATTTCCGTGGTTTCATATTTAGACAAGGAATTTTTGTCATTTGGTCAGAAAGGATGGAGAGAGAGATCTATGGATATGAAATCATTCTCTTACCAAATGAGTTTATGAATCATGAGTTGACTCAAGCAAAAGGGCAACTTGGGTATACCATACTCGAAAGATGTTGATGCCATCAGCATTCTGTTAGATTGAGTGACAATTAAGTGTAAGGAGATGTCAACCTTAAGTAGCTAAGCGTAATTTTTGGAATCTCATGTGGCTTGGTGTAGTATTGCCAAACCTGATGTAGGTGGAGTGTAATTAACCCTATGCAATATTAGCCCTTAATCACGTTGAGGCGAGCAAAAACTTCAAAAAGTAGTGGAGAATTTGGAAAGGGGAAACTTGGAAGTAAACGATGTCCATAATTAAAGGAGAGAGTATATTTTAAGTTGTGGGTGGAGGTAGAGAGAGGCATTCGTCTCGAGCCCAAGTATTTGCTCTTACTGAAAAGGAACCGGCACTCTGGTACTTTACTTTTTTCGTCCACCACATATCCTTCAAGCTTTTAGTGATTCAAGATAATAATGCATTATATCTGATACTTCCTCTTCTTTTCCCTTGTTTTCTTCCTCGTATTTGGCTTGTATCTTCACTCTTATCTAGTAGATCCTTGTTACCGAATGTATTAACCACTATTCACTTATCACTGTTGCTCTTTCCATTCATCGGCTGTTGCTGATGATCATCTGCAGGTTTTCATCTACCACAAAGCCTTCCCCATGCCTGCATTGTCATACAAATTCAATAACACTGATCCAATTTCGGGTGACGAAGTGGATGATAATGCACAGTTCATCTCATCGGTCTGTTGGCGTGGACAATCCTCCACCTTAGTTGCTGCAAATTCGATGGGAAATATTAAGCTTTTGGAAATGGTTTAAGTTTTGTTACCCTCCAGAAGCGTTTACACACTCAAAAAGAGGCGGTACATGGCCAATGTCGATGCAAAAGATACAACTAATGGAAACCGGAGACTGAGGTTTGTTTAACACTCTGAAGCATTCCTGCTCCCTCTTGGAGAGAGGGATTGAATAACATTGCATCCATTGGATAAAAAGAGGCTTAGAGCATTGTTGTTCGAGTAGCAGCTGATATAAGCCTATAGAAGAGCTTATAATGTTGGATCAACCAAACAAAATTTTGCCTCTAGAGTATGATTTATTTGTTGATCATTGTGTTGTAGATAAAACTTAGAAGTGAAACAGAGAAAAGATTGATTCTCTTGTATATTCTGCAATCTCTTACATACGAAAAGTCATTTCCTGGTAATTTATGCAGGTGCAATCTTCTTTTTTCGTTTTTCTTTTTTCTTTTTTCAGTGCCATGTTTTGTTTGGCCCTCCTCTAGAAGGGTAAGAAAGAAGAAACACAGCTTATTTGTCAACGCGGCCTACAACAGGCCTGTGTTGCCCAAACTCCTACCTACAAAAACGGGATCAAAAGTTGTGCCTTCAATACAATTTATTTTTTCTCCAACGAGTGATTGTTGGCTTTGGATCGAACTGATTAATTTCAAGTTTCGTTGGTCCAAAAATAATAATGCTACATGTAAATCTCTCTTTTAATCTGTGGGTGTGGTCTGGACAATAAAATTCTAAATACACTGATTCTGACTGAACTTAGCTGACAAAACTAATCTACCTATAAGGCGGCGAAGCCGTTGAGCTCCTGGACCTGGTTTAAGCCTGGTCGGATTCCCGACTTTGGAACAGGGAGGGTTGCCAGCGCACCAACCGCCGGGCGTGAAGTTCCCATTTTTTCGGCCAAGTAACTCCGCATCAATTTTATCCAGGACGGGGTCATCTCGCTTGAATTTGCGCGCAAAGGCCGCTCCACTCGTGATCATTTTGCTTGTGTCATTAAGGGAGAGGGTGTGAGGATGCTGTTTCGGAGGAAAGTCCCAAGAAATGTAATGCATGTCATGGTTGACAACAGTCTTGACATATTCCGGCGCATTGCATAAGACAGTCTGGAAGTAACCTTCGGGAGAGGAGACAAAATTTGTGTAGTACATAAGTAGGGTTCTTGGAAGATTGTCCCAACCCCATATGAGGTACTCCACAAATGAACGCGAAAGGATCATCCAAGCCGAGCCTGTAAAAAAACGTTCCTTGTGACTGTATCCCAGAGTATTAAAAAACATAGACGTTAATTGTACAAAAAGAGGAGAAAATGGTGGTGATGCTTGTAGGACACAGAATTCATAAGCTGCATAATCCTACTTCATTATGTTGTGCCACAATCTTCTACACCTGGACTAGTCTTAACCTAAAAGTCACTTTTTATTGTAATTTATAAACACTCAATTACAGCCGAGATCGACAACCAATATTTCATTATCAAAAGAGTGTGTTTGCGACCTGAAAAAAGAAGATCTCAATGGAATACATTGATCCCACAGAAGCAGTACGAGCAGGTATGCTCCTATAAGTAGTAGATATCACAATCGCAAACTTCTTTCAAATGACTAGCTTCAGTTCCTCATACTGTGTAGAGGGACTAAACAAAACCGTTATGAAGTGTCCACAAAGAACCAACCTCGTGATTTAAATCCAACTAGTTTCCGCTCCAACAATAGAAAATTCAGATTCCAGGAAGAGAGGTCAGAGGACAAACTCATATTTCCAACGAAAGCACATACAGTGAAACAAACGGGGTCAATAAATTGAAGTAGAAGACTAGCATGCATATTTTTCTATGGGAGAAACTAACCAGTAAATAATTTAAAAGCTGTAGGCAAAGTTCTCCGTGGCGAGACCCAAAATATATCTGACTTTGTCGTTTGGTAGAGCCCAGGGTCTACCATCAGTGGCATTGCACGTTGATTCCTGCACATAAGATCAGATCAGATCAGATATGACAATAGCATTTTTAATTAAAGTTGCACATCTGCAAAGAGAACAGAGAAGAGAGCTTACTCCTTCCAGCCTAATTTGCTAGTGTGTTCAATGAAATTCAGGTCACGCTTTAAATCACGAAACGCGTAGAGAAGATCTGCACAGAAGCAGCAAAGTACGCGACCGCATTAATCAAAGTCTTCAACAAGAAAATAAACTGCTTAGAGGAAGAGACTAACCATCTTGAGTCACCAGAGGGTAATCCGAAGCACTGAGATTAATAAACCAGTCCCAGTCCTTGTTTCTCTTGAGAAGAATAGCACACGCATGAAGAGTATTGGCAACCATGGTGGGTCCTCTATATGTAACCATGTTAGCTTTGGCTATCACGTGCACATTCCCAACCTTGGCAAAAATCGGCTCCTTGTCCACTCGAGAAGTGAGTTCCAATCTCTCCTCTGCTGGAGATTCTAGGTCCAGATGAAGAACATACTGGTTCAATGGATGATATAACGTTTGAAGCGTTCTCCACAGCTTGTCTAAATCACCTCTTGACCCAGAAATCAAATAGGCAAAAACGGGGACAGCAGGACCCGGAGGAGGCGGTGGAGGTTGCTTAATCTTGTCCTCGGCAAATTGTGGGACCGTTTGATTCGTGACACGCGAAGGGAAGATTGAGAATATGGAATTGATTGTGTGCAGAGAAGAGATAAGACCCATGTTGAAGGAGGTAGCAAAAAGAAAAATGCATACGAGGGAACTGACAACAAGAGGATACACCCATTTCTTCTCCATGTTCAGGGACTTCATTTCTACACTTTATCATGTGTTCCGCCAAGTAAGCTCTTACATCCCAATTTCTCTCATACCTTCACAACTTCTGAAGTCTATCAAGGCGTGTTTGGAACAAACGGTCTCACTAGATGTTCAAATTCAGATCAATTCAGTCCTTCAGCTATGTTTTGCAGTCTGAATCCGAATATTAGCTCTTGACTAAAAGACCAAGAACAGTAATTTAATTCCCAACCCTCTTATATTGATACCTATCACGGACAAATCAAAAACTTCGTAAACAACTAAATTAACTGTTGAAAATAGATACAGTAGGACAAATCGATTATAAGTATTCTAATCTAATCTAATCACACACATACACACAGAGTCAGACTTATAAGTTTATAATAAGTATCTGAAAAAGAGATAGACGTGAAAAACAATATAATCAATCAGAAAATCCAGGAAAGTTACATCAGGAAAATCGAAAACAGCAAACCAATTGGCATCAGACAAAGCAAGCAAAAATTAGCACAAAACTTATCGATAAATGAGCTAAGTATAAAACTCATTTGCAATCACATTTCATCTCAACGACACTGCTCTGAGCAAAACTGTACCAAATCTTCAAACAAACTCAAATAATTGCATTGCCATTCAATTGCAACCACAACCCACGGAGCCCATGTGCCCAACAACATATTCGAAAAGGTAAAATGACGCCAAGAAGTTCATAGGAAAAAAAAAAAAATCCGACATTAAATATCACAACACCAAATCACTCAATAAGATTTAAAAAAAAAAAAGAAAAAGAGTTTTACATCACGGATTACACCAAACCCATGTCGCATAACTACATATGGATAGATGAAATCAATAGCTCAAACCCAGATATCCCAAATTTATTATTAAAAAAAAAAAAAAGGAACAACATACCCACTATCGGCATGCATGTGTATATCTCATTGAGCAATACACACATCAAAAAAGAACCATAAATCAGACATAAAAATCTCAGAAAAATAGCAAAATACGTACCTCGTTTGAATCCGTTGAGCAGATAGTGAGAGCCCCGTATCAACACGTTCCGGAGGAGAGAGGGAGAGTAGAGGGAGAAAAACAAAACAAATAGAGCTTCGTGTGCAAACAGGGAAGACGTGAGTGATAAATAATAGGGGGGGGCGGCCGGATTTTGTTGTTGTTTTTGATTGCCTGAATCTGTCTCTCCTTCTCTTTCTCTCACACACAACCCCCCACAAAACACACACACACCCAAACACACAGAAACACACGTTGGGCGATTCTGTTACTGTTTTCTTGGGCATAATATACCCAAAGATGCACACAGCAATACGTCCAGATTTACTGCATATATGCGTGTGTGTGTGTAGTTGCTTTGACCGAGACGGCAGTTCTATCATGCCATGGAATTTACATGGTTTTTATCTGGTTATTATTATTATTGTGTTGTTACATCTAGTGAATTAATTATTTTTACGTATTAAAATAGCATATATTTATGTTTTCATATGCTTCACTTTTATCGTTGACACGAAATATATTATCGTGTTTGTAGCGATTAAATAGAGTTTCGTGTACAACACGCTGAATTGAAACTAGTTTGCATTTAGAGAGGAGAAGAAGCAACGGTTTTAACTTGGTTATTATTGTCCGGCTATGTATCTTGTACTAATTTGTTCTCTTTACGTGCCAAAATAGCTTATGTTCGCATATTTATGCGTTTCACTTTTATCACCAACCTTAATATATTATCGTTGTAAGGTGTTTGTAGGTCGCTAAAGATGTCAGAATGGAGATACGTAAAACTTTGAGGCAGGGTAGTTATTTTCTATTATGGACCAAGGAAAAGGAATTCTTAGAACAAGAAAAAAATTTGAATTTGAATCCACCATGATTATGGACTCCACCACTACATTTTACCAAACCTAACCGGATGGAAAGCAATAATAGTTAATCCAGACGTTTTGCTTGTTGTTGCCAAAATATGAACCAGAAGATATGGTTTAATGGGTAATGGCCATAATTAGAGAGGGTATTGATTATGGGGCTCTCAATAAGGTTACCTAGCCATGGTGAACAAGTAACCTCATAACAAGTAATTTATGTCTCATCAATATTAGGAAAATTTGCTACAATAATTGTTACATTTGTTATAACACGGAATGCTAAGATCGAACCATTATTCAATACTCATTTTGGGCCTTACATCGATTGCTTTTTCTTCATCCCTCGTCCGTCGTTTTTGAGTTACAACGTATATGTGTTGAACGTGTTGGGAAGAGAATTAACTCATTCTACTAATGGGAAATGAAACTACTATAGACGGTTTTTATTGGCCTAGCATCCTTTTATATGCTCATAGGTGCGAGATGACTACCAATCAACGAGAGGTGGACGAACTAAGGAACCCGAACTTATTCAGCAATTTCGACGATCAAACCACTCATATTCTCCATAAAAGACTCCCGTGGTTACCCTTGCTAATATTACCTCATCTCCACCAGCTTCGACAAGAAATATCTCTCTAAAAAAAAAAGAAAAACCTTTGACTTCGCAAGTCGTTTAAGTTACCTATTAAATACTACGTGATCTCAAAAAAGTCAATATAAAAAATAATAGTAAAACTATCGCGTAAAAAAAAAATGCCTGCCACTGCTAAAAGAAAATCCTAACTTTGTAAGTCGTTTTGATTACTTTAGATACCGTCTAATCTCTAAACAGTAAAAAAACACAGTAACCATAAATCTATTTTACCAAAAAAGAAAAATTAGAATCGTGCCACAGACAGACCAAAAAATGGAAATATACTGAGGGGTGAATTAAGAAATTGGAATATAAATTATTATTAGTAGTAGTACGACATTAAAGTCTTTGGGTCATGGCTTGTCCATTTCCATAGACCCACCCGGCCCAGCCCACATAACACGGCTCCATCAATTACTGTAACATAAGTCATTAAATTGGCTCATCTATTGCCACGTATCACGTATCACAAGAACAGTACAAGTCAACCGTCAACCAGACCCAGGATGATCATCAGAGTTCCACGTGTCATCCGTCTAGAAGCTACGCCTCGTGATTTTAGCCACCGGAGAAGAATGTGATTGATGCTGGCCGTACTGGAATATTAATTTGGCGGACATTCTACGTGACGCCAGGATCGACGATTCGATCCGGTGGTGACGTCGACAATGACCCAATCATTCACCTCCGATCTGCGGATCAATCTCCCATAAGAAGAAGTTTCTGTTTTCTTTTTGGTGCAAAGAAGTTTCTGTTTTCGCGCTTGAGTTTTATATGTATTAAATAAGTATCAGGTTTTAGAAGTATAGAATAAGCTTTTTCGTGAGAAAATAATTGGCGATTGGTATCCGTGCTTCGCTTTTCATGATGAACATCCGTCATTTATAATAAAGTAAGTGTCATTAAAGATATCGAAAAAAGAGTTACCCATAACCTTTCAGTGATAAGATTACAGTTATCAATTTCTTGAATATGGAACGCGATTGTAGATATCTTCCGAGAGATGATTTTATTCCATGTGCAACCAGGCCCAAGAAAAGACCCTATTTGCCCCTTAGAATTTGCCCTCTTTTTCTTTTGTTGAATGTCTAAAAATGTTGTCTATTTTGTGGACCTAGGTAGTCGTCAATGTCAGTTTTCAAGAAAACTCCCTCAAGTTAAGCATTGACTACCGGTGATCATATAAAAATATCGTAAATAACATCATTGATGAGAATGTAAATTTAAAAGACAGATACTTGAGCCGCCATGTATTATTATCATATAAAACTCTTAAAACCACCGAGTCACATAACAAAGATCACACACACACACACAGTTGAAAGGAGTATAATATAATACAAGCAGAAAAATGTTCTGTTCCATGAAAAACCGCGAAGCAAAAAAAAAAGGGAGAAAGAGCGAGAGAGGAAGAAATATTTTATAAGTATAACAGTCGAGCCAATGAGCAGTAAATGTGTTCTCGTATAATAGAGTTGGCCAACTTTCATAGACATCTAGATAGGGACAGAATAATACGTAGTATTATAGTTTGCTGTCTACATTAATTAGTGTGAACCCCATCCCAGATAATGGCTTTCAAGAAAATAAATTCTGCTTATCTTACCTTTTTTTTTTTTTGGTGCGAGCAGATCCTTGATTAAGTACCAATTTTTTTGTTTTTCTGCCTTAGAGAACAACAGAGGTGCTACGTTGTAGGTATGATCACGTCCGTCTGTCCAGATTCAGTAGTGACAATTCACTTAGTTTAGGAACTAAATGCTCCCGTGTGCAACGCACATGATCAAAACTAATATAAATTTAAGAGGCAGACACTTGAACCGCCATGTATTATTGTCATATAAAACTCCTAAAATCATCGAGTCACGTAAGAAAGATCATATACAAACCAAGAAAGTATAATATAATGCAAGAAGAAAAATATTGTACTCCATGAAAAACCGCGGAGCAGGAGAAAGAGCGAGAGCGTGAAGAAGTATTTAGTATTACACTTCAGGGTCCAATAAGCAGTAAATGTGTTCTCGTATAATAGAGTTGGCCAATTTTCATAGACATCTAGACAGCGACAGAAGAATACAGATTATTATAGTTTGCTGCCTGCATTAATCAGTGTGAACCCCATCCCAGATAATGGCTATCACCTTCAAGAAAATAAATTCTGCTTATCTTACCTGATTTTTTTGTTACGAGCATAGCCTTGATTAATTACCAATTTTTTTTCCGAAAATTGATCCTCTGCCTTAGAACAACACTAGAATAGCAGAGGTGTTGTGTTGTAGGTATGATCACGTTCGTCTGTTGAAATTCAAGGACGGCTATGTTGCCATACCGGTGAAAAACTTTATAAATTATAATGCATTGTTTAGCCGCTAGTAACTGAGCCAAAGCCCATGAATCTGTCGTCTTTGTTGAGATGGTTTTGGATAGAACTTTCCGTTGGGCAAAAGTTCTAAAAATACTTTCTTCAAATATAATTCTGATACACCGAAAAGTCCAAATTTCTTGTAATCGTATACATGTTACAGAGTTACAAGAATGTCGTGACCCTATATCTGTGAGATTTAGAACAGAACGACTTTGTAATTTTAAATCACCAATGCAGTTCTCTTATTCTATCAAAAAAGATATACAAATTTAGACGAAATCTCAAACTTTCAAATTGTCAAATGGGTATCCAAAAGATTATGAATCAAAGAAATCTAGTTAAAGATAGGGTTTCCCAAACTAGAAGCAGAAATAGGAATTCTGCTGCATTTCTAGCAAACTCCTCCTAATGATAAATCTAGACTCGCCCTTTTCACTCTCCCTTCTCATCTCCCTCTCGCCCACAACCCAAACCCACTTTGACAGTAAACGTGGACAGAATTATACGTCCTTGACGGAGTAAAACGTCCTTAACGTCATGCCGTTTCCAATCGTTTCGTGTTAACACGTTTTTCACTTTTTAGATGACGTGACTTTTTTCTAGCCGCTACATGATAGATGGATAGTTAGAATTAAAACTACACCATCTCTGTTGTAGAATCCTCTGCGGCAGCGGATCCATTTCCAATTTCCCATATTGTAATGCAGAAGAAATTGACGGCTAGTTGACTCAAAATGAAGAATATAGCTTAGGATTTAAAAAAAAAAAGAATATAGCTTAGGATTGCTAAATTTGAATATTTGTACAAAGTTGTTGTTTTACTTTCATCGACATTTTTTGAACTCTATTGTCGTTTCATAAAAAGAGAGGATGCAGGCGATTGTTCGTATTAAAAGCTACTACGCTGTAAAATTTGGAAATTAAAAATACGGTTTTCATAATTAAGTTTATTTATTAAACGGAAGTCTTTGGATTATAGTTACTAAAATAAACTGAGTTACTACTGTTTATAGTAGATAAGAGCTTGAAAGAATGGGGTCATTCTGCTTTCACGCTTTTAATGGGCAAATCAGTTTTCACATTCTTTGAAATAGCAATAATCAAATTAGCCAAGAGTCACCCTGATATTGAATTTTGACATCTCATTTCCCGAGCCAAGATCCCAGCTTCGTAGAACTGTTTTGAGTTATGGACTCTACATAGTTTGGTTCTATCGCGCCGGTAATGATATTTTCTTGGGCAATCCCTGCAAAAAATTTGCCTCGTTCGCAACTAATCATCATCGTCCTAAGTATAACACCACATCCCGTCGAATCATTTTGAAAGCTTATGAGAAGAAACAAAGTCAAAGTTGTTGATCTCCATTGCGGACTCCTCAATCCCACTAGAGAGTTTATCATTCAATCTATTCCACAAAAACCAAGATTTGATGGGTTGTTCTTCTGCGCTAATAAAGTTTCACCTTTTGTAAAAAAGAAAAGTGCACGTGAGAAGGGTAGATCTACGATCTCACCTTTCAGGGGGGCCAAAGTGTAGTTGTGAAAAAGACTTTCTTTACCAAATACGTTCAACAAGTCAAGTTAAGTGATGATCAGAATGAACGCATGACATAATTTCAGAGAAAATTAGACGCGTAAATATTCATTTGGGAGACAGAGACTAAAATTTAGGCTAAATTATATAGAAAACATAAGATAATTCAATTAATTTTTAAAATTTTTGAGGTGGTCATGCTATACTATGCATGTTGTGAGCATCAAAAAATTAGGAATCCTGGTGGATTTTGTCCCAAAAATTGGTAGGAAAGTCATTTTGTCCCAACATGACTGGGAGCATGCCAAGAATCTTCCTGACCAATTTTCTAAATTCTAATCCCATTGTCACGGCGTGTCTTTCCCAATCTCGAGATAATCAGGTCATTGAAATAGTTGATAGTTGATAGAAACTGGTTCATCGTTTAGTAACCTTTGTGGACTGGATCACAAGACTACAGTGCAGGCCAATCATGCATCAGACCTCTGAGTTTTTTCTTTTTTAAAGAGTCAAAGAAACCTATAGTTGATATAAAGAATGTTACATCGTCAGTCGTCACCCATAGGAAAAGTTCGGCAACATACAAATGACATTTTCATCCGATAAGATAAGAACCATAATAAAGTAACACCGATAACTATCAATTACAACTTAAATAAATAAAATATAAAAATTAAATGGACTGGAAAAAACAGCTAAACAAGCACTAAAATCTAAAAACAAACTAAAAGAGAACTAAAAACAATAAACAAGCAAGAAACAAAAAACAAATTAAAGAACTAAAGCACGCACTAAAATAAATAAAACAACCCATTTTTTTCCCTGTGACAATAGGATAAGCATAACAACTAACAACCCACTACTCTCTTTTAATGTCCAATGCCCTCAGCCAGATCATGGACACGTGTCGAGCACCAGGTAACACCAAGACACGTGTCCTTAGGGCACAACCCTTCACGCACCACCGTACGGAGCGGCGCCACCATCTGCAAATCGGCAAGCCCTCAGCAATGCCACCCCCACCGTCACCGGACCACCACACACCATCACCCACCTACTGTTGTAGCCGTTCCTCCCACCAGTCACCCTTCAGCCACCGGTATCAAATTGGGAAAAAACACGGCCGCACTTCCCTAGTTTTCCACAGACCGTCACCCAACCACCACAAGATCACCCTGCCAAATCACACCCAGAGCCATAACCACCACAAAACCCATCTCAAACGTAACGCCACATCACAAACCACCATCGACAAAACACACCCACCAACCTTTATGTGAATGGTGGTGGTGGGGGGGGGGGGGGGGGAACCAACTAGGGGGAGTACATCCGTAGAAGGAAAAATCCTGTCCACAGACTCCCTCAATCACCGCCAAACTCGCGGACCTCGCAAACCCTTTTATGGTCACCACGCCTAAAACCCACCGAGCAACTCAACTACGAACGACCAGCAAAGCCCAATCCAAATTAACCATCAACCCAACCTAAACACCTTCCCAACATGACCAGACTCATAAAGACCCATCACAGCGATCGACTGACGTCGGAGGTCGAGTGATGCCCGACGACGGCAGCCACCGCAGTCCCCGAGAGAACTCAACCCAAACACACCAAATGCAACCACACAACCTAAAGAAAACTATTTTACCACGCCGGAGTAAGTCGCCGGTGGTGGCAGAGACGAATAAACTGTGAAGGGAGACAGAGATGTCTTTTTTCTTTTGGGGAGAGAGAAAGGTGAGTAGTATCAGACCTCGAATTAAACATGTGTGATGGATAGACCTCCTCTCTCAGTCTCTCTACACGCCCACACACCCCTTCCGGTGATTCATAAAATGTGCAAATAATTATTCAAAACAATGATATTATTAAACTCCTTGAGGTTAGAGATAAGTCGCACTTAAAAAGATAGTTTTCACAAATCAGACACTTATGTCCATATTGTTAAAAAAAATTGTATATTATTTTCTCAACGTTAGGATTTTGTGATCTTAACTAATGATTTTGGCTAACGTGAACCTTTGAATACGTATTTACACGTATCTCTTCTTTCTCTCACTCTCTCAATTGTCTTTATGACTACCAGCATCGTTGCAACACCATGACTCTAAAGTTCCCAATAGAGATCCATCCCAGAAATTCCCAACACGAATCCACCCCAACTCACAAGTTCCCAACAATTACTACACACACCATGGCTCCCTTAATACGAGACTCATCCCTCACCACCTTATGATCAACATGCACACTGCCACCAGCATGAACAAAACCATCTTACCCCAGTGTTAGCACCATGCCGAACACGATAAACCCCTGCCTCGTTGATGCCAAAGAAAGTGGGTTCGCAGTCGACGTGGAGGTGCCACAAGGAATGCAGTCCGACTCGGATGCCAAGTGTGTTGATGTGGGACACAGCAAGGGTGGAACAAGGGCAGAGACCAAGGGCTTCTCAGACAGAGCTTGAGGGTGGAAGTGTTGTGAGGGCGATAACGCATGATGAATACACTACGACAATCACAGTCCGATGCTTAGGTCCAGAGTCAGGGTCATGTATGTTTTTCTCTCTAGGATTCTAGAGTGAGAAAGTGAAAATGTTCTGAAAATGTCCAACCGTTCCAAATGAATTCTCAAGACCTATATTTATAGAGATTGAGATGATGATGTCATTAACCGACACGTGGCGCTCCCCAAGAGTGACACGTCACCGGGGGGTCCACGGGTGCCGCTGCTCCACGGACTGTCGAATCGCATATTCACCCGGCCTGCTCTTCACAGCGTCGCTTTGTCTGTCTGGAAAGACTGGCTCCCACTGTAATATTCCGAACTTCGAGAGCCGGTTAAATAGTCATCCGTGACCCGAAAAATAAACAGGCATTAATTTTGAGCAATGCTCGGGTATTGGTAGTGCGTAGTAGCTTAAAAAGATTTTGGGGCAAAAATATAAATTGTAAGTTTTTGAGGGCATTTTCGTAATTTTGAAAAAAACTTTGGGGGCATAAATGTAATATTTTTATTTTAGTGATGAAAAATAACTGAATAAATACTAGTACGTATTTTTAGCGATGTTTAATCAAATTGAGAATGATTAGCATGATTTTAGGGGGTTGAATGCAATTATACAAAATTTGGGATTTATTTTGTAATTACGTAAAGTTGGGGGCCATTTGTGCAATTTTATAAAAATGTTTAGATGCTATTTTTTTTAGAATGTGCCACCACCTACTAGCTTAGGTGACTAAGCTAGATTAAATAATTTAATATTAGATGGATTAGTGAGGATTTCGGATGAAAGAAAGAAGAAGAAAAAGAAAACAAACAGCAAGAGAAAACGACAGAGGAGAAGAAAAGGAAAAAGGGGAACAGTGCTTCGGGGAATAAACAAAAGCAAAAGAAAAACAGAGGAAGAGGGAAACAGAGAGCTCGGGAAGAAGAAAAGGGAGAGGTGAGAGAGAGAAAGAATCAAGTCTTCTTTTTAAGGGTAAGCTTTTATTTTCATTTTCAGTTTTGTGTGATAATCGAGCTGGGATGGTTGTAATCCGGATTTGATATGGGTTGAGCTGAAAATAAGCTTAATAGGGAGACCTTTGAAACTGTTAGGGATTTGTTTTATACATATGAATGGTTCTTAAAACGTGGTATTAATAATTTAGACATCTGGGTGGGCACCTTCTTGATCTAGTTTTACCAATAGTGTGGGTTTGTGTGATAGTGTGTACTTTCATAGTTTCAGTGAATGTGTGTGTGTGTGTTCATCATATGTGTGTAATTGTGAGATTATAAGGTGCATAGGTGTGTCTTAACGTATCACAAATTCAGCCAAGGATAGTGCAGCTTAAATCTTGGCTAAGCTCTAGGATCTTGACAGCCCAGAATCATGACCTCCATGATCTATTACATTTCCTCTTGTACAAGCTTAAGTTTTGGGCTTAGTTCTAGCATTGTCATATGTATAGCTTAATTTTAGGCTTTACTTTTGTTCTTTGGTGTATATAAATACAGCTACATGTAAATGACAAAGATATATCCCAGAAATCAATACCATTTTAACATGGTATCAGAGCCTACAAACCCATCCAATCTTCTCTAACCCAAACAACCAATTTCTCTCAGGCATTTCAGCAAACACCTAGCCTACCCTCTAATTTCCTGATCCAATATATTGTTCCGTGGAAGCCACAAACCCATCCCATCTAATCTGACCATATATTCATGGCTTCTTTCACAAACCCAGTCACCTCTGATCCAACCTCCCCATATTATCTTCACAACTCTGATCAACCAGGTACACCACTAGTTACCCAACTGCTCAATGGTGACAATTATCCTACGTGGAGTCGAGCTGTGATTATGGCCCTCGAAGCAAAAAATAAGCTTGGTTTCATTGACAAAACCATCAAAAAACCCGCTCCCGACTCTGCTGAATTCTCCTCTTGGTCACGCTGCAACTCCATGGTCACTTCTTGGCTTATTCACTCCACAATTCCTGCTATTGCCAATAGCATTCTTTGGACAACTATTGCTAGTGACGTATGGGTTGATCTTCATGATCGATTTTCTCAAAAAAATGCTCCCCGCATCTTTGAGATACGGCGAGCCATCTCCAACAATGCGCAAAATACAGATTCAGTTTCTACATATTATACCACCCTCAAGGCCTACAGTGACGAACTCTCTTCGTACCGAACACCACCCACTTGCACATGTGGTGCCATGAAAACCCACACTGATTTTCTTGAGAGCGATGCTCTCATGAATTTTTTACAAGGACTTAATGAGTCATATGCCTCTGTACGAAGTCAAATTCTACTGATGGATCCCCTTCCATCCATGGCAAAAGCCTATTCCTTGATCTTACAAGAAGAGAGACAACGCTCACTTCACGATTCTCGACAAATTTTACCTTCTCCAGCAGCGATGGCTACAACTCACAAGCCACCAAATTCTTCTTCTCGTCCAACTGCTCGGCAAGACAACAGTAACCGTCCTCGCTACCACTGTAACTACTGCGACATGGATGGTCATTCAGATAGTCGCTGCTTCAAACAACATGGCTATCCCCCTCGGACTAATGATAATGGCTCAAACCGTGGTAGCCGATCCCATTATCAATCAGTAACTCGTGGTCCTACACGACAAGCATCTCGCGGTTCAGCTCCTATTTTTGGGAATCCCTCTCAGTCTAATGCTGTGGCATATGACGAACCCACATCAAGCGTTAATGCTCCATCACTCACTGCTGATCAAATCCAGCAACTTCTGATGTTGCTCCCTACTGGTAATCCACATCCATTAGCTAATGTTGCAGGTACATCATTTTCCTTCTCTACCTCATCTACTCACCCATTATGGATTATCGATACTGGAGCCACTGATCATATGGTTTCAGATATCACATTTTTTTCCTCTCGTACACCATCGTCTTCATTTATTCGTTTACCTAATGGGTCTCATGTTCCTGTCACTGGAATTGGTAGTGTTCCTTTATTCCCCAACCTCACTCTTCCTGATGTTCTACATGTTCCTTCATTCCACTTCAATTTGTTGTCTATTAGTAAATTAACCGCTCAATCTCCTTACATTGTCACTTTTTTTCATGACTCTTGTACTTTTCAGGACCCACAGACGAAGATGATTTTGGCAACGGGTAAACGGCGCGGTGGTCTTTACTTCTTGGACTTATCTCCATCTATGGCATCTACAACGCTTCCTGGCTCACACTTCGATCTATGGCATTGGCGTTTTGGTCATCCCGCTTTTTCTCTCTCCCCCAAACTCACAGCATTAGATAGTACTATTTCCATTTCAAATAAATGTACTTGCACTGTATGCCCAGTTGCCAAACAAACTCGATTACCTTTTCCAACTAGTACGATTCGTACAAAGTTCTGTTTTGAGTTAATTCATATTGACATTTGGGGCCCTTACCGCACAGCCTCTTTATCTGGTGCACATTATTTTCTCACTATTGTTGATGATTTTTCTCGTAGCACATGGGTTTATTTATTGAACCATAAAACTGAAGCCAATAGTCTAATCCGTTATTTTTTCACTATGGCCAAAACCCAATTTGACGCTTCCATTTGCCAAGTTCGCTCAGATAATGCTCGTGAATTTTTTAACAAAGATACTTATCAATTCTTCCATTCTTTAGGTGTCAATCAACAATCTAGTTGTGTTTATACTCCTCAACAAAATGGTGTTGTGGAGCGTAAACATCGTCACCTCCTAAACATTGCTCGAGCATTACGATTCCAAGCTAACTTACCATTACAATTTTGGGGAGAATGTGTCCTTACTGCAGCCTACCTTATAAATCGTCTACCATCTCCTATCCTAAAATATAAAACCCCTCATGAAATTCTTTTCCAAAAACAACCTAATGTATCACATCTTAAAGTTTTTGGTTGTCTTTGTTTTGCTCGTAACACTAATATTTCCCACAAATTTGACAAACGTGCTTCTCCTGCCATTTTTGTGGGATATCCCTATGGTCAAAAAGGTTTTAAAGTCTATGACTTATTCACCAAGACCATTTATGTTACGCGTGACATTGTCTTTCATGAGACCATTTTTCCTTACCATATCCATCATTCTCCCACCCTCTCTTCTGCTTCCGTTTACCTTTACCTCCAGCTGAAACAGAGTCACCTTCTCCCAGACCCACCTCTCCTATTCTTAACCAACTACCTGTTACACCTTCTTCTCTTTCCCCACCTAGTGATACACATTCCACTCCTATGTCTCCTGCTCCTAATGACCCTGTTATATCCATTGGTAGACCTCTTCGAACTCATAAACCACCAAGTTATCTCAAAGATTACCATGTGTCTATTGCCCGTTCTAATTCATCTTCGTCTACTAGACAAGGTACATGTCATCCTCTTGCTTTTTCCTTGAGCTATCATCGTTTTTCTTTACCTCATAAAGCTTTTCTTACTGCCTTAACTGTTACTAATGAGCCAACTAGTTTCCACCAGGCCATGAAATTTCAGGAATGGCGAGATGCAATGCAATCCGAAATTGTTGCCTTGACCAAAAACAAAACTTGGTCACTTGTTCCTCTACCTCCTGGTAAGACAGCCATTGGGTCTAAATGGGTTTTCAAGATTAAACGTCGAGCTGATGGATCTATTGAACGCTACAAGGCTCGTCTTGTTGCTAAAGGCTACACACAAATTGAGGGAATTGATTACCATGACACCTTTGCACCTGTTGCCAAACATGTCACTATTCGTGTTCTTCTCACTATTGCTGTTGCACGTCATTGGCCAATTCATCAGTTGGATGTCCATAATGCTTTCTTACATGGAGACCTTGCTGAAGATGTATACATGACTCCACCACCTGGTTATCGACGCAAAGGGGACCATCTTGTTTGCAAGCTCCAAAAGTCCCTCTACGGTCTCAAACAGGCTCCTCTCAATTGGTTTTCTAAATTTTCTAATGCTCTCCTGAGCCTTGGCTTCATCCAGTCAAAAGCTGACTACTCTTTATTTATTCTTCGTCAACAAGGTGCTTTAGTTTTTGTTCTTGTTTACGTTGATGACATTCTTATAACAGGTTCAAATGTCACTTTACTTCAATATATCAAAGCTCGTCTCTGCGGCCAATTTCATACAAAGGACTTAGGTTCTTTGAAATATTTCTTGGGCATCGAAGTTGCACGCTCATCTCGTGGTCTATATCTCTGTCAACGCAAGTATACCCTCGACATCCTTGATGACTGTGGCCTCACTGGTGCTCGCCCATCCGAGTTTCCCATGGAACAAAACTTAAAACTTTCAAATTCAACAGGAGCCATACTCTCTGATCCATCTCCGTATAGAAGACTGGTTGGTCGCCTAATCTACCTTACTGTCACTCGTCCTGATATTGTTCACACTGTCAATATATTAAGTCAGTTCATGCATCAACCTCGGCAACCTCATCTTGATGCTGCCCATCGTTTAATACACTATTTGAAGGGTTCTCCCGGCCAAGGCATTTTTCTTCATAGCCAGTCTGATCTTGTATTAAAAGCCTTTTGTGACTCTGACTGGGCAAGCTGCCCCATGACTCGACGTTCCACAACAGGATATTGCATTTTCCTTGGTTCGAGTCCCATTTCTTGGAAGACAAAGAAGCAAACAACTGTTTCACGATCATCTGCTGAAGCTGAATATCGTTCTATGGCTGTTGCAACATGTGAACTTACATGGCTTTCATTTCTCTTACGAGATCTTGGCATGCCTTTGACAACTCCAGTACCCCTTTATTGTGATAATCAAGCTGCTCTACACATTGCTGCCAACCCTGTTTTTCATGAACGTACTAAACATATTGAGATCGATTGCCATGTCGTTCGTGAAAAATTGCTCAAGGGTTTGATCCGCACCATTAAAATTTCTTCTCATGATCAACTTGCTGATTTGTTTACAAAGTCTCTTGGTCGTGATCAATTTCAGTATTTAAAATCCAAGTTGGGCATTTGTGATCTTCATGCTCCAACTTGAGGGGGAGTCTTAACGTATCACAAATTCAGCCAAGGATAGTGCAGCTTAAATCTTGGCTAAGCTCTAGGATCTTGACAGCCCAGAATCATGACCTCCATGATCTATTACATTTCCTCTTGTACAAGCTTAAGTTTTGGGCTTAGTTCTAGCATTGTCATATGTATAGCTTAATTTTAGGCCTTAGTTTTGTTCTTTGGTGTATATAAATACAGCTACATGTAAATGACAAAGATATCTCCCAGAAATCAATACCATTTTAACAGTGTGTGTCTTGTTGTGTATTAGTATGAATTTTGGACATATATACATATACACATGTATGTATAGGTAAAGGAAAATGAAGGAGGGGGGTAATGGTGAGTGGCTTTGTGGATTTGTGAGTGTGTTACCTGGGAATTTGCACTGCCGAAGGACAGGGACGATGAACAGTGATTTCAGCTGGGTTTTAATAATTTTTAACCCAAAAGTGTCGCTAAAGATTATTTACTCCAGCAGTTTCTTTACGAATTTTTAAAACATATTTAGAATTTTATTTGGAAAAAACACCAAACTGTAACTCCAAATATTATTACGAGAAGTACACTCTGGAATTTTTCGAGAATTTTCGGTGTTCGCGAAGAGCGCTAAATTGGGGTACCGATTAAAGAAGTTTATCGAATTATTTAGCATAGCAAACCAAGCTATTTTGATTTGAAAATTTTAGAAAAATCTTATTTTATTGATATGATTCATGTTCTAAAATTTCGGGCCATTCTGAGGCCGATAGGTATTTTTTCGCAAAACTGGCTTTTTAGCGTTCGATCCGGACACTGGTTTGGGATTTTTGGGCGAAAATTTCCTAAAATACTTTTTAGCCTAGGAATGATTTCAGGATGTTTAAAATAGCATTTCAAAGTATTTTTGGGATTTTTCTGGTGCGGGAAACCCCCAGGGGCATTTTGCCACCCCCGAAGGGGTATTTTGGTAATTTGACCTAAGAAAGGGATTTTTGCGTAGATTGACATACAATGAGGTTATTTGGATGAATCTACTTAGGGGAATGCCATTTGGGCAATTTAAGAGTACGAGGGGCATTTTGATAATTTTACACTCTAGGGGCGTTTTAGTAATTTTACATACCCAGTGAGGGAGGTTCATTTTGGGAGTTGTGTGAGTATGTATTAAGTTTATAATATCGTAGTGTAGGCTGTATTTTGATGATTCGATAATTCCATTTAGGTTAAAGCTAAAGACTTTTCGGTTAGGATAAGCTAGCTGCGGATGCAGGTAAGACTGTCCGAACCCTTATTTGATTTTTCGTACTCGTAAGTACTCCTTTGATATACTTATGACTAATGTCGAATTCTGAATTATGTATTGATATCACCATGTTATTGCCCAGAAACCCCAATATTGAACATGAATCGTTTGTTTGGAAATCTTGTGATGCTCGCCTGTTATTACGTGCTGAGTAAACTTAATAATTGTTTGTATTCGTTCTTCTGAACTGTTGTGCCTGAATTCGATAACCGTTTGTAATCGTTCTGGCAGTTTATTTGTGATTTTCTTCTGAAATTCTGAGTGATAACTTATTTCAGTCTGTTTATTGATATTGAAATTCGGATGGATTTTGGTGATTTGAGCTTATGTAAATGCTCATTGATATTGCTGATTTTTCTGTGTTGACCTGGAAATTATGTTATGTGGGGAGGCGTTATAAGGTTGGTCTGAACCTGCGGAATTATGCAGGGCTAGTACCTTAGTGAGAAGGACTAGTAATTATTCTGGTACATCATGCATGTGTACATCTGTGCATTGCCTGAGTGACATTGCTTCTGCCCAGGGTCAACGTTTCTGAATCCGTTTACATTGTATCTGACAATGTCTGTTTTGAAAATGATGTTCAAATGAAAGTCTGGATATCTGCATGAAAGGGGATTGAGTTGAAACTCTTTCCCGTACTGTGATCAAACTGTTTATAATTATCTAAGACCCTTTTTCCCTAAGGCTTTGGAAGTCTCTGCGTTTGTTTTGAAACCTTTTGCAAAACCATCAGTTGTATTTGCAAATGACGACTTTGAACTGATCTTCAAATGATCGTTTTGGAATCTTTGAAAAGGGTCTTTAAGTGTTTATTTTGGTATCTAGTTCTGATTGCTTTGTTGATTTTGGAAATGATTTCTGCTTGGGTTGAAATCCTTCGAGAAATCTTTGTTGTATTTTGGACTGATGGCTTTGGAAATTATCTTCTGTTGATCGTTTTGGAAATCGTTATGATTGATGTTGTTTAATCTGGTATCTGTTTATGATAAATTTTGATCATTTTGGAAATCATTGAGTTCTTGACCCCATTTGAAGTATTCCAGAAATTTTCGTCAGTTGGATTCTTTGGAATCGTTTTGTGATTCATTGGTAGTCCTTGTACGACCTTACTGAGCTCTCAAAAGCTCACTCTCCATTTGACTCCCTTCTGCAGGTGATGGTCAGCTGTAGAATGCTCGGGAATGGGGTTTAGAGTCTGTGTGAGATTTTGGTGAGCCCACCATTACTGTATGGTAAGACCCTTGCGTGGGTCGGTACTATCACTTTGTTCTTAGGAATTTGAATTTTGAAGAACCTAAGCTGTAATAATTTAAGCTAAGCAGTTTGTGATCTAGTATTAGTGAGAAATCTGAGTTGATGTTGAATTAGATGTTTTGGAATATATATTAGTGACATGTTTGACGTGATCCGGTAGGTTAACGACCCGGGTGTTCGGGGCGACGGAGCTTCGGATTTCTGGGGGCGTTACACCCACAGCGTCGGTGTGGCCAGAGAACACCCTTTGATCTAGCCACCAATCTAAGCCTTTGCAGAGTCCCACAGACCTGGCAGCGGTGGGGAAGACCTGACACCCAACTTCCAGGCGAACTAGGCGCGATGCCCTTTGAAGACATGCTCATGTCTCGGAGTGACCCGTGGGTCATAGTCCCTAGGGGTGCCGACGCAATCCCCCAGTGTCGGAGCACGTATGCCAGTCACGCAGGCACCCTGACGGAGATAGTGTCCCGGAGGAGTCGCCTATTTCGCGGGCCGAGGTAGCATCCCGGAGGAGCCGTATACCTGGCGGGCCGAGGTAGCATCCCGGAGGAGCCGTCTACCTGGCAGAAAGGGAGTCTTCGTGCCGGAGCACTTAGAGCTCCTTGGCGAAGATAGTGTCCCGGAGGAGTCGCCTATCCCCGCGGGTGAGTCTTTGTGCCGGAGCACTCGGAGCGCGTCAAGGTAGCATCCCAGAGGAGCCGTCTACCTAGCAGAAGGGGAGTTGAAAAGCTCCCTGGCAGAGATAGTGTCCCGGATGAATCGCATATCCTTGCAGGTGAGTCCTTGTGCTGGAGCACTCGGAGCGCGTCAAGGTAGCATCCCGGAGGAGCCGTCTACCTGGCGGAATGAGAGTCTTCATGCCGGAGCACTCAGAGCTCCCTTGCGGAGATAGTGTCCCGGAGGAGTCGCCTATCCCCACAGGATGATGTACACTCGGGAGAGTGGGTTGAAGCATGTTCCACGACCAAGGCAAGGTGCGCATGGTGTGGTGAATGAGTATGGTGCCCGAGGGGCATGAAACATGATTGTGGCGCATGGGCGCGATGAAGTGTGTATGGTGTGGTGCGCGGGCGACGGGGGTTGCGAAGACGGCGCGTGAGCGCGGGCAACGGGAGTCGCAGAGTTGTTGTGCGGACACGGGCGACGAAGGTCGCAGAGACGGCGCTCGGGCGACGGGAATCACGGAGTTGACGTCCGGACGACAGGGGTCGCGGAGATGACGTCCGGACAACGGGCGACGGGGGTCGCGGAGGTGACGTCTGGGAGACAGGGGTCGCGGAGCTGACGTCTGGACGATGGGCGACGGGGGTCACAAGGTGACGTCCAGGCAACGGGCAACAGGGGTCGCATGGTGCCTTGAAGAGCAGTGAATGTGCTAAGGATGGAGGCCAAAAGCCAATGCCACTGCCAACCTCAAAGGGAGGCCGAGGCCGACCCCAAGGGGGAGGCCAAGGCCAACCTCCTTGACCGGTTTTTTAGTGACGAAGTGCCAAGGTGCGCCGACGGACGACGTGCGATGTGCTCGAAGCATCATGAGGCGTCGCGCGAAGATGAGTTTTTTAGTGACGAAGTCACGTAACGAAAGGTGAGAAGAATGCACGTGACTTAAGCGTGCATGTTTTGACCGGTTGGAAGCGTTGAATACTGACTGTTACTTGTGCGGACGTGTCGTATAAAATGGGACCCCAGTGGGCCTTTTGGGAGCGACCAGAATAAGTTGGGAACACTGGTTCAACCACCTTCTTTACCGCAAGGAAAAAAACGTTATACGCATGTACAACTTTGGGGTCATGGTGTTGCAACCATCTAGACCTGGCAATCGGGTAAATCGGACGGGTACGGGTAAAAACTGGACGGGTACGGATAAAATCGGATCGGGTAAAAATTACCCGATTTTTTTCGGGTAACTTTTCACTGGATCCGTACCCTACCTGTACGGGGTAGGGTATTACCCGCGGGTATATACCCGTTTTTTATATTTTTTTTAATTGTAATGCTCATACTGATTTCAGTGATTTGGTTAGTACTGCACTACTGCTTCTGCTTGCTTCATACTGACTTAGTGACTTTGTAAGTTTTTGATTCTTTTGCTTATTCTTGGCAACAGTTAACACATTTCAACTTATCAAAAACTAAAAGTTACGACAAATAGAAATCATAATCTCCTTATCCTACTTAGTTATTATTAAATACTTACTAGTTACTACTTAGTATTTACTAGCATGTTAATTGTTAAATAACACAAGAACAATTACAATCATCTAAACCCATTCCCCGATCCCCACCCACAATCCAAAATAAAATAAGTAAACTTTAAACAACAATTACATCATTACATGCATAAATTCACTGAAATTAAAGTCTTCAATTCCATCAACATGTACTAAAACTCCAACATCTTCAAACATCCGTTAAGCTTTTTGCATCCAAGTCCAACGAACCGTCCATGTTCACATTGATAGTCAAAGGTAACACAAGTTCACTATCCTCCGGCTCTTCACCTACATTTAAGCAAATAAGATTAAACTAAATTCCAAAGCACATAAATATACTTCATATTCTAATGCTTTAAAAATAATAACTTACTTTGAATTGCATAGCCATACAACCAATTACGTCCGCAAACCAAAGCTTGAGCATTATCCAGAGTAAGTAAACTTTGAACTTTTGAAAGAACTTTTGCTCCAATACTAAAAGCCGATTCGGAGGCAACAGTGGTTATTGGAATGCTCATAATGTCACATGCCATATTAGAAAGAATAGTATACCTAGACCGATTGTCTTTCCAATACTCCAACACATCTAAATACGCATATTCCACGCGATCATATGCTTGCTTTTCCAAATAAAGATCCAAATCCGACTTCTTCTTGGCCTCAAGTCGTCGCTTTTTAAAGTACTCCTACATTTTTCAAATGACAAATGTATTAAACAAGAAATATAAACAAATAAACAAGAAAGGTAAACATAAAAAGGAAATAACTTACTTCGGCCTCATCTTCTTCCACAGAAATGACACTTGTACCAACTGAAGTTTTATCTTTTGGAACGGAATTTTGAGATGCATATTCTTCGTAGAGCTTCTCAATCTTCTTTTTGAGCTCCTTTGCCTTATTTTCGCCTTCACCCGCATCAATCTTTTCATAATAATATTCCACGTATCCTAACTTGTAGCGAGGATCAAGCACTGTTGCTATAGCTAGGATAGTACTATAAGACTCCCAATACTTTAAAAACTTAGGATACATTTCTATGGCCATAGTTCTCAAAACTAGATCCTCACTTTCCATCTCTTCCATTATACGCAACTGAATTCTCCACACCGAATTAAAATACAAAATTGATGTTACGTACTCAGTCCCGGACACAAGATTGGTCATCACAGCAAATGGGGCCAAAAACTTTGCAATTTTAGCCCCCCTATCCCATTCTTCACTGGTGGGACAATACTTATAGCCAGGTTCAATGAATGAATAATTCACAAATGCTGACCGAAATTTAAGCGCACACTCTAGCATAAAGAAAGTAGAGTTCAAACGGGTGGGAACATCCATGCGCAAACCCATCGAAGTTGCCACACCAACTTGCTCACAACATTGGACAAACTTTATCATCCTACCCTCGGATCATTTCACATACTTAATGCTCTCCCTAATCTTGTAAATAGCCTCATTAGCAACTTTGAACCCATCTTGAACAATGAGGTTCAAGATATGAGCAGAACATCGTATGTGAAAATAATCTCCATTACTCACCAAGACTTTGTTGACTAGCAATCGATTCTTCAAATGTTCTTGCATGTTATCACAACTAGTAGCATTGTCTAAAGTAATCGAAAACACTTTCTTCTCAATTCCCCAATCCTTTAAAAACTCATATGCTTTGTCACACAACGATTTACCATAATGTGGAGGAGTAAAATGAGAAAAATTAAGAATCCGATTATGTAATTTCTAATTTTCATCAATAAAGTGTGCAGTCAAGCAAAGATATCCCTCATATCTAATAGAAGTCCACACATCCGCCGTAAGACATAACTTACCTCTAATTCTACCCAAAGCAAGCTTAAGCATGTCTTTCTGACTCAACGAGATTTTCATGCAATCGGCTTTTGCAGTATTACGACAATAATGCTTGACCTCTGGATTCAAATAACTGTGAACGTCCCTAAGACCCTCATGTTCAGCAGCCAAGAAAGGATAGTTATGCTTCATCATTGCAATAGCCATTTTTTCACGATAAACATCTTGAGAAATCTTTCTGGACCTCAACTTCAAAGAATGATCTAAATGCATTTGTTTTACGTCCATAAATTCTTTCTTGTACACACTACAAACCTTAAGATGTTTATGCATATTTGAAGTCCCATATGTGCCCTTGCACGGCTTCCCATCAGGAGTTGTCCCCATGGCAAAACTCTTGTCTTTACACCACCTACACACGGCCCTATGTTTATTATTCTTCTCCACAATATCAAATTTTTCCCAAATTTCACCCCTACTAGACTTTTCATCGACACTATTACTAATGTCATTAGCAACTTCATCAGGGTTGGTAAAAACTTGATGAGATTCATCTTCATCTTCAACATCAACAACCTCAACATTCTCAGCAGGTACATTCTTGTTTACAGATTCCATAGATTCTACAGCAAAAAAAATTAACTATGGGTACTACTGTACTAGGGAGGGACTGCGGTTTACAGCCCAAATTCAAAACCCGAAATCCACCACCAGCAATACATTATACATATAACTAACAAGTAACAAATATCAAATTTCTATTCAGTATACAGCCTACTACTGCCAAATCAATTTGCATAGAACAAGAAATCAAGAATCAATATACTGCATTACTGCCTACTGCCATAAACCACAATCAAAATTTATCATCCACCACAACAAAAGCCAACTCCAACATCAAATCCAGAACTTATAATTTCTCATCCAAATCAATTTGCATAGAACAAGAAATCAAGAATTAATATACTGCATTACTGCCTACTGCTACAAACCACAATCAAAATTTATCATCCACCACAACAAAAGCCAACTCCAACATCAAATCCAGAACATATAATTTCTCATCTACCGTTACAATATCACGACAATACTGCCTATGTGCCGTGTGCGTAGTGCCTACTGGCTTCTGCCCAAATCACAATTCAATAATCCAACTCCAACAGCAACACATCATATATGATATAACAAAGACATGTACGAAAGTACGATCAATAGCAACACTATATCTTTCTCAAATAAATTCAACAAAAACATGAAGGATCATGGAAGACAAATTAAATTAAGTACAAGCAGACAAGCAGCCACGATGAAATGAGCAGAGAGTAAGTGACAGGCTATTAACCTTCCACGTTGGGTTCTTCCGTGTCGCCGGCGAGAGCCTGAAGATTGAAGATTGACGAGCTTGAAGCCTTGAAGAATGAAAGAGCTTGAAGAGTGAAGGCTGAAGACTAGAGGCACATGACCTATGTCTGAAAACTAGTCGCCGGCAGTGGAGAGACAATCTGACCGTGTCGTCATTGTTAAGCCGGCGGTAGAGAAATAAAAAGGACGACTGAGTGACTGAAGGTGTCGTCACGATTCACGATCACCGACGGTGGAGGTACATGAGCGTAGAGGAGCCGACGGTGGAGGTGGAGGTGGAGGTACGACCCTTGATCGACGGTGTCACGATCTACCGGATCTGGTCACTGGCGGTAGAGAGACAAAGTTGAAAGCGGCGGCGTAAGAGAACTCGAGTCTCTGATGGAGGCGAGAGGAGAGAAATGAGCCGAAAAGGGTTTAGGTTAATTAGGGCATTGATTTTTTCTTCTATATATACCCCAGAAAACGGATATCCGCGGGTACCCGAAAACCGACCCGGACAGAATCGAAAAAACGGATCGGTTCGGGTCAAAATTGCGCGGGTACTCTATATAGCTACACGTACCCGGGGTTTTTGAACGGGTACGATTCGACCCGCGGGTACGGGTAGAAAATTGACAGGTCTACAACCATCACTAGCCACCATGACACTACCACCGCCACCTCAATCCCTACGGCACTGTGGTGGTGGTGTCATGGTGGCTAGTAGTGGTCGTGTGTGCGTCGTTGTGCTTGTAGGGTGGTGAAGGATATGGCAGGGGTCAGTTGTTGTGTGTGTGTTGGGTGGATATTTGGATCTGATCGATGTGGACTTTTGGTTAGATCTTTGATTAATTTGGTTAGTGGTGTTAAGGTGGTGGTGGTGGTGGTTGTAGTTGGTGGTGTTACGGTCATGCTGTGGAGCAGTGGAGGTGGTCGGAGTTTATCTAAGTACAAGTGAGATGGTGGTAACCGTAGGAGGGGGAAAAGACTGAGCACAATTATGTCTTCTAAAAAAAAATAAAAAAAATAATGCAATCACCATTCTGTCTAGTCAACAGATAAAAGAGGGTTTATAGCAAAACGCAATCCTTGACTGTAATTTATCCATAAACTCAAGAAGAGTTAAGTGATATTATCCCTTATTCAAAGTTGTCAGCGCATATGACACTGTCCATGTTATTATGGGAAATTTGTTAGTTCATGTACGCACTAGAATAATTCGAAAGAACGTAACAAATTATACTTGTTGTGTACATGTTAATCGTGGAGGAGAAGGTGTTCATATCTCATGGTTCTCGGTAAATACTTTTAGTTCGATATATATCGTACAAATCCAAAAAAGGAGGGGGGTTGAACACTTCATAGGATCAAATACGAAGAGAATAAAATTTTAAACTTTGAAATATTGAAAAAAAATTAGCATAAGAAGCAAACTGTTGAAATTCGTTTTAATGATTTTCCAATGCGTGATTCTTTTAAAAATTTAGAGTGTAAATATACATGTCTGGGCTTGATGAGTCCGTAAGCCTTGACAGGCAACCCAATCATACCGTGGAGTCTGGACTATAGTTGGCTTTTATAAAAGACCGAACATAAGTCGATACAATTCTATGAATTAGCACCCATAATAAGGTCTAGTATAAATTGTCACCACTTTCAGGCCTGCCATAATAACAAAATTTTAAGTGCAAAAAATGTCAAACCGTAGAAAACATTGCGTAGTCTGGGACGAGGGTCCGAACTCAGGTCTTTGTTTGAGAGGGGTGGCGAGCCCGTACGTTTATCATATTTATTTTCTGTTTTTGTAATGATAGTAAAAAAAGATTTTTTTTTTTGTGTACTTTTACCATTTTCTGTTTTCGTTTTGGGTAAGATTACTCAAACAGTGACATAAAACTGAAAACACCTCCGAGGTATTTTCAGCTTTTTTTCACCCAAACTTAACTTAATATAAGAAAAAGTAACTAATTTTTTTTTTTTTGAAAATGATAAAAGTATAGGAGCATATTTTCTAACTGAATACGAAAATTATGAAAATAAAAATAGAAAATGAATATGGTAAACGTACGTTTTCACTTTTTGCATAAATTCATCCAATTTTACACTTACGTGTTACTACGTGTCACTCGAGAACCTTTTGACAACCAAAATGTGTTGATTGATTTAGCAAAAGTACTGGTGCGAATTTAGCCACAAAAAGTGGAAAGCATGACACTAATGCAGAAAAATGTCATAGAAATGACAATAACATTATGACGTACAAATGGTATGGACATATAACGGAATAAAGAATAGACCAACTATATTATAACATTTATTTTTCATTCGTGGTATATGTTACTTGGAAAAGTTTTTTCAGCTATCCAAATTGTAGGAAGATGCCTGCAACCTCTCATATAACAAAAATTATAATTGTCAATAAATAAATTTAGTAGTTTTTATTTAGTGACAATAAGAAGTGTTGGTAAGATTTGTCGTTGAAAGTATTAGTAGAAAAACCTCTAAAAAAATTTAGCACTGTTAATTATCGCTATACAATAAGTTGTAAGTATTTTTTTATAACTCGGGTAGCGGTAAAAAAAAAATTAATGTTTCCTTAAATGTGAATGCTGCAACAAAAATGAAAAGAAGTGCAACAAATGAATGGACTGTGCACTTAGAGGCCCAGCATAGCAGGCTTATTATTGCTGTCAGGGGGTCCATTACTTAGGTTTGATGCCTTTGGATACAGAAAGTGACGTGGGCCAAGCATAACAAGCGGGCTTCTGGAATATCTCGCATGGGCCATAGCCTACTGAGCCCATCCGGGCTATGGCCCAGTCTAGGACCAAGTCTCGATCATCTAGAATCACCGGATGTACGGTAAATAACTCTATGCCACATTTATAGGCTTTGTTTGACAAATTTTTTTTTTTGGTTTTCAGTTTTTGAAAAAAAAAATTAAAGAGTAGCTTAATTTGTTTTTTTACAAAAATAAATGGGTGTTTGATAATCTTGTTTTTTTTTTTTTTTTTTTTGTGTTTGATAACCCAGTTTTTTTTTTGTGGTGGTAGGGCGTGGCGGTGGTGGATGTCTCAAAAAAAAAATCAAAGCTGAAAAAAAATGATTACCAAATGCGATTTTTTTTCCCAGTTTTCAAAAAAAAAAAAAACTGGAAAAATAAGCTCCGTCAAACGGAGCCTTAGTCTCTTCACTTATCACATTAGTTATTCTCGATCCAATGTTTTTAAATGCTTGGGACAAATAGTTCAAAACCATGTGATATTTACTATTCAGACATTTAATACAAGTTAAGTCGTTAGAAGAGTACGCACGCAAGCTACGGGGCAGAGCTAGGAGTCTGTTCACGCATTGAGGTCGTAGTGCATTGCGTGGTAGGCAACCCACTAATAATAAGCCAATCAAGTTGCGGTTGCATGAGTAGCCGTATACACACCATCAACACAACAAGAAAAAAAACGTGAAATTGGTTGCACAAGATTATACCAGAATTGCACCTTACTTGATGATGATATTTCATTGATTGACTGTCATTTAAGAATTACTATGTCCCTTTGTATGTTAGAAAAATATTGGATGATTCGTTGGTTCGACCATTTGGGACATTTAAACATATAGAAATCTCTTAGTCCCTCTTCCTATATGGTTCTAAATATAATGGACTAATGGTCAGAGTCCATGCGATAACATACCTTATTCGTTCCATAGTGTTGCTATCTTTAGTTTTTTTTTTCCCGCAAGTTTAGGACAAAATCTAAGCATAAGAACATCGACCCTACTTTTTTTTTTTTTTTTCGAAAAATACTCATTTAAATTATAATTCTTGCTTTACCTTATTATAATTGTGAATTTTATTGTGCAATTAACAAACAAATCAAACAATAGGAAAAGTTTTAGCTGCAACCCAAGTAGTGAGAAAATAGTTACACCCTCCTATACATCCACGATTAATGGTCATTGAGTATTTTTAGTGGATCTTATTAAGTGACGCTACAAAAAGTGTTACTAATAATTGTTACCGAAAGTATTAGTAGAAATATCACTATGTACATCTAACAATTATTAATTATCGCCATATACTCCCTCCATCCCTGAAAATTTGATCAGTTTGACCTTGCACGCATATTAAAGATTTATGTTATATATTGTGTGTTTTTTCCTATTTTACCCTTTAGAGAGAGGGGGGGAATAAAGTTGGTCATGAGAGAGAAAATTGGTTGGTGAGTGTTAAATGTGGAGAGATAAATAAAATAAAAAAGCGTAAAGTGGTGGTTCAGTAGAGAGAAAATGAGTTGGTAGAGAGTTAAATGTTAAGAGATAAATATAATAAAAATGAATAAAAATGACAAATATGTAAAGCGATCAATTTTTGTGGAACGATTCAAAAAAAAAAATGATCAATTTATGAGGGACGAAGGGACTAATAGATTGTAGCTATGTTTTCACAGTTGAAATAACAATCAAATTTGTCCTAAATGATATGAACAATTGAACATTATGGAATGGAGGACACACACACACACACACACACACCACCATATTCTTCGAATTTAGGTAACGTTTAAAATACTTCCAGGTTTGGTTTCTATTTCTAAAAAAATCAAAATCAAAATCAGTTTAATTTTAATTTTTTACAAAAATAGACGGGTGTTTGATTACCCAGTTTTTATTTTGAACTGTTTATTTTGGGTATTTGATTATCCAGTTTATATTTTGAGTTTTTTCTTTGGTGGTGGTTTGCGGTGGCGGTGGTGGGGCGTGGCGGTGGCCGGCGGCAACTGCCAGTGACAGGCGGCAGTGGCCGACCGGGTTGCTGCAGTGGTAGCCGGAGGTGGCCGACGGCAGGCAGTGGCTGTGGCGGTAGGAGGGTGAAGGTCTCAAAATATAAACCAAAATTGCTAAATAGGAGTTTTAAAAAATAATCTTATTTTAAAAATTGATTTTCATAACTAAAAATAAAAAATAAAAACTGTGTGTCAAATACAGTTTTTTTTTTCAATTTATAAAATTAAAGAAAAAACTGAAAAGGAAAACCCAATCAAACATACCCTTAGGGTGTGTTTGGATATAGGATTTGAACTGGGAATTTGATTTTGGTAGGGTATTTGTAAATCACTTGGACAAAATAGCTTGTTTGGATAGTTCAAAAGGAAATTTTTGAAATTTCGGAGCGATTTGAACTGTGGATTTGAGATCACCAAATCCACAGTTCAAATCACTAGTTTGAATTAGTTATTTGTCAAATCCACTTCAATCAGTAATTTATAAACTCACAATAACTAGTTCTCTATTTTTTAGGAATCTTGCCTCCCACCTTTTTTAACAACTTTTTACTTCATTTCTTACAAACAAGATATTTTAAAATGATAAAATTTATAAATTAAGGGATTTCAAAATGAGGACATTTAGAAATGTATTTCAAAATTCCATATCTAAACATACCCTTAACAGAGAAGGTGAGGGGGTGGTCACGTATTTGGGACATTTCAGACGGTTTTGTTCTCGTAAACATCGAGGCGACGTGGTGTGATCCAATGAGGTCAATGGGTTTCAGCCGGACCACGTCTCCTCGAACACAACAACACACGTCACTTCATCTCATGCCCCCCCATCACACTTGCACAAAACACCTCCCAACTGTTCTACTTTCACTCACACATTACCTTTAAACTTAATTTTAAAAAATTATTATTATTTTCAACATTTGGAACTTAACAATAACAATATCATCAATATGGGAAAATACATACAAAATTTGAATTGGTCCCCGGTTGGAGTATGCCATGGTAGTTTAACGGCACTTAGAAAAGACTTCTAACAATGAAAATGACATTTAAAATTGAAGTTTAAGTTTTTTTAAAAATTAATCTCTTATTACATTTTCGTCGCTTAAAATTATTCGCATTCTGTTTATAGTTACTATATCAAATTATAGTTAAATGAAGTACGAACAAGTGACATTAGTCTCTCACGAAAGCAGGGTGCAACTTCTGAACGTACATATATATTTTGTAATTGAGCAATCAAAAACCAAAAAGCTTTTCCTTTTTTACTCCAAAGGAAAACTTTTGAAAGATTTAATTTTAGACATTCATATGAAACGGAGGCATAACATGCTTTATACAGATACTACTTTGATTAAAGCTATCATTATTAATAATTCACAATATGCATTAATTATATGTAAAATATTATGCAAAATAAAATACAATGATACATAGCGGTAACAACTATGTCAACGCCCCATCTCCTAATTTAATAAACATAATTACTTTGACATAATACACCCTTTATTTGCCAGGCTTATAACTGCAAACAAAACTATAGCACCCACTCATTTACTGATTATAGAACAAAAAGGCCCCAAAAAATTATAATTATAATTATAATGTAGTTAATTGAGAAAAAAATAACTTATGTGTTTAACAACCATGCCCTCTCTCTCTCTCTCCCCCCATGTATAAAAATTGGTGAACTCCTTCTATCTCTAGACTTTCTCTCTCTAGAAAGCAAAGCAAAGGGAGATCTATTCGAGTCTGACCGATTGATCTTTGCCCCTCTTCTCTCTAAGGGCCTGTCAAAAGTGGGTCTCTCTCCTGGAAAATCTCTCCCCTGTATTTCCATTCCTGGTAAGACTCCGCCATTTTTGCTTACAATCTCTCTGTCTCCGTTTCTTTCCTCTTTTTCTCTTCCAATTTTGCCCTTTTCTTTATGCGTTCTTGTTGGATCCGCATCGATATCGATCCTTCCAGGTATTATATCTTATGCATATGGGCTTATTTTTATTGAATAATTTATGCTGATTCTTTTGTTTTGCGATTCTTGGAATTCTTGGTTCTGGGTTAACAAGATTCGATCTTTCTGATTTGCGGCTGGCTGATTCGGATTTCCACAACACAATTCCTGATTCTTTTTAGTGGTATCTGCATAAGGCATTTTTTATGTTAACCATTCTACGTTTTTGATATTCAATGCATGCACACGCGGATATGGGTAGAGTGATGTGATTGTGTGCGTAGTTCTTTGCAATCATGTGATTCCTGGGGTTGCAGGGTGTCTTCGATACTTGGATAATTTATGGGTCTTTTTTCTTTTGGGAATCCTGTTTGAATATGTGAAAAACAGAATAAGCTTGTAGTGGCTTAACTTGGGTGCATAGCTACAACGATTAATCTTTTTGGACTTTCTGATTGCAAGATCTTATCTTTAATATATTGGGATATGCAATACTTTGTTATTACCACAAATGGGTCAGAGCCATCTAACTTGTTTTATTTTTGTAGTAATAGGTGCAAAGGTTTTATTTTTAGAAAAAAAAAAAAAAAGGAGTAGGGTAGGGCAAATCGCTTGGAACAGGTTTTTTGTGTTGGTTAATAGATTTTTTTTTTCTGTCAGCAGGATCTTTTTCCCTTCTATTACCTGATTTATGTATTTTTTGGCATCCTCCATCAGGATATTGGATTTCGGAAGGTTATTTGTGTGTTAAGTTGTAGTGACAATCATGGTTTTGGAGGCTGTGGAATCTGAGTTGGCCCATGTTCCTGTGGAAGCTGGTAATGAGGAGAATAACTCAATGCTGCATGAGAAGGAAAATGGCGATATGAATGGGCTTAATGAGCCCATAAAATTCGGTACACACGGAGCAGATGAACCAGTTAACGGAGAAACGAATATTGCTGCTGTGGATAACCTCCCTAAGGACGCAGTTGATGAATGGCCTGCTCCTAAGCAATACCACTATTTCTACATAATGAAGTATCGGTCATATGATGACCAGAAATTGAAAGTTAAATTGGAGCAGGCTGATAATGAACTGCGAAAGCTGAACCAAGCCAGATTTCAGGTCACTGAGAAATTGAAGGCAAAAAGGGTAAGTTCCCAACACGATTATCTTGTAGGTGTTTATCCTCGGAGCACCAATGATCAAGATAAACATATGCAACCACTTGGTCATTATGAATGTTATTAACTGTATTATGATATCCCTATATATGTGTCTATATATTTGGCTACTGCATGGGGTTGAGGAATATTTTTGTTTGCATGTATGTGAGTGAGTGCTTGTGCACAAATCAAAAGCATTATCGACGTCTGCAAAATGTTATACTATTATGCCTGTTCTAACGACTGCTGTATATATCTTCTGCAGGCGGATAGAGCGCAGGTGATTGATCAGCTGAGGTCCCTAACTGCTGAGAATAAGCAGTTCAGGATGATGATGGACGAGAAAAGGAAAGAAATGGAACCTTTGCAGCAGGCTTTGGGCAAGTTGCGTGGTGGAAATAATAGAGAGAGGGGCTTCGGTATCTGCTCTTCTGAGGAAGAGCTTAATTACTTTGTAAGTTATTACTTATTACTAAGCTTTCCCAAGTGCTGGAGGTCACCACCTCGTGCTTTGCACGCTAGTCATTAACTGCTTTATGTTTTGTTCTGAAGCAGCTTGGTCTCCTCGTCGAGCCTCAGTTCTTTTTTTGCCAAATGTATTGTCGAATATTATCCTGATTGATTGATTCTATCTCTCTCTCCCCACCACCCCTTGGGTGGCAATTGTGAATATAGATCAAGAGTTTGCAATACCGGATTCAACACGAAAGCATTCCTCTGACTGAAGAGAAGCAGATACTTCGAGAAATTAAACAGCTTGAAGGGACGAGGGACAAAGTTATTGCTAATGCAGCTGTGAGGGCAAAAATTCAGGATTCATTGGGTGAAAAAGAAACCATTCAAGACCAGGTCAAAGTAAGGCGCTTCCTGCATCGAATACACATCGCAGAGCCTCTTATCTAACTGCTTCTAGTATCTTACTATTATTCTCACTACCATATACGCGTCTTCTGTATATTAACTTCCATGTTACTTTAGCTTATAGGTGGCGATCTGGATGGAGTTCGAAAGGATCAGCAAGTGATTAAGGCTAAGATTAAGCAACTCGATGATGAAAAGGAGGGCATAGAGAAAGTTATTAATGTTTTTCAGGAGGAATTAGCAGCTGTTATTGAAAAAAGGGACAAAGCTTTTGAAAGGATACAGGAGTTGAGAAAACAGCGTGAAGAGGGGGTGAGTTTTGATAACTGAGTTCCACTTTTCCTGCAATCTTTTTACATCTCATGAATAACGTAGGATGTTAGGCAGATCTGTTTTATTTTCTTCGGGATATTGATTTTTTCAAGAGCTACTCCATATGAGTGTAGCTTGAATTGTCCCTTAGTGTTGATTAGGTGCAGTTGATTGAAAGAATATTTTTATCTTTATAATTTAGTCGTACTTCTTTTAGATGTTAAAATAGGTATTGTTTTGCATTGTTTCACCTTGTCATTTGTATGAAGTGACTTGACCTTTTCTTTTTGTTCCCCCTTTTGGCCCCATATTAGGACATAGCTCTAAGCATGTATATGAGAAGCTGAACACTTCGGTTTGTATCGTATTGTATACACTTACGTGTAAGGGAACAAAGATTTTCCGTGTTGCCTCATTGGTGAATTACCAAAAAGTACTAGTTTCCATTAGTGGTGTTATGAAGCGACCTAAATGCTGTTGGGAGGTTTGCCTCAGGCAACTTGCGCGAGGCTAGCCAATGGTTTGCCATCTCCCTGATTTTACCCCAAGAAACTGTTTGCAGTTGGGGACATAATGTTTGCATAAGGTGGAAGGCCAATTTCTGCCTAGCCTTTGAGCAAGTCTAATTGCTTGGTATTTGCCAATATGGTCCTAATACAGTGCTCCATGCATAGTTGTCTTTTGTGATTTCCATGTCCTTTTTGGTAGGCGTTATTACTGTAGGCTAGTAGCCCTTCCCCCTTTATTTATCTATTAGTTGGGGTGTGAGCACTTGCAGCAGTAATATTTTTGCCTGATACTTTTTATGTTCGAGTTGTACTAGGTTGATTGGGGTGTGAGCACACTAGCAGTAATACTTCACATGATGGCATTTGTCTTCGAACTTTATTGGATTGGTGATACATCTGCTGTAGGAATTGTGTTTTTCCGTGGCCAGGAATATTTACGTTCTCCAATTAAGAAATGGTAACCCTATTGGCACTCCCATAATGGCTAATGGCACTCCTTACATTGCTTTGCAGGATTGTACTTTGTGCAATATAGTGCAGAAAGTAGTAATGCAAGGAGTGCCAGTAGCCATTATGGGAGTGTCAATAGGTCTACCCTTAAGAAAGTTGTTTCTATTTGTTGTTTAGGCTGGATCTTTTTGCTGGCAAAATCAATGGCTTTTTGCGGGAAAACATATCGTAGCAAAAATAACTATAGAAGCCATTATAAATCAGATGGTGACAGTTTAGGGTGTTTATTTATCCGTTGCCAAAAAAATATAACAGGTAATGTACTGTAAAAGTTCATATCTTAGTGTTTACAGTGGTCATAAGGAACTGAATTTTTTCGAAGTTTGCCATTACTAATAAGAAATAGAAAATTGAATGCCAGATATTGGAACCGTAGCTGTAACATCTGTAACATAACCCGACAAAAACATGAATGCCACATCTAAAGCCTGTAGCGACTTTGAAAATCTACAGAAGAGCATGTAAATTTTAGTACTTGACGAGCAACACCAATGTACTAACTTGGCCACTTTCAGCCTTATGTAAAGTTTTGTTAGTACCAAAACAATGTATCCATAATCTGATGTCAGTTAGCAGTAGGGGTTGTGGGCAAATATTGAATTTACTCTTAACTCGAAGTATTTTGTAGCTAAGTGAGGGGCGTTGAAAATTTTAGAACTAGAGAATACTTAAATGCTTAATGACAAGTCACTTTGGCATGTTTTATGTGCATTTTTCTTGTTTTAATTTGCATATGCAATAAATGCTTTCTATTATGGTTCAAACTTGCTTGTGTTGCAAAAGTGGATCATTGTAAAGGCTTTTGCGTGGAATTAACGAGTAGCACAGCTTTTGAACTTGGAAGTTCCTACCTTTATCTGCTTCATGTTTGTTCTTTTTTTTTACCACTGGAAGACTATGCTAAAGATAAATAATGTGTAGTTTATCACAAGCATGTTCTAGTTTACGCATTTAGCCTTTTTGTGGATTCTTCATGAAGATTTTGTAATTGATATCCTCACTTCTGTCAGAATGCTTGCTTTTACCAAAATCGATCGCTGTTGCTCAAGGCCAGAGAGCTTGCTGCGAAGAAGGATGTTGAAGCTCTTAAAGAACTTTCTGATACAGAGGTTAGTTCGATCAGTAACTATCATTGATTAGGCTTTTATTGCAACTTTACCATTTTAACGATTTAATCAATTTACTCTTCCTCTGTTTTTGATAAGGTTGATAAATTTGTGTCCCTCTGGACTAGCACTAAAGCTGTTAGGGATGATTACGAGAAAAGAATCTTGTCATCCCTGGACATGCGACTGTTGAGCAAGGATGCACGGATGAGGAATCCAGGCGAGAAGCAACTGGTAACAGTGGAAGCACCAACACCTTCTGAAGTCGAGATTGTTTCAAAATCTGATGTCAAACAACCGAAAGAAGATAAAGCCCCCCTGCAAATTCATACTGCTTCAGTCCAGAAAGAGCAGAAGGAAAACAAAAACAAACCCCAGAAAGATACAAAGAGTAAGGTTACTGACATAGAGGACACAGAGGGAATAACTGGGTTAGGAAAGTTGGAAAAGGATCCTCCTACCAAGAGGAATGTAGTCGACGAGGCAAAGTTAAAGGAGATTAAAAGAGAGGAGGAGATGGCAAAGGCTAAGATGGCATTGGAAAGGAAGAAAAAGCTGGCAGAGAAAGCTGCCACAAAAGCAGCTGTTAAAGCTCAGAAGGAAGCTGAAAAGAAGCTGAAGGAAATTATCTGATCTCTTTTTATTTTTAAAATTTTTTTGCGTACCCTTTCAAAAAGTTATTTTTTTGCTGAGGCTGATATTTCACTTTACCAATTTTAACCTACTTTCATTGAGATGGTAAAAATTTTCTTGTACTTATTGCAGGAGCGCGAGAAGAAAGCAAAGAAGAAGGCTGCAGCTTCGGTATCTGCTCCCGATACCGAGGAAACATCTGAAGAAGTTGCCGCTTCAGAGGTTGCTGAACAGGAGAAGGCTGAAGGGAATGTTGAGGCTCCAGTTCCATCGAAAACTAAGGAACGGAAGGAGAACAAAATCAGGCCCAGAACTCGACCAAGAGGCCAGGATTCGCTCCCAAGAACGATGCTCAAGCGTAAAAAGCCAACAAACTATTGGGTATGGGCTGCTCCTGCTGCTGCTTTGTTTGTCGTGATGCTTTTAGTGATTGGATACTACTATCTTCTCTGAGGTTACAAAATTAAGTTGAGTGAAAGAGATGGACCAAATTTTCATTTTGGTGACCATGCGAGTAGCTAGTTTTGTATTAGTCAAAAGTAAGTTATCCTGTTCTTTGCATCCCGTGAAGGGATGGTCTCAAACTCATAATGGTGTTGGTAGATCAGGCAGTTTGAAACAACTACCGGAGGAGCAATCACATGCACGATTGCCTGAGTTGGTGTAATTTCAATATTGATTTTTGAGTAAATCAACGTTTGTTAACTGGTATCTATGCAGCCAAATCACATGGTTTTGTGTGAAAAGATTTTGAATATGGTGTTGATCACTAAAATGGTTCCTTTTTATGGTTGTGAAAGCAAGAACGTTTTGTCTGAGGTCAGAAACTTTATGGGCTTGCCTTGTTTTGCAGCATGCTTAATCCAGAACTAAGAGGGGTTGTTAGACCTCAAGTATGATAATTTTTGTATTGAATGTTTAGCCTCATAGTATTCATTGTAGGAATACACTTGCAGTGTTTATTTACTCTAATTTGGACAATAAACTTTGATAAAACTGGGCTTTTCTATGAGATTGAGTGGTTATTCACACCTTGACCAAATACTTACCAACAAAAATCGCCGGCTAATGTCTTTTTGTAGGCATACTTGTCATCCAAAGAACCAATGGATATTGCAGGTTTTACATCATGAACATGGTCAGTTTTGGGAGAAACTTGGCAACAAAGTATGTTGCCAATAGAAGGCAGAAAAATAGTCTTAAAAGTTGTCACTTGTTTATTTCTTAAATCAATATTTATGTATTTTACATCACAAACCCAGGGTCTTTTAGAATTTATGATTGCACCCGTCAACTTATGGACATTAATGCCCGTCACATATTTTGGCGTGGTGCTCCAAATCCGAGGGATTGAAGATGGCGGAGTCTAGGGTTGCGTATGAACGAAGTTCGAGCCGAACAAAAGTATGTTCAAACTTGTTTGTTTATATTCAGGTTATGTTTTTTTTTTTGGTCAAATTTTTAAATTTTTTGGTCAAAATTCAGGTTATGTTTGAACTCGTGTTCATGTTCATTTAATCGTTAAGATTTTGTTTAAACTCGTTCGGTTTATAAAACTCGTGTTCAGTTCAAGTTCATTTGTTTAATTAAACGAATGAACTCAAACTTGAAAAATTGTGTATTGTTCAAGACAATTATTCCCAAATCAGAACTGCATTTTTCTTGATTCAATTGTTATACTAATTTTAGGACTTCCAGGTTTAAACTTAAGTTATATTGTAGTTAAAGTTATATGATTTTTGAGCATATTATAATTAAGTTATTATTCAGACGAGCCGTTCACGAACACATTTGTGAAACTTTGGAATGTTCATGCTCGGCGCGTGTAATAAACGAGTTCTAAAAATTTGTTAATGTTCGTTTCATATATTATACAAACGAACTTGAATGAGTTATTTGAAAAACGATCCATGAGCCTTTCATGAACAACTCGATTCGTTTATAGCACTAGCGGAGGCTAACTTCAAACGCCGACCTAGTGGACCAAAATCCAAAACCTAACCTATCGGGCCTCAAGCGCAGGAGTAGCAAACTCGCGATTTTTGGAGCAGTACAAAATGCTAATTCTTGTTATGGACACATGACAACTTTTGAGATATTTTTGCTGCCTTTGGCGGCAACATGTTATGTTGCAAGTTTCTCTCCTCAGTTGATAACCGAAGTTACAAAACATGCCTGATATATGTTTCTTTGTTTCAAGTCTGAGTTTTTCTTATTGCACGTCTAGTTTTATATTGTCAATTTTATATCTGGAAATGCAGAAATATAGGTGTTAACATGCCATTAGTTCAAGTCAGAACAATTTGACTTAGAAACCAAGATTTGTGACGTTCCTAAGAGAAATTTACCCTAACATTTGACGGATGATAACTACATCGTAAAAGAGTCTATGTTGCATTTCGAGATGACGCACCGTACGTTCTTGTTTTACCATTTTAATGAGCAACAATTGTTGATGAGCGATAAAAAATTTACAGCAAATGATTAATGATGTGTCAATTATGTGGGCCCAATAATACCATTCAGGATTTTGCAAAATCGTTGTTGATTTATATGGGCATTAAACTTGATAATTAGCAAAAATACAAACCTGATACATTTTGAAATCAGCCGTAAGAGTAGTAAGCGAACAGAGTCATCTACGAACAGGTTTTCGCTGATTTTTACACATTTGTCAAAGCGACTTTGTTCAATAAGTACTAATCAATTAAGTTTCAAAGTTGATTGGGTAACACTTCTCTTTCCAAAATTTCTATCTATCAAAGCGAGGTTTTTTGACCCAATGAAGTGAGAGTTTGGACATGTTGAATTACTTATTAATATAAAAGATTTAAGCCGGCAGATAATGAGTCTAATAATGAATTATTTAACACTTTTCTGCACGTGCAAGCCCTTCAATTACCGACAAATTAAGGTGTTCATCGCTGCAAAGTACACAAATAATCGATTGCAAATTGAACCTTAATAAAGATGGACGAAATATGCAAGTCCAAGATGTTACTCTAAAAAAGCATTTAAGCTCGTAGGCCCAACGATTTTAACAGGACCCGAGCCCAGCCCTTTATTGATTTTGTGTCACCGGCGAGTTCTGTGACTCTTTCGTCGGCCATGGCTGCCTCCTCCGGCTTGGCGTCACAGCAGTTTCTGAAAACAGTAGTTCGAACGTTTGTCGCTGGCCCTCGCGCCGTTAACATTAATGGCAAGCCCTATTACAGTGGTGCTCTTCGCCGTTTTCCGGTCACAACTTCACGAACTTCTTCAGGTATGTACACATATTTATCAAAGAGATGGGTTTTCCTTATTGTCACGATTGGTCAACATTTTTGTCGTAGTTTTTGTTGTCTTGACTCCATGCTGACCCCAAATAGAAGATGATGTGAGTTTTGTGTCCCACAACTTGTGTGTAATCTATGGATTTAAGAGGTATGTATATAGCTTAGTACTCCGTATCTGCTACATTAGATAACAAATTCTTTCTTTTTAGTTGTTTACTTATATCATAGTTAAATTATGGATACGCATTTAGCTTTCATGCATCAAATTCTTTGGAATGCGCCCCCCATCGATGTTTAAGGAGAACTGGATGTTATTTGGTGCCCGTGTATATTAGAATTTACATCAGTAGATTTTTTTTGCTTTGTTTGGACAAATTTGGGAATTTGTATAGCTTGCTAGCTCTATACATTTCGTGTACAGGGTTCACCCCCTTCGGGCGCCTTCTCTATATAATTAACTTGTGAAGAAAATATATTTAACTACACATACCTGAATTGGCAAATTGGGAGTGTGAGTTTTAATGAAAATCTCATTTCGTTACCATGAATTAAAGAAAATTACTGTTGGTTGGAAGACATCACAATGGTTAACTCTGGGAGTGGGAATTATAATTTGCAAAATCGTTCACAAGTGGGAAATGATGTGCCACTCTTGCCGCTTAGGCCACCAGCCCACCACAGCTCTTGCACCGACTGTCGAATTGTACCACCTAGAACTGGCTAGTCATGGGAGCTTCAGAAATTTGTTGGGCCTCTTTTTCGGACTTTTCCTGGATGTACCCAACCAGAAAAGAAGTAGTTCATGCAATGGGTCATTAATCAGGGTAGTTATGAGGCTACTTATTACTTCTTTAACGCAATTATCGTCCTAACTGATAGTTGAATACTCTTTCTGACTAGAAAATTACATTGCAAACTTAGCCTTAAGGACTGGTTATGAAATTTTCTTTTTTAATTGCAAAAAGAAGTCAAGTTATGAAGGTTTGTAGTTATAGTGATTGACTACATTTGCCATCCATTTATATCGACAAGTGGCCAAGGCCTAGAGCTGATAATGCTTGACCTCAATTTTTCAGTTTCTATGACCACCACCAAAAGTACTTTAGATGTTTACTTTAGTTCATAGATCCAAAGATATTTGCAGGTTTTGAAGCTAAGTTTTGTATTTGATAGCCGAACTTGTTCAGTTGTTGATACTCTCTGCAACACAGCTTTGGGTATTTGTCAGTTGGCACAAGCTGTAAAGGGTGATACTGTTGCTTTGCTCAAAGGAGTTGCGGACAAGGGTGCTATTGAAGATGTGAAGCATGTTGTTGAGATGGTATTTATCAGAATTCATCTGCAGATGATTCTAAAACAGTTGTGAAGTTCATTATATCTTTCTTCCTCTTTGCTGTAGAAAGATCAAAAGAGGATACAGTCTCTTCACCGCTTGAAGTGCTTATTAATGTATGCCCAATTCGATGATGAGAATAAAGTTACAATTTGTTCTCATAGTTTGCATTTCTCAGGCAAGACGGGCATCATCGAGGCGAGGAGTTCTCCATACAGATTTTCTCACACCGCCAGTTCTGAAGGAGTCTGTGCTAGCATTAGAAAATTTAGCTGATGTTAAAGCAGTCGCTCAGGGGGGATATCCACAGGTTAAGAGTCAATAATCTCTGGTCAGTTTTATGATGAAAGATTATCCAGTTACAAAATATTTTGTCTTTCAAACTTTTTTAGGCTGAACGTTGTAGGCTTTCAGTTGGACATCCAGATGCATTCCCAGCTGATCCAGATGTTGTAGCAGCAATGAGGTAATCAATATTCAATAGTATGGGTCCACTGTTCGCCATTTATGGATCTAGTAGCATCTTAAATTGAATTTAGTAGGAACTTTGTTACATTCGTTAAAGGGATTACTCCTCTGCAGTATTTCCGGAAACTTTGGGTTTCAGCCTTGTTCTCATGGGGACTTCCTTGGTTCTATCCTTGGTACTGGGATCACTAGAGATAAGCTGGGCGATATTATCTTGCAGGTATCATCCGAGAGTAATTAACAATCTCCTTTTTTCACCTAACATCTGAAAAGGTTTGAGTGAGAAATTCAATTAAGCTTCTGTTTGTCGAGAATGGTCACTGTCTGAGGGACCAGAAAGAAACTCGTTTGTCAGAGGCAGTCTTTTATAGAAAATCCCTTCCAAACTAATTTTCTACGCTCCTGTGCACCACAATTGATCCCAAAGGAAAGTGGTATACATTTAGTACATGATATCTTCAGCTCCCTTTAATTGGTGAGATAAGCCCTGTTGGATAGGTGCTTAATGTTTGCATATTTGACATGCAGGGAGAAAAGGGGGCTCATATTCTTCTTGTCCCAGAACTAGTTGATTTCCTCACATCCTCATTGGACAAGGTAGTAAGACGGACTTCATGTATAGGACATCCTGTTGCTAGTCTAACATCCTGGTTGACAGCTTTGAATTGATTCCACTTCCTGGTGTCAAATGCAACATCATGAAACTAATATTTTGAATTGATAACATAATTATGAGATAGAGCCAAGAAGAGAGGATAGATAAGAAAACAGCCAACAACTTATCGTACCCACTTTGGTATCAGATTAGAAGTCAAATTATCAAAGCAGTAACTTAAAGATCACCCTGTGATGATAAAAGCTTCCTTCCTTGAATAAAAGCATCTGATATGCCTATTCGGTCATAGAGTCATTTATCTTGTATTATGTCTTCCCGAGTCCCAATGGTTTGGTTTACTTGCCTGAGATACTAAGTTGCATCAATTAGCCATGGTTGACAAAAGCTCGTCCTCAAGTTCTTCTGATTCCTAAAAATTGAAGCGAGCTTGATCCTTCCATGGATTTGGCACTTAAATAAATGGTATAACAGAAAGAAAAATCAACTGTGTTTTCTGGCAGGCTTCTTGCACCAGGAAATTTAGAGCTCAGTTCTAGCATTACTTGAACTTATGTGGTGCTCGCACTTTTTTGAGTGTGTTTGTCTAGGGCACTGATAAGCATGATAACACCGGTAGGCCCATTCTCTAACAACTTAAGTTTTAGAGCACAGAGCTCTTGTTGCGTTAGGTCTTGGGTTCAATTCTTCCTGCTTGCATAGTTGGTCCCCCTTTATAATAGTACAATTGGCACTTTGATTATTTGTACACTTGGTGGTAGTGAACCTTGATTATATCGCAATATTGGTTTGTTTCTTCATGTGGAATCGCAAGCTTGCACTCGAGGGGGACCGGTAAGCATGGTAACAAGAATGGAAGAGCTTCGGATATTACCGAATTGGAGTTTGATCTTTTTCTACATTCTGGAGTCCAAGTTTGGGCTTCTTAAGAGTGAAAGAGGAGTTTGTGGACGCGACTCCAGTAGTGGACTGCAGCCCTCCATTCTTTCGTATCTTCTATTTGATTCCGTATATCCCGGCCCTACTCTCTCTCTTTCGTCAACCTAGCACGCCCCTCCCCGGAAAATGGTTGCCTTCCCCTCTCAGTCAATCTTTCCCAGCAATTGTTCATCAAAGTTTTTGGAAAGAAGGCGAATGAGTGTTACAGGAACCTCGCCAAAGCCCTCCAAGACTATCAAGAATTTATAAGAAAGTTTTCTGAATAGAGTGGTTTTGTTTGTGAAGACTGGGACGAGAATTTGTTCCTTTTCTCTGGTTAGAGGTAACTTTTAAATACTACAAAGGTAAGTTCTACGTTTGTCTGTTGGGATCATGAAATGAGGGTTTGGAGTGTATGGGAGTTGTGAGTTTGGTAACTAAGACATTTAGGATTATAACGATATTGAAGGGCAAATGTCCTGTTCTAGGTATGGTGGTGGAGCCGGTATTTTAATTCAAACCAGAGACTATGGTTATGATGAAATCGCTTCTCACGAGAAGGAAAGACGTTGCCTTGTGGCTGCTGGGTGATGGCAAGCCTCCCATGTTCTGGCCCTTATTTTTACAGTGAAGTTCTGCTCAGAAGCAGAAGCTGTGAACACAAGAGGGAAGGAGGGAGTGAAAAAAATTGAAAAATGAAGATGTGAAAAGGGTGAAGCTTGAATAGCACTCACCAAATAAAATCACTAATGCAAAGAAGAAATAACCCGATCTTTTTGTCTTGCTATAGTAACATATTAGAGGTCAAATTCTCTTCCTAAACGCCAATATCAAATTCCTAAGTATCTTGAACAGGAAATAAAATTTCTTAAGTAGACATATATATCCAATTCTATACGACCACTATTTCCATGTCATCCATTCACCTTCAATTATGCACCGTGCAATCTGATGTGAGAAAGCAAGTTCTATCTTTTATGTGCATCCTTCTTGCAGGTTGGAAATGTTTCAGTAACATGTAAAAGGATGCCACTGATTGCACTTGAGTATGAACCACCAAGGTTGCAATTTGTTATGTGGATGATCCTTTTTCAGTTTATTAAGCTGGCACTATTCTTTCTGCACTAGTGAAAGTTTCATATGGTTGTCTATTTTTGCAGGACTATGTCCTTCAAAACTGTAGAAGCTTCATTGAGGATCGACGCTATAGCTAGTGCAGGATTTAAAATCTCTAGATCGAAACTAGTTGATTTGATCAGGTGGACATCTGTGCTTAGGGTGGCTTTATTTCTTGATTATTGCCTTAATTTTTCTTTCCCTTTATGTATGCGTGTGTATTGATCTCCTTAAATATCTTCCAGCTGGACTTTTTTAATTTTTGTTATTTCTTTTCTCATTTCCAACATGGACTCTGATATCTGTTTGATTACTCACCATAGTGAAACAGACCCGTGTTAGTAGTCATGTACACGTTGAGCTTACATCGAGTACAGACAGTTTTCCCTTCTCAGACATGGTCCAAAACATTTTATACCTTTCCTCATCTTAATAGAGGAATATGCCTTTTGTAGCTTAGTTGACACCTGTTTAACACTCGTCCGGCTCGCACACTTTTAGATACCACGAATCTTTGATTACTTGTGATTGTGCACTCATATGAAATGCTTATTTTTTGACATACTCACATGGGTGCTAATGGCGCCATATTGATTATGCCTTTTCTAACACCTTTATGCATGAGGCCTTAATTTGTGATATTAAGTTTAGAGATCTTAAGACGTGGCATATGAAATTGATAACAATGTAGAACATGTATATCTTTTTTGGTTTGCCTGTGCTTTTTGATATTTTTGGCTGGTGTTCCGGTAGGCTGTTACATATCTGTCATTATCAATGTCAAAGTGTTTTCATCTAACCAATGTTTCAGCGACCGCTGGACAAATTTTCTTGAATTATAACAGCTCAGAAAATTCTAACCAAACATTTACCGAGAACAATCTTTTGTTAAATTGGTCTTATAGCGTGGGCCATAATGTCTACTGGACTTTCTTGTCCGTTCAGCCCCGAACAATGTAAGAGAAAAAGGAATGAGGCTGTAGAGAGCAAAACATACATCCACAATACAGTTGGACCTCTACCTCCATCTATTCTTGCCACTCGATAGGGATCATTGGGTAATGCCACTGTGGTTATCAGCTTCTGAAGTATTAACCTCACTGAATTTGTAATAATTATTTTTAATCAGCATCTTATGCAAATAATAGGGAGTCAATACCCGATTCACCATACCTTTCCTTCTTCTTTTGTTGATATAAATTTTTAATCGTTGTTGCAAAGCAGTTATTTTCTTTTTCTTTTTACAGGATGGAAAGGTTTTCCCATGTGAGTTTTGAACATCGTTTACTAGTATCTGTTCCGGAAAAATGCTTCTTTAATAGTATGCACTTCGCTCTAATGACATTACTTGATCTCTTTTCAATAGACTCCAGCAATTTTTAGAAACAAAAAGATTCTTGTCCTTCCTCTTCATGTATTACCTTCTTCAACAAATACTTTTGACTTATATCTGTCCACTTCTTCCTACCTTTAGGTTACTGCCATAGTCCCTCAGATGCTTACGGACTCTGTTTAGTTTTGTCCAAAAATTTGCAGCCAACATTTTGAATTACAGCAACCTTGTTCTGTTATGGCCAAAAATTGCTTCTTTTCTTATTAAGCTTAACTTATTAGAAGTTTCAAGTGATTGAGGATTAAAATTTTGTTTCACTCTCCACCTTACACGCTTAGTAGCATATTGTATTGTAAATGGAATTCTATTATTACTAATCCTGTTTCGTGATATAGTGTTTGGATAGTTTCGTCTTTGCTGCCCCTGATTAGGCATGAGTGATTCACATGTTAATCATCTAAGAATTAAATTTCAGCTATATCATGAACCCCTCATTCGCATGGAGTCTAACTAATGTACAGTTCTTTCTCCTTTCAGTAGCGGGGATGTGCGTGTGAATTGGACCAACGTGATGAAAAATAATACCACAATCAAGACAGGAGACATAATCTCAGTTAGTGGGAAAGGAAGACTGAAGGTGAGTTACCTGATTTAAATGTCTATGCTTTTAATGCACCAATCATACCTCTGTTTTTCTGTGGTTCAGATAGGAGAAATAAACTCTACGAAGAAGGGAAAGTTTGCAGTTGAGCTCATTCGGTACCTATAAAGCTTTGAGAGATGGTGATCCATCATCAGTCTTGCTCAGCTTCAACGGTTGTATTCAGCCTCAACAATTGAGACGTGAGTTTTGCATAACCAATTGAACCCTACACGTGAATAGTGCTTCGAATTCTAAGTAGGTCAATTCATATTTAGAATACATGGTAATTTTTTTCTTTTATTTTGAAATACAAAGTTTCTTTTAGTTTAGAAACATGGTGATTTGGAAAGCAAATGGTAGACCATTTTGTTAACCCGAAGGCTTACGAAATTGATAAGAAAATTTTGAGCTTTTGCAATTAGGGGTCTACTGGTCACTAAATAAAAGTACAGCACTAAGCGCCCTTTAAATAAACTCTCACGTTTAAGTGAAATATAGGTGTAAACTTTTGGGCCAAAATTGTATTTAATCAAATTTGTTTACTGATAACCAAGTTCTTGAAAGTGGTAGATAGAAAGTGGTTGACCATAGGACTCAGGATTTTCGGTAGTACCTTAGCATTGATGTAACAGCTTTAGCGATGCTTTTTCGTCGTTGAAATTGATTCACTGTTGCTAAATTTCGTAGCGACACTTTTTTTTGCTAAACACATTCATGACACTCTTTTGTTACATCACTCCTGCAGTAAAACAGAAGCTTCCGATCCATTACATAGCTATTATCCACCTCGAATTCACAAAACTTTGCATGGTATACGTTTTCTCAAGGAAGTACTCGCTTTAGTTAAGCATTTGTTTCACCACTTTCCTTTACTGCCTCTTTCTTATTTGTTTTGTTTTACAGTTTGTTTGCATTTAAGACATCATTTAACTGCTAGGATTTAATTTTCGTTACTTTGAACACGTATGCTTCGCTTTATCGTTAAAAATGCCTCACGGTAACACATTAGTATGACTTCCTACAATTCTGATTCAATTAGCTCGTCCAATTTGACTTTTTGGTATGGCCATAGGGGAGATTAGTAATTGACCCTTTATGTTTTAAACTCTCCAAGGATTTCATACAATTTTATTTGTCTATGACCATGATTTATAACCGCACCCCACTTTTAGTCGATTACACTCCACTGCTGGTAAATCCTACTATTTGATTGACTCTTCATTTCTTACCTCTTTTGTGTCATTAAATCAAGAGCTCATATGGCAGATATTATGTCGCAATTGTAGCGCTTTTAATCCCCGGACACTTACGTCTTTGTCGTACGAACAATATATTTAAGTCCATGAGTCTTAATTTCACATGTCACAAAGGGGCATCTATTATGGTTTCATGTTTTTCGTTGCCGCAGAATGGAATTGCATAGTTCATCTTCTGGGAACATTAGGGCATCTTACGCTTTCCATATAATCTCAATCCGGCTAGTCAAATTTCTTTTCCAGCATCAACCTTTTGCTTTTGCAGGAGCACACAACCTTGTTCTCAGTCCCTTGACAAACACAACTCGTTCTAATTCTCCATATGGACTTCTTTATCACCTGTTTTGTTCCCTCCAATATCTCAATGGCCTTTTGCAATAAATGTGCATTACACATGCGCATATATACCTTCAAATCTCTCGGCTCTGAGGTGCTAAGGAACTTGTGGATTCAGTATTAGAACATAACTGTTATTTGAGCTCTACTTTTATCTCTAAGGGTCTCTCGATTGTCACCATTATGTATGGCCTTTAGTGATGAAAAGTGGAGCGCAAATATCACTACCCGTTGGAATTGGACGAGCCAAATTGTCATTTCTTGCCTATGCAACAATGTTCAGTTGGTTGAGCTCACACAATGGTGGCTGCCATTTCATGGGCTAGAAAAGGATGTAAACATGAAATGTTTGCCCCCCACATGAAAGTTGTGACCTGCTAAATCTGCATGAATAACAACGCGTGTTCTATTACTGACAGATATTGGAGCTTGAAATTTTGGAAAGCATCGAGGAGCAGAGTCATGTAAGATTGGTTCCTTTTTGTTATGTAAAACGAGTGATATAGTCGCAGATATTTTTTCATAATTATTTTAGGCTCAATTGTAATGAACACCTTGTACTTTGCAGCATGTCGCACATAAAGCCTCGCCCTTCCTGCATTAGCTATTAAAATCATGCAATTTATTTTCTGACAAATGAATAATGTCCGTCAAATATCTTGATCGAAATAGCCATGTTTTGTGCACGTAATAGCAATTTCATTTCTAAATCGATGAGTTTTGGATTTGCTTCTTATAAGTTAAGATGATGTTATTGTTCAACCTTTGTTCTTTCATAGTAAAAATCTTTCATTCTTGCCAAAAGAAAGTCTCAAAGTTATGTTCACGTGTGTCGATTTGTGACGACATGATATGATGGAGTTTTTTTGTAGAATCCCTTATGGGTAGTATCTTTGCTTAAATCCTTTTGTTACTATTTATTACTACTTTTATTCTGGCCGTTACTCACGCTCAGAAATGGTTCTATAAAGCCTTAAGGCTGCAAACTTCATTTCCTGTATCTTTATCTCTATCAATGCAATTTTCTTATAACAAAAAAAAAAAAAAAGTTCAGAATTTGTTAGTTAAGTCTAGGGTTAATTACACTTATGTCCCTGAGGTTTAGGTGTAATTACAGTCAAGGACACAAAGTTTCAAAAGGTAACAAACCGTGTCCACAAACGTTAAAAAGGTAACACTTGTGTCCATCCGTCAAGTATCCGTTTTTCGGTGATGTCATCAATATGTATTTTTTAAATGACAATACTACCCTTATTAAAAACCTAATTTTTAAAGAAATGAGTTTCTCTCCAAATATTTTTAGAAACTCTCTTCCAAATCTGAATTTCCAGTCGCCCCCTCCCTCGCCCCATGCCGCCGGCAGCCCCCTCCCTCACCCTACCTCGCCGTCGGCAGCCCCCTCCCTCACCCCACCTAGCCGCCGACAGCCCCCTCCTTCAGCCTACCCCGGCGGCAGCCCCTCTTTCACCCCACCCAGCCGGCAGTCCCCTCCCTCACCCCACCTCGCCGCCGACAGCCTCTTCCCTCTACCAGAACTAGAGTTAGTTTCTTCGACGTCGTCGTCATTTGGTACTACACGAAACGGTATTGTTCGAGACCTTAAGCTCTCCTGAACAATATTTCCATCGCTTCTCCCTATTATATTCACCGCCATTTTCTCCGATAGTTGCGCTTCTGCCCTCTCCGGCTCCGGCAATTCGCACCGAGCATCACCATTCTCAACCTCCGATAAAGCCGCCGAATATCTCGGGGACCTTCGTACGCGCACATCGGAAGCGAATTCGCTCTTTTTCTCCATGCGCCGACGTTTCACCGACGGTTCCATCACGACGGACGGCGATATGAATCTCGGCGATCTTCCCGGAGGTGGAGACAGCAGGGGGAGGGCATTCAGGTCATTTGACTCCGAAACTCGCGGCGAGCTTCTCACGCGCTTTGGGTGGAAGGGAAGGGAATGGGGAGATTCATCAGTGTTTCCCTAAAACCCTAAATTGAACAAATGTACCCTAATTTGAAAGATTATGGCTTTGAAATCCCTAATTTGTCAAATTAGGGTTTGGAAAACCTAATTTAGAAATTTTGAAACTATAATTTGAAAACTTAGGGCTTCGAGACCTCTAGTTTGTCAAATTACGGTCTCGAAGCCCTAATTTTGAAAATTTGAAACCCTAATTTGAAGAGATGATTGGCATTTGAAAATTTGAAGAGAGATCATGGGCAATATGGTCATTTCGACAATTCCGTTATGTATTTGGCTATTCCGTTAGGTCAAGGGATATAAGTACCTATTTTCCAAACTTATGGACACGCGTGTAATTACACATAAACCTCAGGGACATAAGTGTAATTAACCCTTAAGTCTAATTTAGTAATGTATTTACTTATGGTCAAAGTACTACGTATTTAAACACTTAATTACAACACCGTGTTGTGATTAAGTATTTGAGTTGTTCGAAAAATTCACCTTTAATGGATAGAATGAAATTTAGAACGTTATTGTTACCATTTTGGAATTTATGGTGGTGGCGCCCGTAACAATTTCATGGGTAGAGATCGCTACAATTCTCATATAGCAACTATTAACGATTGTTAAATGTTTCTAGTGATTTTTATTTAGTGACGTTAAATAAATTGCTGCTAAAAATTGTCATGAAAGTGTTAGCAAAAATGTCACTAGCTATATTTAGCTATCATTAACTGTCTTTATACAAAGATTTGTAGCTATTTTTTAACGACAAGGGTATCGGCAAAAGTTTGTCCTTAACTGAATGTGCGATGTTAGCCGTAGTGTCATACACTACATTTCAGCCCTATTTATGTTTAGTTTTGTCAAAGAAACCCTAAAACTCTCTGCACAAGCTAGGAGTGTTTTTATCAATTTAGAGGAAGTGAAACTAACATTAAAGTTCAGGGTCTCTAGAGCTCATGGCGAAAGGTCAAATTCTATGTAGCAACTTTGTGCAAACCTTTAGTGTTTGTCTTGTAATTAGACCGAAGACAAAAATGTACCAGCGGTGATGGATCTAGGACTAAAATGCAAGTTGGTCAAGTTTAGAAGTATCGATCTTTAACAAGGTGTTCAATGTCTATTTTATAACACAAGGTAATTATTTTACCACCTTGGCGTGCATGTAGATCCACCTCTGCTGCGAGCTAAATGAAACTTTTGTTTATATAAGAAGGTTTGTAAATGAATTAATATACGTACCAAAAAAATATCAATTTCGTAAATCAAAAAATCAAACTTTTAGTTCAAAATAATGTTTCGGGCGTAGTTTAAGCATAACCACGAAATTTCACGCTCACATCCCAATCCTGCACAATTTCTAATGTGGTAGGCAATGTTGGTGCAAGTTCCAACACAGCTGTGATCCCATAGTCCATACATTTGATTCCATAACGTCCGCAATTATTTTCATCTCTATGTACATGTCGGCATTGTGTCTTGGAGCAGTTGAGAACGCTAATCCCATCATTTAACGATATAGCTACTAGACTAGTTGTTGTTATATGGACCACAATGCGTGCCCTTTTATACACTCGCCAACGACTATTAGCAAATGGAGTATTAAGATTATAGATTTTGTCATTGTTCATGTCGAGTGAAAAGCCTATGGTGTTGAAGGCAATGAAGAAAGATACAAAGAGGCAGTAATGAGGGGATCATTTCAACGCCATTCCTACACTTATATTGTTTTATGGAGTGCTTCCAAAAAAACAAAAGGAAGAAGAAAGTTATTCGAAGCAAATGCTTGCGCAATTGCATTGAAATAAAGAAGCTTTTAGTGATTATTAAAATGTAGTGTTTTACATGTTGCCTTTCACGCTTCCTACTTCTTACTTTTTATTTATTTATTTATTTACGTATGCCACTTTTTAAGATCCTTCATTGAAAATTGCCGGATAAAGAGTAAAAACAAAAAACTTAATTTTGCTTTACAAGGAAAAGTTTGTGAAGAACTTGATTAGATCGGAAGCTTAATTGTGAGTTAGATGTCAAGTTTGACAAAAATGATTGGTAGAGACTCGCTCAACAAAAAGAGATAACTTGGTCGGTGAAGAAGATGACTCAACAAAAAGAGATGTCAAGTTTTGTAGAAATACTTGTCAACAGATGTTAGATAGCTCTTGCTTTGCATGCACTTTTGAACCAACTGCTCACTTTTTCTTTTTCAGCATGGAGCTTTTGCTCTTACAATATTACAAAATCTCTCTCTCTGGCCCTTGACGACAACATCTCAGTGTGCTTTTCGCTGTGGAGACGTTATCATCATTTTAATGTCCTCCAATATCTCAATGGCCTTTTAAGATCAAATTGTGTTGCATATGCACGTATTTGAAGTTAGTCTGATGGTTCCCTGATGGCCGAATCAGGCAAGAATGAACTCTGGTCTCTAAGTTTAAGTAGTTGAGCTCTCATTCTAGAAGGGTGGAAGTCATAAAGAACGGGCGGAAAATATTTCAATGCAAGAAGCATGACTCTCCTAAAAAAAGACGTTTCTTGTTAAATGTGCATGACAACAAAGTATGTTGTCTAATGCATGATTCATATTTGATTGCAATGGCTTGGGTACGGTTTCTAGTTGTATCTTAAAAATGCTAAGCTTTGAAGACTAGCGCCATGTAAGAACGGTCTGTTGAAAATTTTTCAATCATTGGCACTTGGAGTGCCAGATGAATAAGTGTCAAGGCTTTCCTTTTTTGGTGGATGAAATTTTTTAGTTCTTCTCTCATTAAATTATTTCATTATGGTTACTAATTTGTAAATAATAGCCGATGATCATCTGTTTTATATTGAGAGACATATTTGCTTTAAGTCGTTGCAATATAGGGGGCAATTACAAAAAAGAACATCTAACGTTTGACTATAACATTCTTCATCATTTTTGTGATCAATTTTTCCAACAGTTGATCGCGGAAATCAAAGAAACTCCACACAAACTTTGATCAACAAATATCTCGACCTCCTTTAGTTTTTGGATACTTCATACTTGATAAACAAAAGATGAGTTACAAAATAAGTAGTAAACAACGAAAGTTCGTGATGTTCAAAATCTCGTGATGTCTTACATTTTCCTTCAAGTACATAAGAGAAAATATGATTCCTATATTAAAAGGAGCTGACGTGACTAAAGTTTTAAAAGATATATAATCGGCATCTTATTTGAACGAACTGGATAGTAGTAAAAAGTCGCAATAGAACCACATAATTTGCCATTGTTGTATTTAGTTATGTGCAAACAAATGGAGAGATTGTGTATAATTTAACGTAGTTTGAAGTCATAGTAATTGAACTTTCTTTTACAAATACAAGAGTTTATTTAGGTTAACTTCTCTTCACATAAGACACTCTGCTTATCCATTCTACTTCACGTACATCACCCAACCCAAATAACCAAGTTTGGCACCCAAAAAAGAAGCAACAAAGTAAGCTATTAACTAGCGAGGATAGTATGACATTCTTTCTTCTTTTGTAAAAGGTTTGCAAAAAATTTAATACGAGTACACAAAAACCATATTAACTAATTCATCAATGACAAACTGCATTTATTTTCCAAATTATACTATCCCATTCGAGTAAATTTTACGTACTTATCAAGTAATTTAAGCATAACCGCAAAATCCATACTGACATCTAAGTCCTGACAAGCAGCCTTTGCCGCACTTGCCACAGTTTGTTGTGTTGTACGCGACGTTGGTGCAAGTTCCACCACAGCAGAGCTCCCCGAGCCCGCACTTGCTTCCACACAGTCCGCAGTTGTTTCTATCTCCGAGCACGTTCCGACAATGCGTCTTGCAACAGTTGAGAAGGCTGGTCCCGTTGTTCGCCGATACGCCGTTGCACACATTGTTGTTGTTTGGATCACAATGTGTGCCTTTCTTTATGCTCGCCAAGAATCGGCTTCTCAACCGAGTACTGGAAAATGGAGCATCAAGAATGTAGTGTTCGTCGTCGTCGGCATCGTACGAGAGAGCCCTTTGGGTGTGGAAGGCAATAAAGATAGATATGAAGAGAGAGAAGATGGTTGTGAGCTTGAGTAGTGTGGTGGCCATTTTTTCTCCCCCTCGCAAGGTACCTCCACATGAGTGCAAGCTAAGGGAAAAGGAGGGGTATTTGAAGTTGAGAGTTATGTGATAAAATATTCCATAATTTAGGGCAAGAATTAATTAGGGGCCACTAGCTTAGTTGAATTTGTGAAGCATACTTAAATGAAGCTTTAATTGTAGAGTTCTAGACTCATTGGTTTATTAAATTTAAACTCCATTAATTTCAAGAACTAGGATCTTGAACCGTTATATTATTATTAATTTCGAAGGAGATCACAAGTTTTAGTGAATTAACTATACACTAGAGGATCTTAAAGGAAGGTAATTTAAGTCCTGGAATATGCTATGTGGTTTAATAACTGCTATATAATATACGAGCTAGAAGGCCTTAGACAAGTTTAGCGTAAAGTTGTCACGGATACAAAGCATCAAAACATCATTTGCGATAATTTCTCGATAGTCAACTACATAACTCTTCGCATCAGCTTTTCCAAATGTATAAACCCGCTAAGATAATGCTCCTGTGACAAGATATTAGCCCGTGAAAGAGTACTAGATAGTTCAACTTAAAAAACTTGGTTATCTTCTTACTATGAATTGGAGGATTATTAACCATAACTTGGACCCGTTAAGCTGAAATATAACTTGGACACAGATCATTATAAGATCCTGATAGATGATATTGCAAGTTAAATGGTGGCCTCCAGAAGAAGAGGAAGAAAAATATATATATATCAGAGATGACGAGAGAAAATTAAGAGAAAAGAAGTTATTGGTAATTGTAAATAGGGTGAGGCTAAAAAGTAAGAAAGCATTAAGAGGTATGTTTAAAATTTATATAATTTTTGGTGAGAGATATATCATGCTTTCAAAAAGTGAGATAAATGGTAATTAGAAGTTCAAAAAAAACTTCAACATAAGGGTATTCTCCCTTAATAATACTATGCATACTCATTAATGAATCTATATATTGGTTCTATTTTCATTAGGAAATAAAATTATCATTAGTTTAGACAGTGGTAATCGAGCTCCACGGTCAACTACTTTTGCTCTACTCTTATCACAAAACCAGGCATTAAGACGAGATCGCGACTTCTCTCGATTCAGTTTTAAAAAGTGACATTTGAACTTCACTTTTAACATTTTTACAAGTGTTGTTAAAGTGAATAAATAACAAATTTATACTTTCATGGTAAAAGAAAATGATAACCTTTTTGTTCAGTAATATAATCTAATTAGTATGCTATATAGCCAAAGTTGAGAGAATATAACATATTCGTTGGACAACTTCTTCTCTTGCCACGTGGACCTCATTAATTTCTTTTTGATATTATAAAACCAATTTTTGTTCAATTATCACTTTTCTTACGATTTTCAACTTTTGAATCTCCTAATTTTTCTATCATATCAAATACTGTTATTTTTCTCCCGAAACTTGATCCATTGTAACAATATATTACTTTAAAATTTTATCTCTTAAAATCTTTCCTCATCGTTAACGTGTCTTTGTTGAGTTACAACTTTGCTTTAATGAGTTATGTCGTCAATTTTTTAATCCCAAAATGTTATTCTTCAATTAAAATATAACTGAAGCATTTCGCTTCAAATAACGTATCCATATGTAGCAATAATCTGAGATCTTATCTCCTAAACTTTTTCCTACTGCCTAATATGACCTCTCATATTACCTTGATATTAGAATTTTAATCACTTTGATAAACTCCTTATTTCTATGACTAATTTTATAAAGTCACAACCATCCATTCTCGACGACTTAAATCCAAATGCTTCGACTTAAGTATCCTTTTTTTTTTCTTTCTCCCAATACTATCCTACAAACTCTTACCTCCGTAACTATTGCAATACAAATGTAGCATTATAATATTGACCTCAAAAAGTTATATTTTATTTTACTCTCGTCTCTCAAACCTTAATGTTCACGTCGCCCTCTCTTCCAGACCTCTAGCTATCTTCGCTTCAAGGGAAAGTCTATTATTCTTTTCTTGCAATGATTTTCACGTGTTATCAACAAACAGACAATAGATTCATAATGGTGAGCGGATTATTTGGTCCTTTCTACGTTTTTGCATATTCATAATTTTTCCCCTTCTATTCTTCAATACAACTCTTGCAAGGTATTTTTCAGGTGGTCTACTTACTTATATAGTTCATACTCTTTCTTTATGTCTCACTCCACAGTTTACTTCTCATCCTTTTTTCTTCTTCTTATGCTTCATCTCTAAACTGCACTTCCTTCCTTCTTTTTGAACTTAAATTATTTTTTCTTATTTGATCATTCGAAGGCTCGTGTGTTACTTACTTAGTAGTTCTTACTTTTAGTTAGTTATGCATTATTTTAATTAGTCATTCATATCTTAGATCTACCCATTTGATAATACACACTTTTTTTCCTTGAGAGGGGTGGGGGTACAACTTATTATTTTTGCCCTTTTTGTCTTTTCTTTCACATTATTAACAGTTTACGTGTGAAAAAATTACTTAACTTTTTTTCTTTTTGCGGTGATTTCTTCCTGGTATTACGAGTTTATGCCCTCTAACACACATATTCCATTTGAAGATGTTAGAATGACTTTTCATTTGTGCTCATATTGCGATTAAACCAGAACTTCCATCCGGTCTTTCTTCTTGATGGATAAAAAATCTTTGATATAACTTTTTAAGTTGTACACCGTTACATCTAATATAGAGTAAGAAATTTTATGGTACAAAGATACGTGATTCAATGCTCATATTCACTTATTTACTTATGCTGATATTCTATTGAAACTAGCATGAATTTATCCTTAATATTTACATTTATTTTTGAAACAACTGTAATTTCGTCAGTTTATTAGCATGCAATTCATCTATATTTATATATATATCTATATCTAAAGGGAAAACTCATTTTGGTGTAACACCTCTTTTGGTGTTACACAACTACCTATCTAAAATGGTGACACTTGACACGTTGAGAAAATTCTTAGAATACGACACAACAAAAATATTAAATAGTAAACAACTACCTTAAAGGCATGTTTAATTTTTACATTTTATAACACTTAAATCATGCTTGATTTTTAATAAATTTTAATTCAACAACTTTATTTTTGCACGCACATCGCGGGTGCAATACTGCCTTCTTGATGTTAGCCTTGACATCAATACCAGTTATTATCAGTTTATATATTATCATGTATATACATAAAATTGAATCTAATATTCATTTCTAAAATAGACCGTTAATGAACGAGTCGCAACGTGTGTATGACAGCTCGTAAGTATAATGTCGGTTTGAGTATAAGACGTACTTTCTAAGTTGCATTATTACAACACAAGTGGAAATTAAGCACCAAAAAATTATTACAACACAAGTGGAAATATCTTCTGTCCTGGCGGGTAAAGCGGGGGAGTGAGTGATTGGTCACCGACCCCAATGCTAGATCGTGGCCGGCTGAATCAGAAATGTGGGCACGTGTGACGAATCAACACCGCACAAATCAAATATTTTTTTTTTCTTTCTAATCGTGGGGTGAGGAGGTTGACTTGCTCTCTTAATCACATGGCTCAGACCCACAAAATTCTCCTTATCACCACTACCAAACGAGATTACGCGTGTTGACCACTCAAATTACCCAAAATTTATTAGTATTAGTATTAAACTTTGGGGTTAACTTAGTTGGCTCATGTCATGTTCCCCCATGTTGCCTTTGGTCTGCACTCCTCACGTGCCCTAGATTCTTGAGATAATAATATTTAAAAAATTGAATCAATATGAGCAGAATTTATTTTTGCATATGACGTACGGAGGCTTGTTTTTTCTCGTTAAAGAATTTGAGTTCAAGTGACTTATGTAACGGCGAAATTGAACGGGTCAATTTTAACATCTGACACCAATTGACTTTAAAAGGTCAATCTTAACCTCTGGCATTAGCGTGCACTTCTGTATTGACGGAAACAATACTCTCTTACAATATTCCTGAATTCTGTTACATAATCATACATTTTGCGAAAAAGATCTATACGAATTTTCTCACATTTTGTACCGCGTGAGTGAGGGACTTTAACCCAATAAAACCTCCATGAGACGGTAAGAAGTTTCTAGTTAGGACAACGGCTTGACCAAGACTCAAACTGTGATGCGTATTCGACGAACGAGAAATCAAGATCCACAATACAACGTTTGATACACAGGTTCTCGTAGCTATATATTACAAGTCCAAGATCTAAATTTTAGCATCCAAGTCTTTCTTGACAAAGTTTCTTGGTCAAAGTCTCAAACTTTCTTTTCTCAATTTGTCGTTCAATAGTAAGGTGGTATCACAAGCCCGCTTGTAGTGTGCTAGTTTTACGGACAAAGTCCAATAAGATCTTTTCGGCTGAGCTTCCCCCTTAGGTTCCAACTTCCACGAGCAGCTTAGGGCTTGAGCTCCACCTTAGCGACGGCCATGTGGCTCATAAGAGGCTAGCTTTCAAATCACGAGCCAGGCCCAAGCCCAACTTTTAGCTTTAAAAGTGATGGCCTTGTTGATAGGGTCAAAAATGGAAAAGCCCTTTAAAATTCACTTCAGTGGGCCCTCTTTGTGGGCTCAAAAGAACCAAGGCCCAGTTGTAATTTTCAAGGCTGATTCAAACGGCTTTCATCTGGCATCCCACCAGAAGTTCAAATTCAAAAACTCCATCTCCCTCTCCCCCTAATCTCCGGTGGGCAGATTCACCTCCAATGGCGACCACCAATACCTTCCTAACAACACCCACCAAGACCCCAACTACCACCTCTTCAGTCTCCCGGAAGCAACCCCAGCAATCAGCAACCGACGCGTCGTCCCGGTCGGCTTCAGAGTTCAGGAACCGGTTCGAGGCCTACAACCGGCTCCAGGCCGCCGCGGTGGCGTTCGGAGAGAAGCTCCCGATTCCCGAGATCGTTGCTCTGGGGGGGCAGTCCGACGGCAAGAGCTCACTGCTGGAAGCCCTCCTCGGGTTCCGGTTCAACATCCGGGACGTCGAGATGGGCACCCGCAGGCCCCTCATCCTTCAGATGGTCCACGACCCCACCGCCCTTGAACCCCGCTGCCGCTTCCAGGTCTCTTGTTCATAACTGCCGAATTTTATCAATTTAGGATTTTTTTTCTGATTTGTCCGACTCTAGGGTTTTTGCGCATAGATAGCGAACAATTATGATTTATACTTTGATCCCGGTGTACCTAGTGTTTTCCATGTAACGAGTATTGACGATTAGGACAGGGAAATTGTGATGGATATTCTTCCATGCTAGAGCAACGTACAACTCGTTCTGTAGTGGGTACAACCCTGAGAGAAGTACTGTGCTGCTCTGGCATTTCCCTGCCCTTGACGCTGTTCTGCTGGTGAGGAAAATAGAGAATGATTAGGTGCCTGCTTGGTACACGAACAGATGAATAAGTTTTGGCTTTTGGAAAACCGAACAGGTGGGATACGATTAATCTATGATTGAGTTTCTCTGAATCTAGGCTTTGGGTGTTAAAGATGAATAAATAGGATTTCTACTTTAATTTCTCCAAATATAGGGATATGGGTAGGTACTACTTACAATTAGAAGATGGAAGAAATTCTCGATGATGTAGCGAGCTACAACTTTTAATGCAGCAAGTTCAACCCTAAGCAGAAATTTGTCATGCTGGAGTGATGTTCAACTATTAATGCAGCAGTACAACCCTAAGCAGAAGCATTTTTTTTCTGGCACACATAATTTTGCTCTGATATTATGGCTACACTCAGGAACCTACTTCACTTGGATGTTGTACATGAGTGTAAAATGCTATTGTACGTACTGCGCTAACAGTTGTACCGTACTCTAGGCTTGAAGATTCTTGCGCTGGATAGTGTTGGTTTGCCTAGAGAGTGGCTGGAAGTTGAGAATGTTTAGAACGCTTAAGCCTCAATTTTGCTAGTAAGGAATGGAGTGGAAATGAATAGGTGAAGGCAACCTAGACATTTACGAATATTTAGCTGCCTAGCGGTTCAGCTCTCCGGTGTTCGTTATATGTGGTTTACGACTTTGTTTGTTTGCCAAGAAGGTGGATGGAAGAATAAAGAAAACATTTGAAGCCTCAATATGTTCTTCTGTTAATTAGGAAATGAGAAAATGGTGCCTAGAAGTGGAGTTCCACACCCACCTCTCCTCCCTCTCCGGTTGGGGGATGCAGGGGAATTAGTTTCTATAGACAACCAAAACATTCTTTACCTGGATGCCTGATCCTGCCATGATGTACTCCAGTCGAGCAAGTTAAGGCGGGCGGTATTCTGTTGTACAGCTACAACATATTAATAGAACAACAACTATTGTACTACTAGAGTACCAAGGTAACTTGCTTTGCTTTGTTTATATAAATGCCGCCTATTTTAGTTTACATTCACTACAACATCAACCAAGCCTAACCGGTCATGACATATTGTAAGTTGATATTGATTGAGGAGTTTGATGGAGTTTAGCTGACTGACTCCACAAACCTAAAAATAGAAAAACCCACTGGTAATTTTTTGACTCTATAGGCAGGTATTGTAGGGCTTGTTTAATGAGTAGTAGTTAAGGATGCATTGAAGTAGCGCCGTTTTGTTTTTCTGATCTACATTAGGGTTTTGCTTCATGATTCAACTTTAGTTTACTTTTGGAGTCAAAACTGAAATGAAAGGATTTCGAGACAGTATAAAATGCTGCTAATAATAATTCGAATGTCTGAGATATGAAGTAAGCAGATTTGAAAGTTTTATAGGTGGATATGAGTTGACAGCATGGATAAAATTAATGAAAATCCATCAAAAAAGACTTCACTTGCTAATGGATCCTAATAAATGCATCATGAAAGACTTCACTTGCTAATGGATCCTTCTTTTCATATTCACCTACTTATTACTGTTTGTTCTTCTTTCATGATGTAATTTTCGAACAACGCTATTTAGTCATAACTTGCTTCAGCTATTGCTTCCAAGCGCACTTATGGAAAAAAAGCTTCGTTGCTTTCAAGTATGTTACTGAAATTTTACTATTAAAACAGGATGAGGAGTCCGAAGAATACGGCAGCCCAATCATTTTAGCATCTGCAATTGCGGATACGATAAAGTTAAGAACTGATGCACTTTTGAAGAAGAGTAGAACTGCAGTTTCTCCTAAGCCTATTGTAATGAGAGCCGAATATGCTCATTGTCCTAATCTCACCATTATTGATACTCCAGGCTTCGTTCTCAAGGTAATTATTTCAGCATGAAATATGTTGCAAAGATTCTTGTCATCGGCACAACATAATGGTTAGAAGCTGCATTGGCAGGCAAAGAAAGGTGAGCCCGAGAGCACGCCAGATGAAATTCTCTCAATGGTGAAGTCATTGGCTAGCCCTCCCCATCGCATTCTTTTGTTCCTTCAACAGAGCAGTGTGGAATGGTGCTCATCTTTATGGTTGGATGCCATTCGGGACATTGATCCAACTTTTAGACGAACAGTAATTGTTGTTTCCAAATTTGATAATCGGCTAAAGGTACGTATGCATAGCTGTATTAAGTAGAGTAGAATATTGAGAGAAGAAATTTGCAATTAGCAACTGAAACTCTTCAAGTAAACCATGCCGCCATGCAAAATTCTACCCTCCCTCACATTGCTGAAAGACTGCTGTCACTTCGTAGATGAACAAATAAAGCACCCGCTTTTCTTGTGTTTTGCTGCAACATGATTTATCTCAATTGACTTAGTACTGTTGAAAAATTAAAGTTCCAGTTTCAACACTAAGATTTAGTGGTGCATAACCTCTGTCTGCTCCAGCAATGTCGAAATGATGGGCAATATGCTTCCTTTGTCTAATGAGGTTGCTTTAGTGATTTGTACGGAGAGTTCAATAATTTGTTTGCAACGAATGAACCTTTCTGTTTCCTGTTTGGCTTAAATTTTATATTTTAGTCCTTGAGCTTTCTGCATAGTGTTAGTTTTTCTGATCTGATAAGAAATTTAGCTGTTCAGGAGTTCAGTGACCGGTGGGAAGTGGATCGATATTTGAGTGCAAGTGGTTATCTTGGAGAAAACACTCGACCGTTTTTTGTGGCCTTGCCGAAGGAGAGAACCACTGTTCCAAATGATGAATTCCGGAGGCAAATATCTCAGGTGGATGCAGAAGTACTACGCCATCTGCGTGACGGCGTTAAAGGGGGATATGATGAAGAAAAGTATAGGTCATATATTGGTTTTGGCTGCCTCAGAGATTATCTGGAATCTGAGCTTCAAAAGCGCTATAAAGAAGCTGCACCAGCAACGTTGGCTTTGCTTGAACAGCGTTGCAGTGAAGTCACGGCAGAACTAACCAGGATGGATGGCAAAATTGAGGAAACTTCCGATGTTGCACATCTTAGAAGATCTGCAATGCTGCACGCGGCTTCAGTCTGTAGTCATATGGTGTGTTGAGCTTCTAGATTAATTTTGCTCAGCATGATAACTAGTTACCTATGATAGTAACTGCTTAAACATTGTGCCATTGAATCCAAATTATTATATTTCCATCTGAATCATGAAGTCAATTGAATATGCCGTCTCTAATGTAATTGGTGAAGGGAGCACTTATTGATGGAGCAGCAGATCCAGCCCCAGAGCAATGGGGAAAAACAACTGAGGAGGAACAATCAGAGAGTGGCATTGGGAGCTGGCCCGGGGTTACTGCAGATATCAAACCTCCCAATTCCACCCTTCGCCTTTATGGAGGAGCTGCTTTCGAAAGAGTGATGCATGAATTTCGCTGTGCTACATATTCCATAGAGTGCCCTCCAGTTTCAAGAGAGAAGGTATGTTCATATTTGCAACAGATGTACTTCCTAGGACTGGAAATCAGAGTGCTTGATTCTGGTAATCTGTGGCAGGTCGCAAATATACTACTTGCCCATGCTGGCCGAGGTGGCAGTAGGGGAATAACAGAGGCAGCTGCGGAGATTGCCCGAGCTGCTGCCCGATCATGGCTTGCCCCTCTTCTTGACACGGCGTGTGACCGGCTTGCTTTTGTTTTAGGAAACCTCTTCGACATTGCTGTAGAGAGAAATCACCAGCCCGAGTCAGACTGTAAGACGTTTTGTCTTCCATGCTCATAATGTCTATAGGATGGTTTCCTATTTCTCAATTAGGGAAGTTAAAATCCATCACCCATAACATGGTTAATCTGAGTATAGAAAGGAATATAATATATGGACCTTCATGCCTATTGGTTGCTGCAGGATCTGAATTATTGTTTGTTAAATTTGAATATCATGGACTATGAAGTTGATTCATCTTTTACTTTGGTCTCAAGGATGGGCTAAAAGTTTTTGTACCAACTTAGTAAGAATTTCAATGAATGGCTTCTTTTAGATCTTGTGAAACATTTATTAGCTTGCCTCTTAAAATATATTTATTGTAGCAAAAATAATAAAATTGGTTGCCTGGAATAGTTTCTCTTCAAACAGAAGTCACTTTTACTTCATTTTCTCAGTGAGTTGGGATTTCTTGCTCGAACTTGTATGAGCTGGGGCTGACCTTTTATCCTACAGATGGGAGGAAAAGAGGAGATATGGATGGATATGTTGGTTTCCATGCTGCTCTGAGGCACTCCTACAACCGCTTTCTGAAGGATCTTTCCAAACAGTGCAAGCAACTCGTTCGGCACCATCTTGATTCAGTAACAAGCCCATATTCTCAGGTCTGTTACGAGAGTGACTTCCTGGGGAGTTTTGGTTCGGGTGCAAGCTCTATCTCAAGATTCAATCAAGCCTCAGCTGGTTCAATTTGTCTTGAGCTATCTGATAGTGGAGCAGCAATACACAATGAATCTGTGAATGACCAAGAGAACATACCCCCAGAAAAGAATGCACAGGAAACCACTCCAGGAAAACCTGCAGAAGGCAGAGAGGCTCTTCGAGAAAGCCAAATGACTGTGCCTGAGACCCCTTCACCTGATCAACCATGTGATGGAAACTATGGAGTTAAGAAGGATATTGGAAACTGCATTGAGGTTGGAGCAAGAAAACGGCATCCAAGAATAGCGGGTAATAGCAGAAATATGGATCATTTCAAAGGCCAAAATGTTGGTAGCCTTCTATTTGGGGGTGGGAATACTGGCCTAAGATCAGGCTCAGCTTACGCAGAGATTTGTTTATCAGCTACACAGCATTTTGCACGGATACGAGAAGTTCTGGTCGAGCGGAGTGTGACGTCAACTTTGAACTCTGGCTTCTTGACCCCATGGTAGGCTACTAAGCTTATTATTTGTTTAAGCTAATTGTGCAAAATGCAATCCATATAAACACCAGCGTGTAGAATTCATATAGGATTAGTAGTGTATTAGCTCATTTGCATTTTTACTCAACCACTCAAGAACTTTAGGCATCTTGATATGGAGGTATCAGTCAAGTAAAAAAAAATTCTTTTTACAAAACGGAGTGCCTATCGTTGGTGTTATGGAATCGTTCACTCCTAGCTCTAAAGTAATCAATTGATTGCTTGCAATCTATAGATACCTAGTTGCTTTGTTAGTCTGTCTGATCAGTATATTTGTCTATTGATGTGCTTCTCTTTTAACATGCTTTTAGCTTTCTTTTTCTGTCCTCAGTATAACGATCTCTATACTCTTTACAGATTAATTTGGTAACTTATCATTGTCCTTTTCTATTTTGCAGTAGGGACCGGCTTGTGGTATCACTTGGATTGGACCTATTTGCCGTGAATGATGAGAAATTCATGGACATGTTTGTCGCACCTGGAGCAATTGATATCCTTCAGAATGAACGAGTGTCCCTGCAGAAGCGGCAGAAAATACTGCATTCTTGCTTGAACGAGTTCAAAAGCGTGGCACGGGCACTTTGACGGGAACTCTCCTTGTTGTTGCAATTGCATACGCCATATGGAGCTCAAAGGTTTTTCACATCTTGTGAACGCAACCAAAGTTCAACTGGAGTTTCACTAAGTCCTCTGTCACAGCGAGTGAGTTGCTCCTCTGGTTCAACAAAACCCAAAATTGTTTAGTGATTTTTACTGAAGGATCCACTATTTCTACTACTTTATGTGCAGATTATGATTCTTTAAACTCCACATATCCACAATGGGACTCTAGGAGCTTCCAAGGTGGTAAATTTGAAAGGATTCTCGCAGACATTGGGTATAGTCTTGACTCTGAGAGAGACGCTTCTAAGTTGGTCCGGTAAACCATGTATCTGTTGTAGTTGTAATATCTTTGAACATTGTGTACGCAGACAATGCTTTCACTTTAATGTTCATTCTTCAGTATAAATGGTGTGCAGACACCTATGCAACTAAAATCTCACTTGTCTATTTTTATATCTCCCTACCATAGGGGATTATGAGAAGAGTGCTACGTAAATGTTACATTATTATGTTGCCGAAATTGCCTAGACTAATCGGCTTTGGTGTTAAATACAAGCTCGCTTAGGATATGAGAAGAGCGCTAAGTAATTTTTACGTTATTAGGATGCTGAAATAGCCTAAACTTGTCAGCTTCGGTATTGAAGTATTAGCACGCTTAGCGTACGAGAAAAGCGCCAAGTGAATTTTTAACTGATTGTGCCCGATAATCGACGGACAATAATGAATGTAAGGAACAAAAGGCACCCAATGCAGGCAGGCAGCTATGTACGAAGCATGAACATCGAAAAGAATAAAAAAAGTGGTGGCTTATTTTTCTCACTGTTCTCCCTAACATTTCTCTCACCTCCCTAATTCCAGGGGCTGATTATTTCTATAGATTCCAGATGTTATATAGAGCTTGTTTGGGATTAATTATGGGATGTTGGAATCTGATGAAATTTAGATTAAATCTGGTTGTTAGGCGTTTGATAAAGATACAAAATTGATTATAAATTAGCTTTCAAAAGTTAAAAAGCTAATCAAATAAGTATAATTCAATAAAACGAGATTTTTTCATAACAATATATTATCAAGTAAAGTACAAGAATATCCTTATTAATTACAAAGACAACTAGCATCTTTTCTTGAACTTTTTGGTTATTTGGCCACCTTGAGCTATGGTTAAAGCTAACTTCGATAAATAAATAAAAAAGGAGTTTAAAGCTAATTATGTGTAAGTAATTATAATTTAATCTAAAATTCGCTTTTGAGAAACAAACAACCATGGTCAGGTTGTAGTCTTACTGTATGATTTTCCTTCATATGGAGTCCAAAATTTTGTACAATCCAACCTTTAGTTACTGCTAATTCATTTTGCTACAAGCCTATAAATTTGTCCATCGTTGGCACAATAATTGCTCGTAATTTTAATTTGATGTCAAAAGCCACTTTGCTGACAACATGATAACCCTCTTTTCGGACTGGTCAAAGACAAATCATCCCCGGTCAAAGTTTTTTTATTACATAATTTTTTTTTCTCTATTTCCCGTCAAGAATTAACAAAGTCAATCTTTCTCAAGTATGTTGAGTTGGAATGTTTCAAATGAGGATCAGATCCCTTTCTGTGACCATCTTTCAAATGAATCCAAAAACTGTGCCAACCAAGAAACTCCCTTGGTTTGTACTCTTCTGTGGTACCATATCCCCCAGGGCAAACACCAAGACAATCTCTCCATGATTCCCATTGAAATCTCTTCCAGAGCCAAATCTAATCTAGTTCTCCAACAGGACAATTCCCAGGATGTTACTGCACCCAATTTTAATAAGAATAAGAATTTCACTTCTCTAAACACATCTTTCCTGAGTATGGCAAACTTTTAAATAATCAACTTCCCTGGTTGCTGAAACTATTTTGTCCCTGTCAAATCATTGCTTGCAGGCAACCCCACCCGACAAACCATTCAAAAGATTAAGGAAAGTACATTGCATCCGTATGTGATTTTTAGTCATGGATTGTGTACTTCAGTTGGCAGAAGATTTGAATCATTGTTCTTAGTCATTTGATACTTGTTGGGTTTCTTTATTTTGTTTTGGAGTACTTTTTTTTTGTGTGGATATTTGAATATTAAAAGCATGTTGCACGGTCTCGGCGTGATTTACCCAACTAAATGTTGCAGATTTTGTCACATTCTAAGAGTGACCAAAAATCAACAAATTAAAATCGAACGAGGGTGCCTATGTATAGGTAAAAGTTTATCACAAGACATGTTACACTTGTATTCTGGAAAAAGGAGAGGCGTCGTCCACCTCTTATGTGCTTATCCACCGGCTTCCATATAAATTGAGGGCAAAAGGGATAGTTTGCCTACATAATTGTAATAGTGTTCTTTTCCTTTGAGAAATAGTTATAATGATGTTCAGACAAGTATAAGCAATACATTGTAGAGAGAATTTGTTGGTTGTCTTAATCCATTTAGCACAATAAGTCGTTGATAGAAAGTAATTTTGCTTTTAATTTGTTATATATTTTTGGTCTTGGTAATGGTGAATGAAGAGGATCTTAATACTTCAATTTTGTCAAACTCTTTCCCCCTTTTTGGCAAATTTACCATAAGATTATATGTTTTTACCTTGGAAGTAAAATAATTAGCACGACAAATTAGTTGCGGCCAGTTTAACTTTAACCAACATAGTTTGTTTATGTTACGAAGAAATCTCATATTAGTTTTTCGCTTTTACACAGTTAGGCAACTTCTGATAAAAAAAATACTTTACCGATATTTATTATTGTTTAAGTAGATCGTAACGGAGCCAATACAAAATAACAAGGTGATAAGCATTCACCCACATGCTTGCATATGACCCATACTTAGTTTTTGTTGGTTGAGAGAGAGCTTACATTCCTGAATGTACAACCAACTTGGACAGGACAGGTCAAAGAACAAGATGATGCCTTTTTGACCTTTTCAGACATGGACCAACCAGCTTGGACAAGTTCTCATGCTCACATGGAGCCTGGTCCATCTGATTTATCAAAAGCTTTACTTAGAATAATGCGTTTTGCAATTTATAAGGCGGTTTCGGCTGATAATCCTCAAAAGTCCATCCCACCTTCCCTCCTTACCCTACCAAAACATGTTAAAAGACTCACTGGACAGACCCTACTGGTCAGCGTATTTCTAAGCAAAGTTGCATCTGCACAACCAGGCTGAGCTAAAACGCAAACACCTCCATGCCATCTTATCGTTTACCTGATTAGCGAGTCGCCGTTGGTTCAAAATACGGCATGCTGCTGTTGAGATATTAATCTCACATCGCAAAAGTAAGAACCAATATTTCAATATAGGCTTGTGGGCGGTATCCGCTAGTAACCAATTAGTTTTGAGTTTTATGTTTTGTCATGATATCACAGATGATCGATCCACGTTTAATAGACACTTTAAAAATCAAATTTATCGTCACCCAGTTCATTACAAGCCCCTGTATGCATTTTCCCTTTAAACAAGATACATTGAATTGGATGCTTGGACCGTCTTCGTCTAAATTTACTCTATGTGTGTTGTCACATAAGAAGTACCAAAAGGTTGCCACCTACTGCCAAGCATTGTTTAACACCGCTAGTCAAGCCGGCCAATCTAAATATTCTACTTAACACAAGTCTATGAAATTTAAGCATAGGGTTCAACTAATCCCTACTGAACATACGCCAATCAGAAGCAGGCAAGTAAGCACTTGGATAGTCTAACTGATGATTTGCTAATCTTTGTTTTCTAAACAAAATGTGTAAGTTGTTAAGTCATTGATTTCACACAAAAGCTAGCTTGATGGTGCTTGTTAGGAACCTCCAATATTCCCACATCATTGTAGTGTTTGATAGTGGGATATAAAACAAGGTATGTTCCAAGTAAATATAGTGAGTGCATTGAGGTCATTTGGTCCCCCCACCCAAACTTTTTTCTTCAATTGGTTTCTTTCTATGTTTAAGAGAATTTGATTCTCCCTCCATCTTTGTGCAATTTTCATCTTTCGAATGTGATTCCGGAAATTAAAAAATTGCTCGAAGTATCGTATGACCTGATTTGGACGGTATTTCCTTGCAAATTAACATGCTTTCGTTTTACTTTTTCAACTTCCCGATTGCGTTCGTGTCACAAGCGAGTGTGGAGTAAATATTATATGGTTCTAGATCATTGGTCCTGACTATTTAGAACCGTCCTGTAAAAAAGAGAGCTGATGCGATGGGAGAAGGGGTTAAGAAGACATGATGTTATCATGTTATATATATGATGGTTCTAGCTAGATGTTAGAATCATTGGTCTCGACCATCTAATATTTTCTACTGAGTATTTGTGCATTTTAACCTGTGAATATAGTTGATCACCTATATATATTAGCTCACCTGAATTTTAACGGTCATAATATGAGATGAGTGCTAGCAATATATGACTTAATCGTTATCACGTTTAACCATTTTTTTTATCCTTTTTGTCGCTGAAACTCCAGAAAGTATCACTAAAAGGCAGTAAACTATCACTTAAGCACCTTCAAGATCTGCTTATAATATAGGTGTGAACTCAAACCCCAAGTTTTTTTCTTCTTCATATAATCATCCTTTTCTTGATTCTTGTTGAAGCCAAATAATTTGCCCATTTTTATCATAACTGAAAATAGATGAAGAAAGTCATGATCAATTATCTTTTTCAACAAAATAAACGATGAAGGATACATGTTATGTATGTAACTTATTTAGCGTAATATATTGTTAGGTTCATTTTTAACGTTTAAGCTTTTGAATTAAATGATAGCACAACAAGACAAAGTCTTCTTCACACAAGTTTACGAAAAGCTCGATTTGGTTACTAATTGAACAACCAGAAACAAAACTTTAATAAGCTTACTTAACAACTTGGCTCATTTGGAATATAAATGCGATAACAATGACTAAACTACGTCTGAATACAAAAACACAGTAAGAATAAGAAGAGACAGTACTAAGAATAAGCTCACTTGTTATAAAGTGGTTGCACGGAGTTACAAAAGAAAACGACGACAGAATTTCACCATCGAACCTAGTCATTTGATTTTTATACAAGGACGAAAGCATTTTGAAATATCAAAATGATACAGGTCTAGATAGTCATAAACAAACAAATGGATTAATGAGCGGGTAAGATATAACGAGATTGAAGAGTTCTCGAATCTTATCAGTTAATTACTCCCTCCGTCCCACATAAGTTGATCATATTTTCTTTTTGGGTTGTCCCACAAAAATTGTTCGCTTTCCAAATTAAAAAAAAATTATGTATGTATTTTTACATATTTGCCATTTGTACACTTTTTTTATTCTATTTTTCTCACCCTGTTAGCTCTCCACCAACTCATTTTCTTTTTCCTTGCCTACTTTTTTACACTTTTTTATTCTATTTCTCTCTCCAAAGTTTACTAACTCATTTTCTCTCTTCTGACTCACTTTCCTAAATCCTCAACATATGTATCAAAAAAAGGGATCCGGATCCATTGCCATTGCTAGGGTTACGATTACAGCAGGGGTGCTGCAGCCCCAGCAACAGTCGTCGAATCGAGTTAGTTCGGAAAGAATGGCTCAGATCAAGTCACGTCACCAGAAAAATTTACTCTGCCGCAAACATTCTCTCTCCAAACCAACGACCCCATTCACTCTCTCTCCAACTCCTTCTGCCAGTAAACATTCTCTCTCTAGTTCATTGTATTGAAGTGCATCAATAGGCCTAACGTTGATGAATATGTTCATACATTGCAGAAAAAGATTAACAATGACTTGGAAGGAACCCAAATTTCCTTGCATTGCAAATTTTGAAGGCCTTATGCTATTGGAAGACAGTTAATGCCACATTCGTTTGGAAACCCAGTAGATGACACATACACAATGGACAACCAGTGGGGGATATGAGAAAACAAGAAAGGCAAAATACTGAATAGCAGGATGGTGGTCGCCGATGGGTGATCGTTCGTCCTATTGAGCAACGTTAGGCATATTGAGCAACGTTCGTCCTATTGGTCTCTAAACCAACGTTAGGCCTATTGAGCAATCTGGATGGTGGATCAAACGACGTCGCCATAAAAAATTGGAGATAGTAGCATGATAGTGGTCGCTGGTGGGTGATCGTTTGTCCATTCGATTTTTTATGGAAAGAGAGGGAGTGTAGATCGGAGGAGAGAGAGGCCGTCGTGGCGTCGCCAGGAGGTGGATGAGGAGTTCTCCCCTGGAGGCAGAGGCGTCGTCGCCGAAAGGTGGGGAGGGCTGTAGATCGGCTTCGACTGAAGGTGGATCGTTGGTTTGTGATTTCAGGTCGTCGGAAGAGAGAAAGGGAGTGTCGCAGCGGTGCGTCGTCGGCCGGTTCACCACCGGATGCGCCGTCGTCGTGTCATCACCGGAAGGTGGAGGGGCTTCTGTCGCTGGCAGAAAGAGTTGGAGAGAGAATGTTTGCGGCAGAGCAAATGAGAATAAATTTTTCTGGTAACGTGGCTTGATCTGGGCCCTTCCTTCCAAACTAACTCGATCCAATGGCTGTTGTTAGGGCTACAGCACCCCTGCTGTAACCCTAGCAACGGCGGGGGATCCAGATCCCAAAAAAAGCAACGATTTATGTGGTACGGAATGAAAATATTGCATCATTGGTGTTACTCCTCCAGTTACATCAATGTTTTTTTTTTTCCCCAATAAGTTATCAGTGTGAACAAATTGGGCTGTCGTAGGAGGAAACTTTTAACATCACCTGACTGGACTGTGTAGGGCAAGTGGCTTGTGCAGGGAATTGATGGGTGTTTTGTCAAGTGTGAACTGCTCAAAGGCGAAACATCCCCAATCCCAATCAAACCAGAGACTACTCCCAGTACTACTACTACTACTCAAGTCTACCAGTACCAGTCTCTGCAGTCAGGGCTCTGAAGTCAAATGCTGCTGCTGCTGCTTCCTCCTTTCAGTTTCACTAGTCTATATATATATTTTTTGAATTTGAAATTCCTACTCAATGCCCACTTGATGGTGATGGCCCCCAAGAAATTCCTGTTTCAACCAATTGCCATCTCTCTCTCACACAAAAACACACACAGGCGTTTTCATTTTCTCATATCCTTAGAGAGCATTTAGAACCAGCTATGAAGGGTCTGAACCTTCTCCTCAGTCTTGAAGGCAATCAAAGATAGATGGTAAATCTTAACAAGTGATTGTCAAAAAAAGACTATTAATTGAACTAGCTGCTATTTTCTATCGGTCAACTTTTTTAGTTTTCTCTTTTGTTTTAACTGTTCAATTTCAACTGCACTTTAGAATACGAGTTCTTGTTCGAACACTTTACTAGTTGAACTAACTAAACTCTGCGTTGATTAACTACATTTTCTCGTTGCCAATCATTCACTTAACGCCGCTGCTAAGCATTAAATAAGAACATAAAAACAAAGTCTAGAGTGAGAAAGGCCTAGAGAGAGAGGGGAAAGGGAGTGAGGCTCAAGCGCACAACGAAACAAAAGCAAAATAAGCAATTCCCTTTTCATCTGGAGCCTTGTTTTTCACTCACCCGTCTCTTCTTCTCCACCCAAACTGACCCAAAAAGAGAACCTCTTCTCCCTGTCTCTCTCCCTCCTTCTCTCTCTTGACTTGGAGAGGTGGAGAGACTCTACAGCAGACCCATCAATGGAAATCAGCTCAAGAGTTCAAGAGAGAGAGAACCCTTCTCCCACACACTCCCCAAACAGCAATGGAAGCAGCAGCAACAGCAATGGAGTCCAAATCCAAACCCCACCATTGACCCCTAAGCCCATTTCTAGATCCGAAACCAATCCATATCCTACAACCTTCGTCCAGGCTGACACCACCACCTTCAAGCAAGTAGTCCAGATGCTCACCGGATCATCAGAAACTGCGAAGCAAGCCTCATCAAAGCCCAACCAACCAGATCCAACCCCTTCCAGAAACACCATCCCTCCTATCAAAACTGGGCAAAAGAAGCAGGGGTTTAAGCTCTACGAGAGACGAAACAGCCTCAAGAATGGGCTTATGATTAGCCCTTCCATGCCAAATTTTGTCACCAACTCTGGCTTTTCGCCAAGGATGATTCCGGAGATCCTGTCACCGAGTATACTAGACTTCCCATCGCTTGTACTAAGCCCTGTTACCCCATTGATCGAAGACCCTTTTAACAAGTCCTCGCCTTCGATGGGAAATTCGTCCGAAGAAGACAAAGCGATTGCCGAGAAGAAGTTTTACTTGCACCCATCGCCGATGTCAACCCCACGAGGCGGCTCCGAGCCGCAGCTCTTGCCGCTGTTTCCGGTCACATCGCCGCGAGTTTCAGGGTCTTCTTCTTGAGAAGCTGTGTTATCCGTACAATTGTACCACGTCTCATCAATCACCTCACCTTTATCAGTGGGAAGCGAAACTTGTAAGTCCGTTGAGTGCGAAACTTGTAAGTTGAGTCACGTCATATCTGTGTCACCGATACTCGTTGATGGAACCTGTGAGTACCGGAAACGAAGGAGTAGTCACAGAGAGGTAGAGATCTCTGCTTCAATTGTACAATTTGATCTCTCTTTCTTACATTGTTTCAAGAAACATGAAACCCACTTTTGCTCAATTTTCCTTGTTTTTGCTTCTTATTTTTTGTTTATTCTCTCCCCTAACTTCAGAAAAGAAAATCGGTTCCTTTGTGAGTACTTTTGGACCAAAAAAAGAGTCTTTACTGAGTTATTGCTAAAAGGAATATAAGTTAGTGTTCTTCATCTTTCCTGTCTTTCTGAAGATATGCTAATGGATGGAAGAATCCAGTTCATATTCACAGCATTTGTGCACAAGGCATAGACTTTGTAGATTAAATTATAATGGGTTTGTAGGATCAAGTTCAGATTCAGTGCATATATGCATTGACAAATTGATAAAAGCAGTGGTAATTGGTGGGATACTTGGATCAAACTTCATGTTTCAAAGCATATATGCAGATTCTATTCTCAAAAACAAGAATGCTAGTGGGGGATGGCAATCTAAATCTATGCTTTTGAGTTTGTGTGAGAGACAGGAAGAATGGTATGTGGTACATACTTGACAAACCAAGAATTGTGGGTGATGGTGAATATGCATTTCAATCTTATTTTCCGGAAACTTTAACATACAATTGAATTAATGAAGTTTCTTGGAAATTTTTTTTTTTTTTTTTTTGTGGTTAATAAAAAAGGAAGAAAAACTGGTCCCATTTTTTCTATTTTTGAGTTTTTGAGACTGGAGTCAATTTCCACCCTTTGATATTGCCTAAGATGGACTGATGAAAAGATTGGCAGGACTTTTTGAATACTTATGATTGGATGCACGGTCCAAGATAAGGTGTGTTTTTGGAGTTTCCAAAGTAAGGGTCTTGTACCTGAAAATGGCCCACCTACAGATATTTAATCTGCAAATATCAAGTCTTCCATGGGGAAAAAAAAAAAGGAGACAAAACTTGTAATTAAAATTGGTAAAACTTCCTAACTTGGTTTGTCTTGAGAAAGGAAAGGTTGCTAAGTAGACACTTTTATTTATCGGATTATTTATGTGCTAATGTTGAATCTCTAGTCTAAAAAAGTATCATCAAAGTCCAATTTTTGTACTTTATATTTAATACTACTAAATCAGTACCTAAACAATTTGAACCAAATCAATTGGACAGCTAACGAGAGGCGGAAGGCATTAAAGATTCAAGGACTCGGACTGCCATTATGATAAAAAAAAAAATCTCCATAAAGACTTCTTGTATCAAAGTGAATCCAATGAACCAATCATTTGAACAAAGTAAAGGAAAAATAAAATAGCCAAACCTAGGGGACTGAAATAAATGGGTCCAATTCTCATGATGAATTATATTTGTTTGATACGCTGTTGTCAATATATATAAATACTGAAAACGAATATAATGAAACAAAAATTCAATATGCAATTGTCCAATCGGTCATTTTCTTTGTTACCGCGGTATGCGTAAGTAAGAGAGAATACGAATGAATCTTAAGTCCAATGTAGATCTTTAGAAGAACATCTTTGATCGATTAGACGATTACAAAGACAGAGTAGGCGCAAGACCTATAATGGGATAGGTAGAAGACCCTAGCCTAACAATTTCGTTTAGACGTTTTTCAGGAACAAAAGGAATAACTATTATGACCAACCAAAGATGTCTCCTTCTTTCTTTTTCTTTTTTTTGGGCTTTTACTGACTTTGACTCTAGCTTATCGAATTCTACATTGAAGAAAAAGAAAAAAGAGTTTGATTCTTTTGTTGCTTTTCTTTTTCTTCATTTTTCTTTTTACTTCTCTTTTTCGCCTTTTCATTTGTGAAAGCATTGTAGATTTCTCAGGTGGGACAATTGCCTTATATCCATTTTCCATATTTCAAGTTAATTCATGTGGCCAAACTTTTCTCTAGTTAATTAGTACATGTCATCCTAACGTGATGACATGGAATGAAAAACTAAAAAAGAAAACACAACACCCACCACTCCTAGCCGCTACACCACGCAACCACGCCTGACAACACCTACCACCATGCTGCACAACACCCACCACCTGCCCCAAGCCATTACATCCCCCCACCACCACCTTTACCATTTGACACTCAGACCGCCCCCACCACACCTCCAACCACCGCCGTTACCATACCTAACACCACAACCATCATAGATCCAACCACCACTCCCGCACCGCCATACCTCCTTCACCAATCCCACTACCAACCCAACCACCACTCCCCAGCCATGTATTGCCCACTCACCAATTGGTCTTTCACCAACGTCGGCCCCCACCACTATCAACTATCGAGGTTCCGTATAAAGGTTGTATGTATTTATTTCACCGTTGAGATTCAGTCAAGATTACGTATCGCCCACTCACCCATTGGTTTTAATAGAGGTTGACTGTATTTTCTATGATTTTTTTGATTTTGTTTTTTGCTGGTGCGATGATAGTTTAAGAGGTGCGTGCGTGCGCGTGTGTGATAAATCTATACAGGTGTCAGAGCTACTTGAAACTGAACTGAATATTTCATAATGAAGAGGATTTGATCGTGTGTCACTGTAGAGATATAGAAGGATGTGGTAAGGTGATTGGTGGCGACGGTAGCGATGGAGGTTATGGTGGAGAAGAAAGGTGACAGTTGGTGAAGGTGGTAAATAGTGAGAGTGGGTGGAAGAAGAAGTGATCAGGGATATTATTTGACATTGATGATCTTACCTTTTGAATTTTAAACTGCTGTGAGCTCCTGTCAGTAGTATTTGGTTCAAAAACAAATGTTAAGGTACTGATTGGACACATTTCAAATATGAAGTACTAAGCTGAATTTTGGTTATATTTTAGAGTACAAATTTGACATGAGCCCTTATTTATTTATCGATCAAAACTATCTTGAGAATTTTTTCTCAAGGCACCAACACACCACAATGAGGTGTGGAGTTAACACAACTATCATCTCACTGAATGTTTTCCTTCTGACCTTCTGGGAATTCCTAATACAGATTTACATATAAATATTAACTTTGCCATTGCTTTTGTCATAGTTTTACTTGAAAAAAAGTAGTTGCTTAATCTTTGATTATTGTTCTAGTTTAATTTAGTGTTTACTTGTACCAATGATTTTGAAAAAGTCAAAAGAAAACAATCCAATGAAACACAATCGAGTTTAACGTATGATATTGTTGTGTTGCATCGATCTTAATAAATTAATATTGTACCACTAAACACAGCTATTAACGTATAATGGAAGTATATCCATGGAAAGTAGCTCCGCTGCTCCTGTATCCATGGATAGACCGTTCCCCCTTATATATACCATCATCCTCATGTTTAACTTGAAAAACGTATAATGGAAGTGATATTTAAGCTCTAATTTTAACATTTGAGCTACACCATACAACAACATGAAATTAAATGGTCTAAAGTGAAGCGCAAATATTATCTGAATATATGTATTGTACCCCTACCTGAATTAATTAAATGTACTTTAGGTCTAATCGCAGAGGCAGCTTAATATCACGTCTAATTAGAGAGCTAGGTATAATCAATCCAAAGAACAAGAACTTGAAAACAAACATTAGATAATTTATTAATATCTCAATTTTTATATTAAATAATTATATCAGTTTCATATTCCTGTAATTTTTAATCTAGAATATTCTATAGCACTCGTAATTCCTGTAGGTCTCTCGTTTCTACTTCTTGTAGGAAAGTCTTTTCACTCCAATATCCATGCTCAATTGTAGTTAGTTTTATAATGCTCGGCAGTACAATCATCTTTCTCTTTACCTTTTTTATGAAATAGAATGTGAATACTTGAGAATGAAGTGATTTCAGGGATTAACATAGAGGCATCATCTTGTGAAAATATATAAACCTAAATGTGAAAAGAAATATCAATTCTCAATTTATATCCGATTCAAAAAGCTATGTTTCATACCTTCTTTCAGAAATTATATCCACCGTTCAATTGGGTGTTTTCTCTCGAATTTTTAAGATATATTTCCCCCCCCCCCCCCCCTTCTATATAAAGCAGTTAAGATAAGATTTACGGCATGTTAAACATTGAATGCAACTCACATAGTAAATTAGAAGCTAAACAGATAATGTTTGGTAAGTCAACTTAAGAGGTAAAATAAGAGTTCGTATGTACTCGATTTATTTTCAAAATCACAAAAATCAAAGGGAAAAAGATTCAATAAAATGGATGGCGTATCGAATTTCGTTTCATATCCAATTCTAGAAGCATATAAAAGTACTTATAACCATAGGCATAGAAGTGACATATATATACTTATAAAAGACTAGAAAATGGGCACATTGAACATTTTGAATGAAAGGAGACTAACTCAAGTGGAGTGGTGGAACACAAGAAAGGAAAAACGGGGGGAGAAAGAGCAAGTGGGACTAAGTTTGGTTGTGTCAGTTGTGATGATGATGATGATTGAAAAAGAAGTAAAACAGAGTCATGATCAAACTAACTAAAAGCAGAGAAAATGTGTTGTACCTTTTCTTTTCCTTTCCTTTCCCCCCCTTTATCCTCAATTTTGTATGCAAATTCTCGTGTGCAGAGGCTGTGGGTGAACCCAACATTGGTTGACAAACTTTGCTTTAGTTTGTGTTCTTCAGTTTGCCTACTTTTACTACCACTTTTTCTGGTTTTGTGGGTTCTGTAGTGGAGTTCCTGTACAGAATCCCTTGCCTTTTTTCCTCCCATGATCTGAAAGGAATTGCCAAAATCATGAAGCATCCTAGTTTATTTTACTTAGAAGAGTTGCGTCGCGCTAATTTCACGCGTTTTTTTTCCCCCGTTCTATCGCTAAAAGACGGATAACGAACACTTGGAGGAGTTACGTCACGCTAAATCCTCGCGTTTTTACTCTCTCGTTCTATCGCGTTTTAAGCCTTAAATAGCCTTGGTCATGTGAAGTTTGCTACGAGAAGTTTTGGATTAGCTGCACGTCTTTATTTTCTAACCAAATGAGGTGTATTTGGCAATCTCAAGTCCTGTAGGAGAACTGTTGAAACAGACATCGCAGATACCTAAAACGGAAGCAGAAGGGTCATCTTTGGACCTATGGAATTTGAATGAACCCTACAGTATACTGTATCTGGTTGATAGTCAAATTGAAAACACTGCATACCTGACATTGACTTTTTTCTAACAAGCAACTTATCGAGACAAACACCAGCTTTGACGTTTGTTTCTTGACAAGCAATTTATCGAGCATATTAGGTGATCAAGAATTATCTTGATGTGAATAGATGCCAGACGGGGCTTAACTGCAGACCCAAGCAAAGGAGAAGGGAGATAACAAAACCTGATCACCACCAAATTTGTATTAAAAAGGTGCTTATTTATGTAGATTATCTTTATTAATTACAAGTTACAACTATGTCACACTCAGTATGGTTACAGAAAGGCACATTCCAATCTCAGATTTCTGAAAAAGATGTGATTGTCTTGAATCCATGATTCTCCGGAAGAGGTCCATTTCCTGGTCGGACAGATATTGTCACCTCTAAACCTGAAACATTTACAGGGTATGTCATCAACCAGAAAGAAAATAAGATGCAAACCACCCAGGCTCTCTTCTTCTATTTCATTACATTATGGCCGCTCACAATCATTCAAGCAATCTTGAGAAGTCTGGACTCTCTCTTTCAGGCTACAATAAATGTCAAAAGTGAAATTGCACCATCCCCTCTCTATCTCTCACATCTTCCTCGAACTATAAATATACGTGGAGAAGAACGTATAACGGAAAGGTTGAGACCCCGTACGCTTACCATATTTGTTTTCTGTTTTCATTTTCATGATTTTCATATTTAGTTTGAAAATCCGTTCCTGTACTTTTATCATTTTAACAAAAAAAAAATTAGCTATTTTTTCTTATATTAGGTTAAGTTTGAGTGAAAAAAGCTGAAAACACCTTTTAGGTGTTTTCAGTTTTTTTTTTACTATTTGAATAATTTTATCCAAAACGAAAACAAAAAATGATAAAAGTACGCAAAAAAAGAATCTTTTTCATCATCATTGCTAAAAACAGAAAACGAATATGGTAAGCGTAAGGGGCCTGAGTTTCCATCAGGATAAATCCGAATTCTGTGTTCCAAAGCGACCTTTGTTTTTCTTACTGTTTCTCTGTTATGGGATATGACTCTGACAGATACAAAATATGTTCTAATCTCCTTTTGCAATTTCATCCATTGGGTAACACGTATAAGGGGAAAAATTAAGACCCCGTTCGGTTATGTTATCCATTTTTTGTTTTTATAATTTGTGTTCGTTTTGTGTGGTTTCATTCTCAAAATGGTTACACTGTATTTTGTTCATTTACAATTTTCCGAACAATAGATTATGTTGTCGTTTTCACTTAAATATCTTCGTTTACCATTTTATTTCTGTTGGGGGAAAAAAATGTTAATTACCATATTCTCCATATATGTATCCCGATTTGCCAAAAAACCCTTACTATCCATGTTTTGATGTACCATAATAATGCCCTTAAATTCCCTACCTATTCACGAAGGGGTCCACTGGTCAGATCTGTCATCTAACCAAGCCCGACTTCCTAGTGTATCCCCTGCTATAACCATGGTTACAGCAAGAGATCCTGATCCGTATGGACCGTTTGCATTTTTATTATGACAAATTTTGGACACCATCAATCCTCATCACCCCCAACATATCGGTGATGCTTTGATGGTTCTAGTGGTGGTGGTGGGTGAGGATGAGCGTTTGATGATGAATCGATGGTGAGGTGGTGGTGATTGTTGGTTGTGGGAATAATGGTGGCGGTTGTGGTGATGATTGTTGGTGGAATTTCAATTGTTTTGGTGGTGGTAGTTGGTGTTGTTGAGGGCAGCGCTAATGGTTGTGGGTGGCCGATAATGGTTACTGATGGACGAAGTGGGCGGCGGCCGGCGGTGGTGGGGTAGTAGGTGATTTGGGCAACAGTGGTGGTGGTTTAGGACTTCACGGTGGTGTTATGGACTTATGGTTATGTGGTGGCTATATAGGTCACTGCAGGTCGGTGGACATGATATTGGTGGTGATGCCATTGGTCCTTTACTGTGGCGAGTAGAGATGTTAAGGTAGCGCTACAGTGGCGATGGTGGTGGTTAAGGGTGGTGGTACGGATTTTGTGGCTGTGCAGGTCACAGTGGGTCGGTGGTGTTGCGTAAGTTCTTCACGGTGGTGAGAAGTGGTGGTATGGGTGCCTCAAAAATGGTGCGGTGGAGCCAATGGGTTTAGGAATTATGAGGAGAGAGAGGAGGAGGATATGATCAGTGTCAGAAAATGCTTGGAAATTAATTGAGAACTGATTTTTTCTTAGCTTATTTCTGACATAGAGTTACAAACGGTCTGAAAATTGTAAAAACAGAAAACCTGTTTTTTTTCTACTGTTTGGATTATTTTTTTCCAAAATGTAAACTTGCTACAGAAAGGCTTTATTTCTGTCATCGACACAAAATTTGGAAACAAAAAATGTAAAGAACGCCCCTAAGTACTTCGGGTTTGTTTCAGATTTCTCTTTTAGGTACTTAAACCAGACAAACTTGGCCTTGAAACTTTTAAGGAGATGGTGATCTCTTTCTAAATCTTCGTTTTGAGGTTTACTTTCTCTGCAACTATCTCGAAGTGAAATGATTGAACGCAAGATTAAAGTGGAAAGACTCACCGTTTTTTCTGAATATGCTTACATTTACCGAATAGAATAGGTGGTTGTCCATATGGCGAAATGTCCTTGTCTTTTTTCTAATGATATTGCCAATTTCTCATGGTAAATATGATATAAATTCTTGACTAGTGCTTAGCTTTTGTCATAATAATGTTTTTGTAGAGTGTTCCTTTACCTATAATCTGATTTTAGGGAATAGGGATAGATTTACTCAAGTATACAGTACATACTGTAGACTACTCATCCTAGCCATTTCAACGTGATACTAGAAAAGGAGACAAATTGACATGGCAGTGGAGTTATCTACAAATGTTGGATGTTGTTTGCATAGCATTTTTGTAGGTTGCACCAACCCTTAAATGTCCATTTTCTGAGGTATTGAGCATCATTTCGAGAACACAGGGCTTGCTAGTTGCAGGAGCTTATAAGTCAAGGTGGAAATAAGATTGAAAGCACAACCAGTGCATTACCTGCAGTCTTTGCAGCTACAGCTTCTTGAAAGACATCAGTCACGAATAAAATGTCTGCTGGCTTATCTACCCCCACAGCTTCTGCAATTTCAAAGTAACTTCTCGTTTCTTTTTTGTTCCTACACATGACAGAAGAAATATTGGTTTATCTAGAATCAATGGCAAGAAAAGTATCTTTAAAGCAGATGCACAAAATAATTAAACACTCACCCCACTGTGGTATCAAAAAATCCGCACAAGTACTTTCGCAAGTCTCCATAATTTGTGTTGCCAAACAAAAGCCTTTGTGCCAATCTGCTACCACTGGAATATATGTACACCTGAGGGAAGAGAAGCAGACAAGGGTAGACTTACATTTTGCTTTATGAAAAACTAAGGCCGGAGGACGAGATACTGGTTTTAATCAAAAACTCCAAATCAAATTTACCATGTCCAGACTGGGGAGGAAAATCAGAAATCGAATGAATTTAACCTTCAAAACTAATAAAAGCAATAAAATAGAGCATATGTTGAACGATTTGTTCCCATAGAATTACAAGTTCACAACTAAACCCAAAGAAAAAGAGAATATTAAACCCAACTGAACCCCAAATGTAGATGGACACAAGACAATGCATAATACAAAATGCCATTGAGGGCACAGGGTCCAAACTTCTAGACGGTAAGCAAACATATACCAATGCGTGCATATAAATATATATTATATGACAATCATTCTAGCACAAGAGGCAAAGAGCCCTTTTGCTGATTTTAAAACCAGAGCATAAACATCCATGTTAGGATGCATATTCCCAGATTTATCCAGCAAAGGCATCGCGGGTCCTTTAATAGAGCTAATATTATCCTTAGATCTTCCTTTAGGGGTGTGTGTCTATATATATATATATATAAAGAAAGCGAGGGAGATAGAGAGAGAAGCCCTTGAATATGCTAACAAATGGTCAGCACCCAAACTTCAGAGTATCACGTGATGCAATAAAAGGCGAATGCTCTGGCTGGCAGCCCATCATTGCTTTGGAGTTTGGAATGCCAGAGACTGCTCGCAACGTAAAAGCTGGGGTGACAGATCTGGATATTCACAGCAGATATTCTCCCTTATATACATGGTTAATGGAGAAAGTCCTCACTCTGAACTCGGATTTTGAGCAACTGAAATAAAGAAGCAGTCAGATACATGATGTGGGAAGACGAGCAGGCAAACATTATATACCCGTTGTCAAAGGTACTATTTCCAACCTTAGTTCTTAGTAACTTATTTCTCATCTGACCAAATTCTGTAAGAGGTCTTGAATAGGGGCCAAATATGTAGAAGGAAGTGAGCAGCAGACCATTTACAATGAGAACTCCCAAATATTATATATCTAACCCTCAAAGTTGTGGAAACACATCATGCCTTCAATATTAATGTGTAAAAATGGGGTGGTGGTGGGGGTGAAAGGAACTTGTTCTATTTTTAATTAATTATCCTTGTTGACCCAAACCTATCGTGTCCGTTGGCCCTGTACTAGTCAACCAGTGTAGAAACATCAGTGCAAAAAGAACATGCTCCTACGTGACTAATTTCCACAGATATTTCAAGTAAAAAGCAGATATTTCTTTCCAGAAAGAAGCACAGCAGGGATTCCCAAAAAGAAAGCTAAATAGCTCTTGCAAATATTGCAGAAAGACATCAGCAGTGCAGCAGCAAATTTTATTTGCAGAGTGAAAACTGATTGAAAGATGGTATAATATACTGTTATATCATAGGCAAAAGGTCACCTGCCAATAGGATAGATGGAAAGTAAGCACATGAAAAAGCATGTGAGGAGTGCATAAAATAAATTACAGGTACATTCAAGAAGTATGAGCAGCAGCAGTGGAAAGTAAGACGTGAACTAACCTTGATGCCTAATGCATGCCACTTTTCAAGAGCTTCAGGTACATCATCAAAGACTACACCTTCTAGTTCGTTATTCTGAAACCCAGTTTGCCATATATGACCCTGAATTGATAAATGTGAGCCAAAGTTTTAATAGCACCTCGGAGGAAACATGTTATATGAGCCTGAATACCTAAATGTATTCCAAATTTCTAAGCATGTCTAGAAGGGAATACGTTTCTTCCAGCTTCGGTTTTGCTTACTTGTAATTGTTTTAGGGCAGTAATCTTCCTGTCAGCTTTTATCATTGCATTTACGTTAGCAACCAAAGCTGCAATCACCTCCGTTTTCCCCGCATCCTCAGAAGGGATGGGCACAGCACCAACAATTCCTTGTTCTAAATCAGCCTCTACCTGCAAGGAGTCTTGTAACGTCATATTCGTTTTTCCTTAATCTGAAGGAGTAACTATAGACTACAGGATAACATGAGGGTGACAAACTCAACTCTGACCACAACAATACTTCAAACAGCACAATAACATTTAATTAACTTAGTTTACGGGATTTTTCAGTATACCTAGTCTCAGAAACAAATTAAGAACATGACAGGGGAACCTCGTACCTTTGAACATGAAGTTACTCACATAAAAAGATACTGTAAGCTAAAATCATTACAAGGACCATCTATCAAAGTGGATAATGAGTATAGAAGAAAAAGGAAGATATAAGATCAATGCCTTTCACGATACACCTAGAAAAACGTGTAACTCAGGTGCTGGAGCGGAGTCAGAGTGTTAAAGCAGGTTCTGGAGAAGATCAAGGCTGGCCCCTTCATGTCTAATGTGGTCTATCTGGAGGAAAAGGAATAAAACGGATGATACTTCCCCTATGTCGAGTTAACTCTATATTATGCAGCCTTCTCTTTCTTATGGCTGGAGGAGTTGTTTCAGGAGCAGACACTGGCTTCTGGGTTTTTGTGGATGAGTTCTTTTCGTCCTGTACCTGCCCCTGTGCCGCTAACTTCAGGTAGTGGCTAGTGGGGGAATCTTCTCAGGGTTCTCTGTTTTTGTTTAAGTGTGTACATCCTCTGTACAGAGTGTTGCCCCCCATAGAGACCTTTCTAATGTGTGTAATTGTCAGAAAATCAAAAAATGGTAGTAGTCACTGTTCCTCACCTGTTGAACAGAAGATCTACAAGCATAAAGCTGTCTAGTTTTAGTAAGTGTCTGCGGTATCATTTAATTTATTTTTTATTCTTTCAGGGGGTGCCTGTTGTGGGAGGGGGTCAGGTGGTCGTAATAAGTTCTACTGTCACGTCGATATCTTTCTTGGTTTCAGTTCAATCGACAACTTATTTAATGAATCAACATAGAGTTGGGAAAAGCAAGAGGAACATACTTGTGACCGCAACAACTTAATGTCATCTTGAGTTTCTGGGGAGTCGTATGTTGCATCCAAATGCCTTCCTACATTGTCACGAGCATATGGAAACAGAACATCGGTAACAAATGATATAGGAGTAGTAGTCCCTTCAATGTCCAAGACAATGCAACGCTGCAACGGATTAATGAATAGATGGATGAAGAAAATCACCATAGTTAACTCAGCTCCTTTGTAAAATGAAGAATACTTCAAAAACCTACCCTCGATGGCTCTATAGCATTATTTGAAATCAGACTCCCTGCCTTTGCAGATAGTTTTTTATTACTGATGGGACCATGTGTCGGAGTTGACCAGTCCAAGCCCAATTGATGAAGCTTGATGGCAGCATCAAAGAGATAGTGATAGCATTCAGCCTGGAAGAGAGCACATCAGCTTAAAAATTAAGGGTCCATTACAGATTGCTCTCAGAACTTTCACACAGCAATACATGTTCTAGGATCACAAAAATAGATGAATAAAATTAATTCAGTAAAGATGTGTAGACACTATATTCTGCATGGGGTAATATATTTCAGTTTTTTTACTTATGGAGTTAGTTCACAACAGGCACAAATAGAACCTAGAAACCAATGGATCAGTAAATGAACCTCTAATCTAATCCATGATGTGATGATCTTCAATTGTAATGCATGTCATGGCAGGAACAAAGTACCAACCATCATGATTACAGTTTCATGTCTCTCATTTCCTCTTCCAATGGGCAAAAGACAGATTCATAATCATACGATAAAGAAATTTACATAAGACATTTTACGATCTTAAGCAAAATGGTGGCAGGCCAACTTGGATTATCAAGACTTGATGGTGGTAGCCGGTAGGCCAAAGGAACTACCATGTTCATCAACTTGAACTTAAATCCTCAGCTAGACAATGCTAACCTGCGTTTTAGCACTGATCCAAGAATCCCCCCATATGTAGATGCCATGGTTGCGAACCAGCACAGCTGTCGCTTTTGGGTAAGCTTCAATCTGTAAAACCAGGAAAAATTCTACTCCATATTTACATCCAACATATTAAAACATAATGCAAATGAAACATGGGTAGCAAGCATAGTTTTTATGTCAATGTTGCTTACGAGGGGCATTTCTTATACATAAGGACTAACCCAAATTTGCTTTTCCCAAATATGAAAAGGTAACAGAGTACTTTACCCCAAGGCTATTGAAGAATGGCGAGAAACATATATCTCAGAAGTAGATCACAGAAAGATTGTAGAAGCTGTTGTTCAAGATTGAAGATCATGACAGTACCCATGTTGCAAGTAGGGTGTATAAGAGGCAGAAGCAATGTACAAACATGTGTTGCCACAATGCACTATAGTGGAACAACCCACAAGAAGTGTCAAGCTTTCATATTATAGTGTCACACTAGTCTAGGTAACGTTATCAATCCAAAGACATTCAAACATTGCCCGAGGTCGTATAGGGGAAATCAAATAATTAACTCTATATATTATAAACTCAGTAAAGTTCTCCTGCTAACTTGATGATGGACTTGGCGCACTAGTAAGGTTGCTCCACAGTGACCTGGTCACCTGGAGGTCATGGGTTCGAAGTGGTAAGGGTGCATACATCAAGCCTCCGCAGACCCGGCAATGGAGGGAGCCTTGTGCATTAGTCGCCCCTTTTTTACTGTGGACTTGTTCAGCCAAAGGCTTCAGGTTTTTTTAAAATGGGTTATAAGAAAGCAGATAACATAACATATAATGGTACCCACTTACAAGCAAAGCTGCACAAATAAAACTTAAAAGCAAACAGATAGTGCAAAGC